>KB310616.1:89270-152638 GCA_000328365.1 Capitella teleta
AAACTTTTTCATCGCTGTAGTCCTATTCAGTCCATGGGAAATTTAGCGGAATCTATGGCTTCCCACATCATCCATCATTCACGACAACCTGGCATGTCGAACACAACATACATCGGCCGTTTTCCCGGAAATAATAAGCATTTCGTCCTCGAATTGGCAGAAGCCACACCTCGATTAAATGCTCATCCAAAAATACACAGGAAGTGCATGTATACCTCTTCTTTACTTATATATCTTTCTATTCACTGAGTGTTAATTCCAAAGAACAAACTAGGGGGCCAACTGAGGTGTAGCCATCATGCAATGGGACAAAACATAATATAGTTAGCAAGTTCTGTGATGTCGATAATGTTGATGACGACGTCTGTGAGGGTGCCCTATATGCGTCGACCTTAGCGCTGTAATGAACAGAGAGGACCATGCTCGCCTCCTGAATTGGCTAGAGCATGCTTGTAGAAATTGAAATTTATATCTTGTTCAGCATTACACTGTTTTAATTATAATATATGCCTATACTATTTTCCTAAGTATACCCTTACGCAACAAATTATTATGAGAGAGAAAGTTCATTTCAAAACACTTTTATTTGTATCAAAAAAGCCAACTTTAGGTGCAGTATTTGGTCGATTCTATTCATTGCATTTTTATTTCCTGTTAAGCTGCCTCAACCTAACAATAAACCAACGTAGTATTATTACTTGCATAAAAAGAAATGACATGAACCGAAAAGCAGATTTATTGTCCTTCTCTTGAAATTGAATATCTGTGACTTCTGATGTGTCCTTAAGGACTAACTTAAGGACAGGCCACTCTCCACATGCTATTGCTAAGACAAACCGTTCAAAGTGGAATATATCATGGAACATATAGGATCGATATGAAGTATCATTTAAATAAAAATTTAAACCCACTATTTTTGATTGGCTTGGAACTATTTAATAATATGACTAAACCTTGCATGTTGAATCATGTTTCCATGGTGGATTGCCAGAGGCAGCCGCTTGAGGCAATTCGTATTTCTGTCGACGGACAGACGAAATGATCCTCTGCGAATTGCTAGAATTCTATGAGATGAACACGAAGAAAGTGGGGTGTTCTAGTCATATACTAGAACAAATTAACAGGTTCGCCATAATGATGGTCTTGTATAAATTTGTGTGTAATAATAATAATAGATGTGACAAACGTTTCGTAACGTTTCGTAACGTTTCGTAACGGACGCGTAACTTAGATATTAGAGAGTGAATAAAAGAAGGCAATGTTGTTTTCTAATATTGAAATGGACACTTTAATATTACGTTTGAACAAAATGGACACTGTGTCTGGATGCCAAGATCAGGGTCATTGCTTCAGAACTTGGCACCATCTTGCTCGGATTTCATTCTCTTTGCATTCAGTGTTCAGACTGCGATGTTGATGGGATTATATTAAAAGAGAATTAGTCATTTCTGATGAGAATCTCAGCGGAACAAAGCTACTCTCACATGCATTGCTTGTGATGAAGTGGAGAGATGCTCTCAATTGTAACAACAATGCTGGATGGCAATGGACGGGGATTGTGTGGACTAGAATTTTCCTTCTGTGAGGATTGCAAAGGGAATTCGTTTCGTTCGCTTTCAGAGATTGATGGTCGTGCGATCGCGACCAGAGGAAAACAGAATTATACTATTTGCTTCTGGGTTCGACTCTCAAATGAAAGTCATAACGACATGCCAAATGGACATATGAACTTAAGATACACGTATGTGAGTAAACTCAACGGAAAATTTGATTAACGAATGACAATTAACGTATAGCAAAATGGTTCAAAGAGGAGATTTTAAAGTTGGATTCAATCAATAAATAACACTAATGAACGTCATGATAATATATTAACCGCTAAATCGCCAGCGGTAGACCCCAGTCCAACGCACTGCTCGGTCATCCGACCCGAAACAAATTGTCCGCTCCTCAGAAGCCATAAAACAAAACTAAAGACCAATTTAAGCGCCATCAGTCACGGCATAGAACGCAAAATAGGCTCAGTTGTCAAGAGAGAAGGGCAGAGTAGACAATGATAGGCTTTTTATGGGCATTCGTGCTGCTTTCATAACGCTTATTATTCACCTAAACCCATGTTTCAGCTGTCCCAGAAGAAGCGCGCGTGGCTGCTTATTATGTAATGACAGCACGAGGGATTTGTGACTTTGATGCCTGGAATGGTTCTTACTCGAAAGAGCTAAATGTTTTACACAACAGCAACATGGCTCTCCATTTACTCATCGACAAAATAACGAACGCTTTTGATCAAAACAAGGTACTTGTGGGTGTTGCACTAGACTTCCGCAAGGCCTTTGACACTATAGACCCCTCTATCCTCATCTCTAAACTTGAAAAATATGGAATTCGTGGCTGTACTCTTGATTGGTTCCGTGATTACCTTCATAATAGGAAACAATATGTCCACTTCGAAGGAATAAAATCATCTCTCCTCTCCATAAAATGTGGAGTCTCACAAGGATCAATCCTGGGACCTCTACTTTTTCTTCTCTATATAAATGATTTGCCTCAATCCTCACAACTGTTGCCAATAATATTTGCGGACGACACTAATGTATTCTACGAGAAGAAATGATCAATCTCATCAAATGGATTCGATCAAATAAGTTGTCTCTCAATGTCGAGAAGACACAGTATATTGTATTCTCTAAGAGAAAAATCGCTCCCGATAAAAATGATGTGAATATTAACGGAGAACGATTGAATCGTGTTGATTAATTCAAGTTCCTTGGTGTTATTATTGATGACCGGTTATCATGGAAACAACACATTGCTTACATCAAAACAAAATTCTCTAAATCCATCGGCATTCTCCACGAGACAAGACCTGTACTTAACAAAACAACGCTTCTCACAGTGTACTATTTCTTTATTTATCCATATTTAAACTATTGTATTGATGTTTGGGGCCACTGTAGCAAACAAGATCTTCAATCCCTGTTCATAGTTCAAAAAAGAGCAATTAGAATAATTAATTATGCCGAACGGAATGCACACACTGACCAGTTGTTTAAATCTCTCGAGATTCTTCCTCTTCATCACCTTTATATATTCTCTGTCATCATTTTCATGCACAAATTTCACCATAAACGCCTTCCTCCTGTAATAGATGAACTCTTCCAAACTAACGCCTCCATTCATTCTATCAATACTAGACAACGCCATCAACTCCACACTCCATTTCTACACACAAACATATCCATGAAATCAATCCGTTACAGAAGCGCATTCATCTGGAATCAGGCATTTAATGAAATTGACACCAACCTCACAATCAATAGATTTAAAACTTGCCTTAAAAACAAACTTTGTATTGATTTTCCCATCCGCACATCTCCCATTCAATAAAATCCTTCACAATCCCCCCTGCTAAAATTATCTATCCCTAAGAGCTCATCTCCTAACGCTTTTGTGAATATCCTGTTTGTTAGTTTGTGTATTCGTTGTTTGTTTGTATAATTGTAAATATCCATTGCGGGCACATACCCATGTTCTGGGTCAGCCCCTCTCACTCCACTTGTGTTTTTCTTTTCTTTTCTTTTTGAATAAACACATTTTATGAATTTGAATTTGAACTTGTCAAACTGATGAGGCCAGCCAGAATCATTCCCAGGTTGCAGCAACTGCAATATCTGATGCAGTGCAAAATCTAGGAGCTATCAACCAGTGATACACCGGTCAAGCTTGTTTGAGCGACGCCAGCACCCTAGATAGAAAGACCAAACGTAAGAAAATTAGTGAAAATAGAGGAGAGGCGTTGAAACCTTCACGATGTTCTCATGACCTGTCGGAAGTGGTCGACGCAGACTTATTGAAATAATTCAAGAGGAAACGGATCGAGGTCCAGGAACAGAAGGATGACACTTGCATATGGCACTCGGTTTCCGAAGAACTACACTCTGCACAAAGAGGAATAGGGCGTAGATGTCATCGGTGTCCGTGTGTGAGAACAACAGGTGGGCAAGGAATATGCATGCATCATCTGTGCTTCGGGCTTTGTTAGATACAGATTGAAGAGGGTCCACTTGTACACCAGTCGTGGATAAGAGGTGTATAAGAACAGCTCGCTCCTACTTCTTCACACGACAGACGTAATTAGACGCCACAGGGCGATAGGTATTGAGATCACTGACCTCTTGGCCACTGGAATTATGACGGAAGTCTTCGAACCATGTACAGTTTCTCTCCTGAGCTATAATGTGGCGTTTAATTTACACCTATTATTTATTTTTTTAATTATTAATTTACTAATTATTAATTTTTTTTCTTGTCTTACATGAGTTCATGGATTTACCTTTATCGTCGTGTTCTCATCGATGGAGGTCATCCAGTACATGTTTATAAAAACTGACAAGAATCTTAACGCAACTCGTCATCTTTGTCAATACATTTGATTTCGTCATCGAGTATTCAGAGATCGCTTTCATGCCTTTCCAACAAGCTCGAGAGTTTCCATCAAACCAATCAATTTCCTTGTTCATGTCTTTTGAGCTTAAACTGGTGGCCTTGGCATTAAAACTGTCCATTGCGTTTCATATGTTTGCACTCAGTGTCTGAAGCTCTTTCGTTTCCGAGGGTTGTGATAAACTTGGTGTTAATGGCAATGTCCATGTCAACACAAGTATCTTGAAATTATCATAAATTGAGCAAATGAATGCGTGGAGCAAATTTAAATAATAAATGGATATGATGTATAACTGCAATGGATCATAATTCGAAAAAAAAAAAAAAGGATTTCATTGGATAGGCTCAGAATCATGTCTACGTTGCATGATTATTCAATACCAAATGCGGGTGCAATAATTTCTTCGGTCGCGGTGTTACAAATATTATACGTATATCGTATGACTGACTCAGCATGATTTGACTACTGAAAGCAGAAGAAGATTAACTAAAGGGAAGAGAGGGAATAAAAGACCGAACTAGTTGCTGACAGAAAAACTGGAATGAAAACTAATTAAAATGTGTGCATCATCGTGTTGGAAATCCATAAAAATGCTCATTAATTTGATGATTGCGTCCAAAAGAATTTTAAAATGTTTGAGATAGAAAAAGCAGTACCCAAATGATGGTGGATCTAGTAGAATTCAGAAACTCCCATGCAATCCACCATGACTCATTTTACACCCAATCCTTCGAAACTAGCTTCCAAGAAGGCTTCTGAGTAGAGCCTCATCAAAATACTGGTAAGTGATTGATGCAAAGAAAACAAATGAGGCCTTGGCCTAGTTCTGGGATAAATCCTTCAATAAACTTCATGCTAAACAAACCGAAAATCAATTAAATCAATCTCATTTTACTATGAGTAATTAACGTAATCAAACCAAAACAATCGAAGGACTAAAGTTAAAAACTACGACGTTTTTACCGGCTCTGCTCACTGCTGTGGACATTCTCACTGTTTATGCTGGTGTGTATGGCCATAGAGGCAGAATAATTCTTCCTCTATGGTATGGCCGTGCTGTCCCGTGTACACTATTTTATACAAATCTGATCGAGGATTCTGCTCGAGCTTTGGTGATGACCCTTGAACTTCACTTTGGTGGTTCTAATTGTACATAATTGAAGTAAATTGTGGCCCTTCTTTGGTTCCATTCATTTTACTGGTTTTTTTGGGTTTTTTTTGGTTTTTTTTGTTTTTTTTTTTCATTTCAAATGTGTAATGGCTTTCGGTCAAGGTCATTATGTGACTGTGTCCAGAGATGTCCAGGGCATTTGTAATGCGTTATGTGCACATTTGAGTGGTTGCCTGTTGGTTTGATTGTTGCTGGACCTTTGTCTTGGGTCTATAGGCGATGATTCATGGCTAGCCCTCTGCTCGTGACACGCCCTTCCTGGTGCCTGGAAAATTTGGGGTTTGGTTCTGGTAATTCTATAGCGACACCCAGAACAACAGCCTAGACATGTTCACGAAATTCAAGGCTAGGTTTAATGTGACATATATAAATATTGGCGAGAAAACAGATCGAGAGAAAAATATTAAATGCAAATAACGATAAAATCTGGATGCACCTAATCCACAGACAGGGCATTGCTACTGCATGCCTCATCCCTGATAACTAGCAGCTGCCTGATTGTACATACAATGATACGTCGATACGATTACCAAAGAGTATAATTATACAATATAATTAAATAATATATGCCACGATGTCTCAAACAATTTAGAGGAAAGTGTTAATTTGGTCATCTCGATCAAAAATCACTCTCCCATACTTTTCTGGAACACCAAGTGACAAAAATGACATTCGATGACTCAGAAATTAAAATAATTCAATTAGATCAAGGGACCGTTTCCTGGGGGCAAAAGTATTTCTGCACTCCTCTTCTCTGTCCAGAATCTCCATGACTAAGGCGCATTTATTTTTTAAGTGCAATGTACACAGTGTTTGTTATTGAGTTAGGAACCATAAGTATGAGACCACAGAAGCTCGTTTCAAGCTTTTTTAAAGCACGTATTTAAATGAATTATTGCTGATAACTTCTGTATATATCGTTTCGATAAAGTTCTTGTTTAGTCTGAATTGAATGGCGACACCAATATTGCGCTCATTACCCTGGACTTGCGGCTGAGTGCCGCATTCCAAAATACAGATGGACGAAATCCAATATCCCATGAATTGATACATAACGCTTTGGGTGATGCAATTGACAAGCAGGCTCAATTCAGTGCAGATCTAGGCAATGGCATGAATGTTATTCCATCAATTGATGCTACATAATTGAATCACGGGGCTCAGAGTGGAAATTCCAGGGGCAAGGATGCACCCCTGGGAGGACAATCTCACCGGGAGCTGGATTAAGGGGGCGAGATAGGAGATAAATACGTCCTTTTGTCTTTCATATTCTTACACGTTTCTGTTGCTTCCCTATTGGATAGCGAGTGGAATTCGAAGTCATGACACTGATCCAGTCTCTCCACTCAGTTCCTTCAAAGTTCAAGTATAAATGCGATGCAGAGACCTTCTTGTCTGATCATACCACATTTGTGTGATGCTAATCGAGTGATGGGTGACCTTGACTAAATTGTTCTTCGGCCGATTTTTTTATGTTTTGATCTCAAAATAGTATAACTTATAACCACCCACTTCGCTTACCGGGCTTCGTGGGCTTATGCAAAGACTCTGCATGCAGAGACCATCTCGGATCTGAATGCAAATATTCGTTGAACGAAATGTGCAAATGATCGACTGATTTACTCCCCACGAAGCTGTAAATACATGCATTCCGCCAGAGGCATATAGCTATGCTTGCAAGATAATTATGGTCTAACATGCTTATCAGTGTGAGTTATTTTTTTTTTTTTTTTTTTTTTTTCAAATTGAATTCCAGTTTATTGTAGCTGAACGTACAACCGAAAACAAAATCGAATTTCACAATCAGGAGCTGAGAAGATTTCCTGGTAACTAATATGTTGCATCTGGAAAGTTTACAATGGATAGCGAAGGATGCATTAAACTATCTCAAGAACTATGTCACTGCTGCTTTTAATCTAACAATTCTCAACTCGCGTATAGGATAACTTCCTTTTGGAACATTCAAGCATACTTGTGGATTTGCTATGAGCTATTTTCCAACCTAATCAAACCTCGGTTGCAAGAATATTCAACAAGGAGCTGTAATTATTCATCATGAGGCAACCGTTTGACGAACTTGTACTAAGTAGAAGCCAGCCGACGAACGCCTTCATTTATTTCTTGGGCGCCATGAAAAAAACAGGTGAAATGAAAAATGTTCGGTTCCACACCTACTATCTCAAGAACTATGTCACTGCTGCTTTTAATCTAACAATTCTCAACTCGCGTATAGGATAACTTCCTTTTAGAACATTCAAGCATACTTGTGGATTTGCTATGAGCTATTTTCCAACCTAATCAAACCTCGGTTGCAAGAATATTCAACAAGGAGCTGTAGTTATTCATCATGAGGCAACCGTTTGACGAACTTGTGAAGAGTAGAAGCCAGCCGACGAACGCCTTCATGTATTGCTTGGGTGCCATGAAAAAACAGGTGAAATGAAAAATGTTCGGTTCCACACCTACCTATATCGTATAACCAGGCAGTATAAAAAACTCAGCATCAAATCGTGACCAGAGAGATGGAAAAGAGTTCAATTTCATAGATTGCAGTTCACTGTAGAATATTGACTCAAGCACGCTTGTGTAATATTTGGAAGAGGTGGCCTTGTGTTCGATTTCAAGGTCACTATGTCAGAACTAAACACCATCTCATGTAGATCTCGTTATGGCTGCCGTGTGTAACGGTTCACCGGAAGACATAAAACAGAAGTAAAGACCAATTCGACCGCCATCCGTCACAACACTGAATGGTCTGAGTTGTCGAGAAAACAAGATGAATGCGGCGTTTCACAATGAGCCATGCAAGTTCAAAGCACCAACTTTTATTTACTGTCCAAAGGGAGCATCGGGGTACGGAGGTAGGGGTTGAAGCGGGATTACATCAAACCGCCTAAACGCACAGCACAGTGTGTCTTCAGCACGCTTCTGAACTTTTCAATCATCCACGAAGTCCAACTGTGACATAAAATTACGGATATAGTTGATTATCTCTTCAGCAAAGGAGAGTGCGCTTCGGTGAAAATTCCCCTTTTCTTTGTTATATGTAAATGGCGTATGAATATAAGAAAACGTTTGACAATAATGGCTGTCAGATGAATTTGAATATCTGATGCGTATTCTAAGAAATTCGGATCCCTGAATTGACTTAAGCCTCGCATCGGTTGCAGGAGAAAACATCAGACCCGCGTCGGCAAGAGGCTGTGGATGTGCTTACATATGCACTCATATGTGTCACAGTATACCAGCAGGCCACTTCACACGACCACCCTGTTCCACTATGTTCTGACGTGCGCTTTTTTTAATGCCTCGTTTTCTAAGATTTTTGTCATTACTTATCTTGATGATCTCCCGTAACTTCAACATTCCTCATGGTCATGTGTACAGCTTCTCTGCCGTTTGTATTTAGTTATTTTTTACTAGTTTATTCAATGTCACCCACCCCCACCCCCTTCCCATCGCAATAAAATAAATGTCCTGTGGATAGTTTGAATCCTTTGTTCACATACTTGCTGCACAACCGTTTTTGATTGAGTACTTGCCAAGATATCTGAATGTGATTAATGTTCCTGGAACACGAACCTTTTGAACAATTGCCATTTCCTTTACAAACGAAACAGCCGGATTGCACCCACTCTTTCGATTGCAATTCAATTGTCACGGAGTCTGCAGTGGTTCAGCTCCATGCCATTTGTCCATTAAAGCACTCGACTGTAAACTAACTTCTCCCGCAAACAATGTCGACTAATAACAAAGAAAAACCACGAGACACTCTGGGTATTGTAACATGTATAAGTATTTTCTCGGCCACTTGGAATTATAACAAGAGTTGTTAGGGGTTTTTTTTGTCACATTTCGGGGATTTATCTCATAGAAGGAGATTCATTTGGATTCTTTGATCATTGTGTAAAGTTTAGCTTGTTTATAGAGTTCAAAACGATTTTGAAAATTGTTGACTGCAACATGATATAATTATATACAGTATATAATTCCAGAAGGAGGCAACTATTTTATACATGGGCAATAAAAATACAAGGTGAGCGTCGTGCGCAAATACTTGCTCTTCTTGTACAAATAATTCATATCAGTGATTCTTAATAATAGTTTATTATTAATAATAGTTTATTAGATACTTCACTGTATGATAGAGGAACACAAACATGAGATTATGTGCTGAGTCACTGTTGCCTGATGTCAAGAAGGAGGAATTCTGAATTCCTGAATTCCGGACCCTTTATAAGCGAAATAAACGCAAGCGATTGGTTGGTTATACAGCACATAATGAGTGAGAGTGTCATTATACTATGAATAGCGTGGATAATTCATAGGAAGAGAAAGTCCTCTTTCTCACTGATTCGCATTTGTTTGCTTTTTATGTCAACTTTTAGCGAAGAACGGTATTTCTCAACAGTCCCTTGGATCAAATAATTGAGATGTACGGGCAGCGATTATCTATAACTCAAATTCACAGACAGATGAAAAACACACAGAGAAGATGCGCAGAATACACGCAATCGAATGAATCCCCAATCTCCCTGTCAAAGGCCTTTGCAGGGATTTCAATAACAAATCAAATTTCTTCTTGTCGCAATCATTTTTAATCCGTATAGTTTAACTCGATCTTTCTCTGTGGATTCACATGCAGTCCATATTTTGCGATAGTTTTCTAAAATGATTTGCTACATCCAAGAACACACGAGAAACCCAAGTATTCCAACCCATTAACAGATCTAAGTATGCACAATAATACTTCTATCTGGAGAAGTAGGATACAGTTGAAATGGATATGCTGAGCGACCCGCACGTTGACCCTTTTGGACCCGCTGCTGCAGTCGTCCTTGCAAAGTGACTTCATTGTTTTGTTTTTTATAGCTTTCACAAGAGAGTTGATGAAAACCACACAGCCACACGTAAGCATGGTATATTTACGCGTTTTTGCACGTTGACAAAGAGTATAATGAGAACATACCCAGGGTCTGTCTTGAATCTGTCACTACTGAATTATTTTGGCATGCATGAGATGGGTTCAAAGCTCTAACAGAGCCTTTTGGGGGACAACTTTTTCTCACAATGTCTCATAAAGGGAAGAAATGTCAAGTGATAGAATCTGAGATGCTACGACAAAAACTTCCCAATTATATCTTGATTCACTTTCCGTGACATTTTCCACATGCCCCTGTCTCGTGTCGTGCCGTGTGATGTCACTCCCTCTCAATTGTCTGACCAAAAGGGCAGATGCCCTGGTTTTTAAATCAGATCTGCATATTCATACACATGTATATGCGATTTGAATGAACAACTTGAAAGGTAATTGAGTGAAACATCACGTGAAAATTTTGGAAATAATTATGACCCTTAATGTGAGCTATTGAGGGTGCATGCTCCTCAATGGATTGTAATAGCGGTTGGCAGGTGATCAGGATTGGTTTGACCTCAATATCAAAATGCTAGCTGCAATGAAACTTCCTTAACTCGGAATAACTCAAAGGTCAATCTTAAAACATGAAAACAAACTACAAATCACTCTGGCCAATTTCACACATGAAATTGACCCCGAATCTCAAGGGGAAAAAAAACGAAAACAAAGCTGTATACAATTTTGTGGGAAAGAAAACGAAAAAAAAAAAAAGAAAAAAAAAAGCAAGGATACCTGGCCTTCGGGTTTATAGCCAAAGCGACAGATGCAAGTGGGTAACATTACACCCTGAGACAGACGGCAGGACCGTGTGGAGAATATCAAGGACAGTGAACCCAGAGTGGCTCCTGTTGGCATAGCACTGGTTAACTCGCATCCGACATTGCCACACTTAAGGCGGTAAACAGGTTTCCGAATTGTGGATTTCCTTGCAGGTGATATGTCAAACGAGGACATGTGGAGAGATGGCTCAGTGCATTTGATATGTCTACCACTCATAATGCTTCCAACCGACTGATCACTTGCATAATTGCAGCACTTGGAAGCAATTTGTCACTCACCTGTAACATAAGGCTCTGTATCAATTTGATCTGGCGTTAACTCCGTTTACAACACATTTCTGAGTTGTAAGTTTACTCGCCAACTGGTGAAGAAGTCGCAGCTGGCGTCATGTGAGTCCTCTCATCGTACCTGATATTCCTATCATGTCATCAAATTAACTGCACTAATCATCGAAATGTTGGTTACGGGTTGAACCGCGTAAATTAAATCTATAACTTTGTTCTATTTGTCCATGTCATTTGTAGGGAGAGAGTTTGTCAATCATAACTTCCGAAGCGTGCTATATTTTTGTGTGCCGAAATATCGAGGCATAAACAATATAGCATGTCTAAATTTGATTGGCAGAGAGTGGATTATCTGGAGTACACGTTAAGCAGTGTTACGGACTAGATACCTCAACCCGACTCAACTCAACCATTCCGACATCTTGAGATCAGAGTAGTGATTGGCTAAGATGCGAAAACTCCAGACAAAAGCATCCATCCAGACCATCTTTGTTATTCACACCCGTGCGATTATTCATGTGTGTGATTGATAAAAATACCGTTGTGATTCACCGAGTGATGTAATATTGGTCACCAATTTAATGACTTGGATGAAGCTCGAATGTTGTGTATAAGCACCGGATCACGCAGGCTTTGAGATGCCAAACGGCACATCACGCCCAAGATGGCGTTCAGCGATGCCACCTAAATACCAAGAGTCTGAATGACATCAGGAATCTATGAAAACCATTCCTCCTTTCAGCTCTGTCATCAACAAATCCCTAAATGCAACACCCATCACTCACAGATCCATCAATTTTCCTGTTCCAATATTTCACCCGATGCGAGCACGCGTGCATTATTTCACTGCACAAGGGTGTCAATTGCAGCTATGAGATATCAAGTAACGTCAACGATTCCATGTACGTAATTCGTCATTGAAGCCTTTCTAAGCGACATTAACGTACGGTTACAACAGAAGCATCGGGTTTGGTGAAAACTGATCTCTTCAAGACTTCTGGTGGCGCAAGCATGAAACCTCACAAAAGACTATCTCAATCTTTCCACTCGGCCATAATTTTCTCCTGAAACCCGAGACTAATAATCACTCTGGCATGAGATGGTCGTAAATTTAGTCTTCTGAGAAACCGACGCACTTCTCCTCGTCAAATGGTAAATATAGCGGTGTCTAATTATGGATTGACCTTAAATAATCAAAAGAATGTTCTGAGTCTAACTTAGTTAAAGAATATTTGTTAGGCGATATCACTGCATGGTTGATTTTCAGATATCAAAATCTTAAAATCGCATCTGTTCATAAAAGTCTAGCGTTGGCTCATTTCGTCAAACGTCTCGTCTACATCTTTGGTCACCTGAGTTTTAGGTATGTATTTAGTTCATGGAGCACAATGCTTCAATTTGATGATTGGTAATCATAAGACATTGAACCCTGCATTGAGAGGCTTACAGGGTTCACCTGTAAAGCGAGGGGGGTGGGGAGGGAGAGAATCAGACAACCACGTCATAGAGTTCAAGACTTCCGTTGATCCCACAGACGCCGTTGTAAGCTATATTGATACTTTGACCCTGAGCCCTGAATATCACATAACGAAACCGATCGACGCATAAACTCACCTGTTTCATGGTATAATAGCATAACACACTGAGACGTCGTAGGGAAAAATTCAAACAATAATCTCACAAAACTCCAGCTTCTATCTGCAGTACGAGCATTTGTGTGTATGCCCGATGCAAATTTCAGATATTATTCCATTATATTATCTTTTATAATAAACTTCAAAGGAAAGGGACTGATATGATCATCGCATGTTTTATTGTTATTTTGGAACTCGTCTTGTTACTCGTGACAGGATAATTGAGCTGGGTTGAGAAAATTCCCAGAAAACATGCATACAATTATGAGGTAAACGGTTTCACACAGACCACGATTGGCAATCAGCATATTCATGCGGCAACATGCGACAAATCAGCCGCAGAATTCCATATATGCTGCTGAATTAGCAGAATACATCTAAACGGATTCATTGTGAAAAATTACAGAAAAAACAAAAATACAGAAAAACTCCAGCCGTGATTGTGAATTCGTGGAAACAATTATCCACGCTGAAGTCACGCTCTTCATCAGAAACAAAATCAGATGTGTGAATTGTTTTCGAAATGAATGTAAATCATTGAGGAGACCATGACGTTGGCACTTGAAGAGCTTATTGCGGAGATTGACGAGACATTTCAGCCTTTGATGTAACGTCTTGAGAGACAAGCGCCCTGCATAAATGGAATCCGCATAAATGATCTGTTTCAACGGCCATCACATTCTCCTCATTTTGAAGACAGTCATGTTTTGCTTTCCATAAAATACCAGAATAACCTGAATTCACTGAATAAATAAAAGATTATAAATCCCGAGTTATCACCTCATAGGACTATACCTGTGAAAGGAAACGATAAACTAGTTCAAGAAGGTACCCTAGAAAAATGGCTACTTAGGAGAATAAAGTGGACTCGGTGACCCCTGCTTTCATTAAATGTGAATGATACCGATCTTCACAGTGACCTCTATGACCTCTATAATGTTACGATCAATGAGAGGACTTCTTTCATGGAACCCCCAGAGGTCTAAAAGAGAGGTATCCATTCAAGCCAGTCTTAATTTCAAGCATATAAGTTTAAGTTAATTTAAGTTTAAGTTTAAGTTTTCATCGTACTTCATTGATTAATCTGAACGCAACCACGTGCACAATGTTGCATACTGAAGTCTATTGTGTGATAAAGTACAATAATGCACATGAACGATAAAACAGCAAAGTCGGCGATTTCTCTGCATTGACCTTTGACCTATATCACAGAACGTAACTTGATGATATTCCGATGATATGATCGTGACGACCGGAAGTCGAGGAGGAAGGCCGATATGATTTGTCTACTTCCGGAGCTAATGTTGACTAAACGTGAACGAGTATTATGCTGATTGGCAATTCTCACGAGTGCTTAATGCATGGTTTGGTCACTTGTATACGCAACGTTGATTGGCTGATAGACTCATAGATTGGAATAAATCATCAGAAATTGGCCATCGTCATTTCAGTGTGGACATCTTACAAAATAGCGGTGAGATGGAGCGCCGATTTGGGCTATTATTCCGCTCATCTGTCTCCATAGGAACCGCAATCTTCAGAACATTTTATTGTTGACACATTTTCTGTGTCACAAAAGCCTCGTTTTGACCTGTGACCTCTTCACCTCAGCCTGTAGGGCAACCGTACTGTCATATGAGTAGGTCAAAACATGGAGAACTTCAGCTCCTGATGAGCTAATAATTCTATTATCTGAATGTCCGTTGCTTATATCCTTGCGCGTGGACTAAAATTAGCTTTATTCCATGTCCCTGTTCGGCGTGAAAGATCGACTTCTCTCCTAAAAGAGGCTAATTGAGTCTTACCGCCGCGCAGAGTGGCAGGAATCGTCTACCTCCAGACATAGCATGGGGAACGAAATATGTGATGGAAGGTTGTGGCAATGTGGACGCCGAAAATAATGATTCGGAACAAACATATTCAAAATCATTGCACTCTTTGTCCAAAGCTCTAAAGTATAAGTTGCTTACCTTATCACATAAGATTATAATTTAACTAACGTAAGTTTTGCATTGGCCGATTGAGCTGAACATTCATATACATTGTTAATAGAGGGATACCAACACATTAAAAGATAAAATAAGAATTATGAATGTGATCCCAGATAAAGTCATACACGATGTAAATATAATAGAAGTGTTGATGAAAATAAGAAATAAGGAGTTGATTGCACCTATGTCTATGCATGCTTCAAACGCGCTTGATGTAATTTGCACTTTTTGATCTCTGATTTGCTTTTTGTTTCCTCAAATTTAATTTAATTAATTAATTTAATTTAATTTAATTTAATTTAATTTAATTTAAGGTTCTAAATTTCTGTCATTTTTTATTTTCATTCACGTTAATTGCTTCTTTTTTTATAAGTATGTCTTTTTATGACGTGAAATGAAGTGTTATCATTACATCACGATTATCTATATGATTAGCCTTTGCGTTGCGCTCTCTGTCAGGTATAAAGCAGATTTGAGAGCACGCTGCGTCTGAATCTCTCGTTGGATCCAGCCATGCTCATTCGACACCAGCAATTGAATCTGTTAACAAGGCAAGGACGCCACTCAGGAGAGCAATCGTGTGCCCTAAATGACAATTTGTCTGATAAACCGTGTTTTCATTCTGACTGACCTTGGCTGTTTCCTTAGTGTCCACCAATTGGTCATTATGTCACAAACGCCAAGGAGTTACAAGTTAGGGTGACGTTGTCCTTATGGGCAGTGGCCTTCCTTCGTTTTGTTCATCTACTGTAAGTCATACACAGAACTACGACACGGGGATTTTTATTTTGACACAATAATTGTGATTTTTGAGTAAGCGGCTATTTCTGCTAAGAATTAAAACTAGACATTATATTCTATTGCAAGGCATTGGCTATTGATATTCGATAGAGGTACAAAATATACACTACATTTGAAGTAATTAATTTCCGCATCGACATGATTATTCCTAATAAGATAATCATGCACTTGCACACCCAATCATAAGATTGCTAAGAAAATGTATTGCGTTAATATGCTATATTAGATGGACAATCAACAAGAGATCAAATTCAAATTGATCAAAGTTCATGGTTAATATATTCCCAGCCCTCTCACTCTTAAAACCAAATTTCTCGTTGCAATGATTACATCGTAGAGTCGGTTAATCCTGTAGTGCTAGATGGTGTCAAAGTCCTGAAAAAGTTCATTTGGCGAAAAAAATTGTGAATTAAAAAATTGCATGCATGAAAATATTGTGAGTGTGTGTGTCTCTTTACGGAGCCACCAGCGTCTACAAGCGCGCATTTTTTTTTTTTTTTTTTTTAAGCATAAATGTTTTTGAATAAAACGCTCGAAGGTGTATCATTCCAGTCAACCTTCATCAGCTGCCAAAGTCATCTTAAATTGTCATATGGAAGTGCTCAAAATAATTATAGTGTTGAACTGGCTGCATAAAAAGATGAATGTTGGTTCACATTGTGAATGAAATTGTCGATAACAGACTTGAGAAAATGTCTGGAAGACTTCGAAGGTAATGACGAACGGAAAACGACGGAAGCAACTCTCGCGCGAAGACTCACAGCGTGTCACGTGACCCTTGCAGCAACAATGGCGTCGCTATTAGACTTCTACATTTCACCCCATTTAAGAGAGGCCAACAATTACCTTCGGAATGGAACACTTCCTGAAGCCAAGCTCTGGACAGAACTGTCGCTTTTTTGGGTTTCCGTGCTTGGGTTAAATAAGCTCAATTACAGATGTCAACATCAGGACAATCTTCTGATATAAAATATCACTATTGTGCGATCAGATGGAGGTATCAGTAGACAGCATTGCTCTATTGTGTCAGGCGTTATATTTCCAGGTGTATTTTCAGGATCAGATGTGAGAAACGACAGAGCTATTTTCATCGTTTGGCTATTCAAACATTTCTTTCTGATCCCTAAAACGGATCATGATTCCTTGTGAATTATTATTTTTATACCTTGGAATAGTGTGATGATTACAAAGCTCTCGCTGAAAGAGGACGTCGGATTGGTTATAAATATAGACAGAGGAGAATGATAGAATGTATATCACAAGAGACTAATACGTATTGTTACAACAAATTGAAAAACATGATAACAATAATTTATTCATTATTAAAGCGCAAAATTCACAATTATAATTATACATTTTCTATGCGCCATAAAAGGAAATTACAAGTATTTCTGTAATAAGGAAAGAGGATTCAAGAGGCTAAGAAACTGGGTGAACGGTGCTATTCGTATAATTATATCTTCTTTTTCTTCTTATCGTTTTTTTTTTTCTTATGTCTGTGGCTCTCCTAACTCTAATGGTAGAGAAATCCATTCTGTAATTCGTTCACAAACCATCGACCGTGCCCCCGTACATGTTGTTAGAACGATACAACATCAGTTAAAAACATAGCATGCAGTAAAAGTCAATAGTTAAATTGATATATCTCTAGAGGAGAACATTTTTATTTCAAACTTGTCTTTGGGAGATGGACTTATGCGTTGTCTTGTATGGGACATCCGTGCTGCTACAATAACTTAATGCGATAGAAAAAAAAAACTTAGTAGTCAGATTCTCCTATCCCACTCGATTTCTTTGAAGATCTGTGACGTCATATGACCAACTGTACTCTAGGGTTCAAAAGGAATCGATGCACGTACAATTTCATTAATAATAATAATTTTATTAAATCAAAACAAGATATTTGCAATATTAATAACAATAATATAATTATATTGAATGTTGCCAACAAAACAGGAGAACACACTGGACATTAGGAAAAAAAATCTAGTTGCTCAAATGAAATACAAAAGAGCATCAACGTGTGTAGCACCCATTTGGCCTGCAATGGTATGCCTCACGCATTCCCAACAAATCGATTGACATCATCTAAATCTTCGGTTTCGATGTAGTTCAGTCAGTTTCTTGATATTTTAATTCTGATAGCTGCAACTGAAATATTTTCATTTCCGTTTTGGCGAAATACTGACGATAATAAGCGTCTATTTGATCCAACACTGGAAAAGCTCTTAAAGGGATGGGGAACTAAATTTTAAGTGATGTTCTATTGACTCATAGCACCAATTGATAGCATTCCGTGCCAAGAACACCCTGCCTGGATGCAAGCGTAAGGAAATAATGCATTCCGAATATCGGGGTTAGCATTGCGCCTATGGGAGAATGGCTTCCATTGCGAAGTATAGGAGGCAAACGTCAGCTGATGGCTTGGTTTGGCTGATGGCTGATTGATTCCGTTCCCCTCGTGAAGCTATCGATTTCAGCCAATCAGAGCAGAGCATCTTTGCCATAAAAGGACATCTTTGTTTTTTACGAAACGAAAGCGCATGCGTGGTGCACTCTGGCTGTCCTTTTTACTGTTTCAGGATGAGAAACCATGGTAGGTGTCCTAGAAAATCGCTTGTTAAAATAAGAAAAAGAGCGAAAAATATTTTTTGTTTGCGCCTGACTGGTGGCAAAATGATTATTCTATCTATTTCCGAAAAGAAAATAAAAAAATATCAAGGGGTTTAGTCGCAGGACACGCTGATATAACGAGGCCCATTGTAAAAGATGGGGAACTCGGTGTTTCATCACAGCGACTGACGTCACGCCTAATTAACATTATATCTCCCGCGAAATCGTTTGGGATAGTATTCCTTGTGTGGGCCAGGCATAAGAATCATCTTTGGTGCATCAAATAACGACTCAAAGTCCATTTTCAACCAGTTCTCCCTCCCTTTAATAAATAAATTCCTACAAATAATATCAATTTGATTTTTGCAGTTATAACACTCAGAATTTCCCACAAGCGTATTTAAAACTGAGTAGCGGCTTATCTAACAGAAGGGAAATAAAACGTGAATGAGTGCAAAACTTAAAAGGGTGTCTGAAATATTTTTGGTTGGACACAGAAATTGTGTCTATATCAAAAGGAGTGCAGAATGAAATCGCAACTGTTAACCAGAATTAAGCCGCATGTATGCTGTGGTATATGGCGGATTATTTGCGTGAACTTTTTAAGGTAAACCTAAAATTATAATTAGTAAGTATTCATCATCATAAGAACACCATTCGGTTGATCCACGGGCGATCGGAATCAGACATCGAGTATATAGGGTTACTCTTCACTGGTCTCCGGCGCTACTGTAAAGAAGCACAGGCACACACCGATGAAAATTCACCCCTATTTTAGTACATCCATTCCACTCGATTTCACATGACGTCACTCGGAATTCCCAAGATGGCTCACAAGGCGAGGCGTAGTAAAAATGAATTCACAGTATTTGCTGAATACGACCAGTTGACTAAATGTTACTATAAATAGCAGCCAATGTGATACCACATGTCATCAGTGTGTGCCTGTGTCATTATACATATGACCAGGGAACCAGTGAAAGGGATACTCAAACCTAAGATTGTTCTCCAAACCGTTATGATCGCTGGGCGACTGGTTCGCCCCAATGGTCGAATTCAGCAAACGCGGAGCTGTCGTTTCTGGTCGAGATTGGCAAAAACTGTGAATTATAACGCACACTGCGACCATATTAATCCAGGGGTACGCATAACGCATCAATTGACGTTCAATGTTCGTGTGAGGGGTTCAAGGTATAATTCACCAATCGGTGCATCTGGGAGTAATAGTAGTGCACTGTTGTACATATCAATAAATTGAATCATTTGATTATGTTGCAAGATACTTGCTCAATTAATTAATTAATGAGTAAGAAGCGATCTAATTTGAAACTTTAATCAATCACTGTGGCATTGACCTTTGACCTTTAACATTTATTTCTGCCTTGCAGAATCACATGTTCTATCGGTGTGTATATTTTTTTTAAGAATTAAACTTCAAAGAGTTCTGTGCAAAAATTTAAAAAGTATATTATAATAATAATAATAATAATAATAATAATAATAATAATAATAATAATAATAATAATAATAATAATAATAATAATAATAATAATAATAATAATAATAATAATAATAATAATAAAAGAAAACGTAAAGTAACATATAAAGGAGAATTTAAAACAGGCTAATGAAAACGAACAAGTTCTTCACCCTTAATCCATATGATATTGTACTCGCCAGGGATAATTTTATTAGATTTGTTGGGAATGCGGGACGGTACAGTTACGGGCCCGCCGCATGCAGCAGAAGCTGAAGCTCTGTTGTGTTTTACTTGTACGTGTTTATGATCTAATTGTATCTACTATATTTTATCTTCTTGTTTTGTTTTGTTCTGCATATATTACTATGTTCTTGTTTTGACATGCAATAAATATATGGTTGTTATTGTTATTATTTTTACTCGCCGTCAGCGAATAGGCGTGTCTTATTTCGGGCCATGTCCATGTTCTGCGGACCCTGTCTGCATGTGACCGAATGTTGGTAGGCATACGACTTAGGTCAGCACTGGACGACTTTTAACTCAGAGTTTCAGACCGACGTCACCCCATGTGTTATAATTAAAGTGATCAGAGAAGTCATTCAAATGCAGAATGAGAGGCTGAAATAATAGCAAGCCAAGCAGAAGTAGCAAACTCTGGTAAAATCATCCATTTCAGGCGGCGCACTGAGAATCTTCGACTCAAAGTGCGCTATGATTTTTTTAAGTGCGTTATGACGCAGTGCAGCAGAAGGGAAACGGAAGTGCAGACTGCATCCGGGGACTGAGCCTAAATGGAAGTCTTCCTGTTGACTTTTTCTCGCTTTGCTGAGTTACAATGACATCGAGATTAACGTTCGTTCAATGATACCTCCTCATTTTCTCAGGTAAAATCGTCATCTCTTTGTATGATCATTTTAACATCGCAATTACACTCTGCGTCACGCCCATGCCGAGTTATTGAACTCATGCACTCACCTCACCGAGGCTCACCCTCTCCCCATGGGCCCGTCTCCCTGGAGTCCCCACTGGTCCCTGCCTTCCAGAATACTAGCAAACTAACCCACTGGGCACTTCTTGTGACATCCTGTTGTACTCGTGCATCTTAGGCTCATGTAAACCACACACAGGCCCGACAGGGTCTCAGGCTCACTCAGGAGTCAGGTAATTTAATTTCAAAAGTCTGGGATTTCCGTAGCTTCCGAAGCATTGTGGAGTGTATAATACACTTCGCTAAGTACTTTATGAACTTGTAATTTTCAGGTCCACTATATTTCCGAGCAAAACCTTTTTTTCACGCTGACTCCTCCTACGATGTTTTTAGCAGCTAAATTAGTAAATATATTTAGAAATCGAATAACAAGGAAGTGGCTTGGTTGATGCCAAGTGCAACACTTGGCTTCGGGCCAACTGTCACGAGATCACGCGTGATATTCAGTTCTCGCGAGATCACACGTGTTCTTCAGTTTATAAATGCGAGATCTAGGAGTTCCCTAAAGGGAGCCCTGCTACCTAAAGGGAGCGACAAATTCCATAAGTTCATGAATCACGTTACGCATCTTGTGATCTTTCAGTAATTAACAAAATATTTAATGCTATGGAACACTTGATTTGTCTTAAGTTTTTCGAGCAGTCAAGTTAGGCCAGTAGTGATCGTCGAAATACCATAATATATTCTGATATTGACTTCCTCGCTTGCTGTCGATCTGCTGGCACATGCCTTCTCCCTTTTTAAGGTACTTCTAATCGTCCACAAGGACTGCTGAACCATACCATGCTTTGAAAATCAAGGCCAAATTACCAACTGCATAACTTGAATGCTTAATTATAATTCAATTGCAGCTCCTTTCCCAGCATCATGAGTGCATCAGCTCAGTAAAACAGCAGTCAAGTACTGTAGAAACGGAAATTTCCACGTACTGCAAGTGTTTTGGTTTTATGGCTGAGGCTTTTATTCATGGCACAATTATTTGCAGTCAAGCATATAATATAAGATCACCCAGAAGGATTTTTCATGTATCTAATTTTCGCGGTCGATCGTGACGGCGAATATAGCGAAGATTCCATGCGACGCGAAAATTTCCTGTTCTACAGACTACAGTATTATGCCAATTAATTTCTACAGATCAAACTCCACTTCTCAATGAGATTCTAACATGTTTAATGAAACATCTGTAACTGAATGACAGATCCAACTCAGCATCAACCTCCTGTAATAGTCTTTAAATAATTAAATTACTTAGTGAATAACATGCTGGGTCTACCACAAAATCCATTTGGCAACTGCAAATTCTCAACATATCTTTATTATCTCGGTTAACGATGATTAATACGAATTTGTGATTGTGTCATTTGTGTGTATATGATTCTAGCATAAAAATTGAAAATAATTGATTCAGACGATTATTGGAATCGACTAACTAAGGCAGGTATCGTGTCGGGGCCGATTCCCCTCAGGAATACTCAAGAATAACCTCGACGTCCTGCAGTGGAGCATCCTTTTTTTGTCACATGACTCTTGTTCATGTCTCACGATTGCTGACATTGATGATGTTGTATTTACAGCCTGTGATTGATCGCTGCTTGATCATGTCGTCCCCCAGCAGCAGCGGCCGGAAGCGAACCACTTCCCGTCAGTACTCGGCTGAAGACCAAGCGCTCAACCAGATTGCAAGAGAGGTACGTTCCTATTCCAGTGGCAAGCTGAAGCCCCAGATTATTCCGGCCTGTTCAGTTACTGTGGAGGGAACCATTTGAGGCCCCTAATCACAAGTAATCAGTGAGGCATTTTGATGGTTGAAATTTTGTCCTTTTTCATACTGATTCATTCCTTCCCTGCTGCAGTGCAGATCAAACATATTTAGGATACTTAATAAGTAATTGATTAGAAGGGAAGTCAGGTCCAAGAATTCAAATCTGGCGCATCTAAGTTAATTCACAGTTCTACAGGCCTTAGTCCCGTGTGTCTTATTGTATCAAAGTTTCTTCTTCTTCTATTATTACCGGTAAGGGATCATAATAGACTTATATTATTAGTAAGTGAAAATGTTTGAAGGTAGTGATCAATCGAACTATACTTCTATTGAATTATTCCTTGCTGACATGTATCCTAGCAAAGACCAGCGTTCAACTAGTCATTTCTCAAAGACGAGAATCGCGTCATTGGCATTGAATGAAGAACACATTGAAAACGCACCTTTTATTTGCTGTTTTGGTTTCCCCGGGATTCCTAGGAATTCACTGAATTAAGAGCCATGAAAATCCAGGGTATAAGATTATATTAGAGAAGAAAGCCAGTAATACTTGACATATTTAGTTTATTTACCTACCATTAAGAGACTATTTATTTGGTCTTATCACTTATTTGGTCGTTATGGGTGTGTGTCATGCTTGATAATACAAGGGTCATTCAACCTGTTATAGCACTTACTCAATTTAGAGTATTTTTGACACCCTTTCAGGGCTTGTACAGTTGTAGTGGCCATCATGAATCATCATGATCAAAATTTGTACTGAAATGATCCTTTGACATTATGATTTATGACACTGACTTAGGAAGAAGCATCTCGAAAAGTTTGATGCGTAGATGTTGAGTCAAACTCTACGCATCATTAACCCATAATCTCTAGATTATGGTTAATGCCTTGATGACGTCAGTCATGCTTTGCATCTGGAATATCAACATGCAAATCAAATGTCATTGTTTAGTGCACTGCTTGAACCAGCCTATGATAATATCTTGTAAGGTCAGAGGTTATGTTGATGCCATCTCTCGAGGGTGTTGTGCTGTACGTTATGTATTGTTGATATCTCAAGCAGATTTACACGCAGAATTCGCATCTCATGAATCACTGAGTTACGCAAGCGATTTCTTCTTTTTGCTTCTTCTTTATGCGTTCTCCTCTGTGCTCAACAGTTGTAATAACATCTGCTGCATTCACTCCAGAGAATCAAGAGATGCTGAAGCCCCTTTCGGCTCAATTTGAAATATCATTGTGAATGTCCGAGAATTTCCGATCTTACTTTGGGTATTGGCTAAATTGACGGCCTGATCACATGTCAATTAATTTGTATTAATTTGCACCGTTTCTCTTGGTTTAACAAGGTCTGACTGTTTTGGGGTTCATTAGCAAGGTTTCACTGTTCTCTGGTTGTACGCAAGTTGAAATCATTTGATGATCAGCTGAGCCCCATCTTGGGTTATGATGCCATAAATATCCTCCCATCCCTCTACTGGTGCCCAGTCTCTCCTCCTTCTCTTCCCTTCTGCATTTTTCCCTCTCTTCTTCTTTTGCAGTTCACCTGGTGAAACCAACACCTTCCCTCTCCTCCCTGCATGGGGCATTGTATACTTCAGCTCAGAGTTATAACTGTGCACATGGGTGCAGTCAATCAGTGGAATATATAGCTAGTGGCTGCCTCAGTATAGTTAGCCCTTTGTATTTCAGTGCCAGTAATCACACTAGTAATTTTTAATTAATGAGCTTGGCATGGCTGAGAACTTGAGGTAACACCCCCCCCCCCCTCCCCCCGGTGATACTATACAAGAACCATTATATGTTTTAATGGCTCTCCATTTCACAATGAGATGAATCAGTCAACGAATTCTGTCCTCAAGTGAAACAGTTTAAAACAGGATCCAGAATGAACTTGAATCGTGGGATTGAAGTGCATGATTGACATGAGTTGGAGGAGTCGTAATTTTCGTGTTTCTCCTAAGCCTCCGGCTGCCATGACGCAATAACTGTGATTTAACTTCTGAATGAAGTGGGTGATGTTTACTGGTTTCTATGCTGGCTCTCCAATTCAAATTGATGATGTGATTGGAATTCTTTTTGTTTTTCTTTCAGGCTGAGAATCGTATTGCGGCTCGAAGGGCAGCAAGAGCAGAGGCACGTGACGTTCGGGTCAGGGAGATCGAGAGACAGCAGAAGGAGCAGGAGGAGAAGGAGGGCAATGACCCTGCCTCAGATTACAAGGTGCGCAGGTCAAAAGTTCACTCAGCATGCAATAATGAGATTTACTTTAAGCAGCCAGGAAGCTCTAGTAGGTTTACCGCGACTGCCCTCACTTCACGGAGAGGGAGCAACGAATCCAGTTCCACTGGCGATGACACTTCAAATAGGGAACTAAGGGTAATTAGCATGCGTGCACATCTGATGAATATTCATGAGGGTTGTCGACAGCGGGAAATCAATGATCTCGAAGAGAAGTACCGCAAGTCTATGTTGAACAACGCTCAGTTGGATTCTGAGAAACAGACTTTCCGCTACCAGGTCGATCTTTACCGTGATCAGTGCGAGGACCTCAAAGAAGAGGTCGTTGAGGTCACGCGTCTTCACAAGGACAAATCACGGGTACGCGTCGATTGAGGTTACTGCTGACGACATAATACTTTTCTGTGTAGGATTTGGAGCACAAGAAACGAGACTGCAAAGAGCTCGAACGCGAGAATCAATTCCTCAAAGAACAGATGAAATACCGCGATGAACTTATAGAGGTATCTCTTTTTATGGCTTGTGTTCTTAATTTGCATATTTGGCTTGATTGATTTTTAGCAATATGGTTTAGTGTTCATTTCCAATGAGAATTTGGACGAAAAAGGAGAACACACAAATAATAATAAAAAGGAGAAGAACAGTGGAACCATTGGACTAGTCACCCCAGACGCAGCTCAGATACTGCAGAAACACGAGGGAAATCTCGGTCAGTTCGTCTTAATTTGACCTGCAACTTTTTCTGGTTTAGTGTTCCTGTTTTGTATCTTTAGAGTTGAGAATTTAATTTCATTATATGCATGCGTATTTCAACTTTCAAAAGATGTTTAGATGACGCAATAGCGAATTAATGGAATTGAATTTTGTTGATGGCTTCTTCGTTTGTAGATAACAGGCTCAAGAAATTTGCTGAGGAACAAACACGGCTAGAAGCTGAGGTAAGGAATCTGTGGTTAATTTTAATTTTTTTTTAATTTTTATAAATAAATAATAAATAAATTTCTCAGAATAATAAGCTCAAACAACAATTGGAGGAGGAGAAGGAAAAATCAAGTTTAGCCGAAGAAAAATACGCCACATCTCCACGAACGCCTCACAAGGAGAATGGCCCAGATGTGCACGCACTGGAAATGCAAAGTAAGGCATTTTGTTTGCATTTTTTAAATACGTTTTAAGGTTTTCTGTAAGTCTGCTGTTTTAGCCAATATGTGATTTCCTTTAAGATATTTGTAATCATAATTCTTTCTTTTTCTCTCCTCTTCATAGGCATTCTCATTCCATGTACGATCTTTAAAATTATTCTGCTCTATATTATGTATATGTTCTATTTATAGGTTGTTTCTTTTTATTCTAATGATTACTGCATGTCTCATTGGTTATTATTTATTATACAACCAGCTCACATTAATCCAGCCTCCATTATCAATAATCTATTTTATAAAGCGATTATACAATTCAATATTGTATTTGATATTTTAACTATTTCTGATTTATTTGATTGTTAACCCAAAAAAAAAGGAAAAACTGAGAAGATTACTAGAGACTGGATGAATGAGAGATCTGGTTGTATTTATATTTCATTTTGTTCATTTTGTTGAGTCAAGTGGGGCTGTGTATGTAGTATTGGTGTTTGGCTTAGTTTCATATCTCATTCTGGTCCAAATTCATCCGTGAGCATCTCCTCCGTGAGCATTTCGCTGCTACGGCAACTAAGACCAAAACGCTAAAGGTTCTCCGTTGATACACAGCCCTTGTAGTGCCCCATTCTAGAAAGAAACAGCAAAAAAACGATTAGCCGGCCGTGTTGTTTCAGACAAACAGGAAGCTGAACTGGATGAGGAGGCTTTCGGAGGTGAAACCCCGTTCCCTCTCTCACACCCCCCCCCCCCTCCTCTCTCAGTCTGTCTTTTTAAGCATGCGCTTAGTTAAGATGTGCTTTACAAACAGTGAACTTGTTGTATCAATTGTTAGCTTCAAGTCTTTCTAGGTCATTGTTTTTCGCAGCATGCGTTTTTGTCGTGTATCTCTGTTGAGATCATCTGTTGAAGCTTTCTACGCGGTTGAACACGGTCGTGTGTTGGGAATGTTGTTATCATGTCGTAGATGATGAATCTGTCTGATTTTTGTATGTTTTTTTATCAGCTATTGATGATGAAGTCCTGACCTCAGGTAAAATGGATTAACTAGGTCACTGTTTAATTGGGTCACTAGGGCACGACCAAGGGTTGTTTGGTTTCTTGTGGAGCTTTTCAACGAGCATGAAATTTTTATGTCTTTACTTCTCACTGGGAGCTACGTTCTTGCATTTTGCATGGTTTACCACAATTTCTTCTGGGCAAAAGGAATTTTTATTTTTTCCTATTATTATTTCATTATTTCAAAGAAATATGGTTTACTACTAAAATACGAATAATTGATATAATAATCTTTATTTATGATTTTATTTTATGTTTTTCTATTCTTTCCGCAGTGGAGGCCCAGAAGCAACTCAACGATTATAAATTCCGCTTGAAGAAAGCAGAACAGGAAATCACAACATTTGAAGGAAATGTATGAATGTTCATCAGCTCATGAATATCATAATCAGCCCTATGAATATTCATCAGGTGATTCGCCTTGAGAGCCAGGTGAAGAGATATCGCTCTGCAGCTGAGAATTCTGAGAAGGTGGAAGACGAATTGAAATCAGAGAAACGTAAACTTCAACGAGAGGTGAGCTCCGTGAAGCAACTAAAGAGCGGATTGATTACTGTCGTTTTGTTTAGCTGCGGGAAGCTCAAGCACAGATTGAAGAATTAAACAGCCAGAATCACCATCTGCAGAAACGTATCGAAAAAATTAAATCCTCTCGCAACACGTACAAGTAAAATCAGACATTCATTTTCTCCCTGCTACTTTTTTTTTTGTTTTTTTTTTTTTTTCTCCACGCAGTTTAGAAAAGTTTATTATTTTTTTTTATTCTTAGTGGTGTGATTATCATTATTATTATTAACTTTTTTTTTTACTATTCAAGTAAAAAGATATCTTGCCACTTATTTTTTTGACATCAGCTTCTATCGTTTCTTTGTGTGTGTGTGTTTTATAATTGATTTCTTTCCCACAATTTCAAATTTTGGTCACAATTTTTTTATATTTTTTTATATCAATCTAGTTGCTAATGGTAACTAAACTCTTGATTGGCTGAATTTTTTTATTTTTTTCCCCACTGTTGATTATAAACACAGAGGGGTTATATATTGGGGGGTAAAATTAATGTTGTGGTTTATTTTTCAAAACTGCTTCATAATTTAATAATAAAACCCATTCAAACAAAATATCGTATCAGCTTCCCTTATCCCCTTCTGCATGGTGCTATTAATGAGTGTTTGCGTTAATGATGAAAAGTGTTTTTTTTTTTTTTTATGGAAGTCTGTTTTTTTTATGTGAATTTTTTTTTTTTTTTTTTTTCCTCTCTCTTTGCCATAATTATAGAAAAAAAAAAGATAATTTCTTCAACATTCTTCTGCTTCTCACTCGTCAATCACTTTAGGTGTACATAAAAGAGTTATGTACTATCTTCGTGTGAAGATTTAATCATCTATTTTGTATAGCATTTGTGTACATATTCTTAATTAACTCCTCTTTTTCTGCCCAGTTTCGTGCATTTGCTATGAAACAGAAAATAAATGCATCAATTCCTACTGTCGCTTTTTCATTCTTGATTCTTGTTTGCTTTTTAAATCCTCTATTCTCAATGCTAATTTTTGGGATCGATCTCATAATACTATATGTTAATGGTATGAAATTGTTTCTATCTTGCGAGGACATTTTCCGATCGCCTTCATGTATTAAGATATCGTGAACGATCTGTACATGGCAAAAATCTCATAGCTCACTTTTATGATTGTCCCCAACTCAAGAAAGTTGCAGACTTCCTTAGAAGGCTTATCCTTGTGAACTGTAGTGATCTTTCAGGCTTAATATGATTATGTAATACATACTTTGGAACCCGATTTCACTGCCAGGCGATCCACAGGGAACCACTACAAGACAGCAAGCGAATGGCTGATTCAGTGGCCTATACGCCATCTGATTCGTTGGGCATTTCAGCTGTGATGTGTATATGCTGAGCGATCTGACGAAATGTGAGCAGTGCATTGTGCAGCATGAGCTCATACGTGACACCAAGCGTCGTTGGCTGGAAGGTGAACAGATGAGGATTGCTGAACTGTCCGGTTCGTGATCTGGCGAATAAGATGATTGATTTCTAACCAAATCGTCGGGCTGATTATATTTATAAATAATTATATTTATAAATAATTATATTTATAAATAATTATATTTATAAATAATTATATACCCCAGTTAATAGAGGGTTTGACCCAGACACAATTGCAACAGAGTTTATATTTAGTATGCCCGATGCAGAATTGGAAGCTGCGCAACATATCCAAAATCCGCGTTTCAAAAAATACCTAAAATTGGGTATGAAATCAGGTCATTGGGTGAAAAAAGGGTGTAGTGTGTTTCTTAATGTATAATTTATGTAGAACCAATATTTACCACTGTTATTGTGCTCAACAGATTGAATATGTATTACTCTCAAGGAATTGTCCAGTATAGCACGTAATTTACCGATATTTTTTCGAATCTTAGAGGAAAAACTAGTTCTGAGACATCGATTTCGAAACTCTGACCTCGCATCTTCACCCATATTGTTTAGGTTTCTATAAATAGATAGCCGCTTGCTACTTACATCAAAATGTAATCCACGCAATTTACAATACGTGCATATAAAATATATTGAATATAATATAGTTAACCGAAACAAAACCCACTTTACTTACCCTACCCCCTGAATGCTAACTCCGGCTAATCGTTTTGGTAATTGTCATATTTCTAGAATTAAAGCAGATAGATGCATTAAAATACACTGAATAGTACATAATGTCATTTATTATCATAATCTATCGTCATAATTCGATTTTTGCTTTTGCTGATGTTGATTTTGAGGTAAATCAACGTCACATCCGGTCAGTGCTTTTGTTATAATTGCAACCTTCAATAATCGTTTTAGAAATTGCAGCCAGCCAGAAACATTTATTGTGCTGGAAAAAAAAAAAAAAAAAAAAAAAAAAAAAAAAAAACGAGAACAAAAAACTTTAAATTGAAATTACCATCAGACTGACGTAATGGCCATTACGCTTATTATTATTATTATTATTATTATTATTATTATTATTATTATTATTATTATTATTATTATTATTATTATTATTATTATTATTATTATTATTATTATTATTATTATTATTGGCTTATGCCTAAAGAGAAAGACGGAGAGAGAACAAGAAGAAGGGGACAAAGAACGACCTCCTTCCGTTCAAGTTTCAACCCTTAAAGTACCATAAAAGCGAGACGGTCGTTGGATGCTAATCTTCAGTTATGGTGCTCAACTAGCACCCCAGGACATTCCACCCTCATATCATCATCACCCTGAGAGACGTCAATGATAGGAGGGTTCAACCAACTAGAAGCATTCTTTCTCCTTGGTGTAGTGGGCACTTCTGGCGAAGGACTTATTGGTTCAACCGAAGCGTCCTCTTCCTGGATGGTTTGAGGGACATCAAGGAGCGGTGACCGACCAGGAACGCGCAGGGTGTTGGCCGTCGGGGGGTGCTGATTCGGTCGGTAGGACGCGTAGTACGTGCACGGGAATGGAGTCTCGTACACGAAGCGGATAGGTTCGCGCACGTGCGGAATCTTGTGGTTAACATCGACGTTGGGGTGAGGCGGGACTGGGGTGTCTGGTTTCGTGGGCTTGGTGAAAGGCTGTACACGAGAACGCAAGCGTCGAGCTTTGACCACCAGACTAACAGCTTGTCCAACGCTATTGAGGAGAGGTTGGTTGTCCATTTTGTGGCAGGGCTTCTCAGGTACTGAGGCTGTTTTTGAAAGTTCATCCTGCCAGCGATCGCGGATAGGACTTGCGCAAGGAGATAGGACACAAGGTGATGCAGTGTGGCTACGCCGCAGCTGATGAGGAGAGCAATCTCGGTATTGCACGAACCTGGTCGGGCTTGCAGCGTAAGGGGAATTCGAGTAAGACCGAGGCATCCTGATGGCTCGACTCTTCTTCTTGTGGCGTTGTCGGTCGGATTTGTCCTCCTCGATCACCTCGCTTTCACTGAGATCTTCGTCGGGGTCAATGTCCCCCATATCGCCCAGAAGGAACTCCGACACTCGCTGCCGAGTGATATCAGGAAGAGAGGGCAGTCCTGAGAGCGCCGATTTCTGACTCCTTCGCGAGGACCCTCCACTGACCGGTTCTTCATCTTCGAATATGTCCCCTTGGTCAGGTATCTGCCGGCATCCCATCTTCTCTGACGTGAGCGTTGTGTCACTGCTGTGTCTGGTGGAAGGAGTCGTCGAGCTTTTCTTTGTAGATGCACTCTCTCGTTCGTTGGGCATGTACACAAGCTCTACGTCAGCGTTAACGAAGACATTCTGAGGCGTGTTGGGTCTAGTACTGAATGTGGATCCTGTCGTGTACTGTGACGTTAGAGAAGACCTTGCACTGAATGAACTTCCAGGAGCGTAGTGGCTGATCCTAGAACTCATCGCACTCCTTGGCACAGACATTGAGCTGTAGATGCTCTGCCGTGAACTGAACGAAGGAATCCGCTTGAAGTCCAAATCACAAGTGCTTCCCCTTGGGGTCGAGCCAATCGTAGCGAATGTGGAGTTAAGAGAGGTACGGTTGCTGTTGGGCCAATTGGAGCAGTAGGACGATCGTGAGCTCAGCATCCCTGGAGTGACAGCACACTGAGATGCGAGAGAAGATCGCCCACTATCTGTATAACACTGACCGTCAGGCGTCGGTCCAAAGGCCCGGGTGCTGCTGGACGAACTCGTCCTCCTCATCGGCATCTGGAAAATGGTCGGGATGCTGGAGCGAGTGCTGAGAGAGGCGGAGAACTCCGTACAATGGGAACAAGTCGATTGCCGTGTTGTGGTAACACTCGACTCAGGTACAGGTTCGAGATCTGAACTGTAACAGTTCAAGTGAGAAGGATAAGCACGTCGGAGTAGAAGATTGTCCCTACAGTGAATGCAATGCTCGCACTGTCCTCCAACTGGCTCGGGTAGTGGTCCAATTGTTGACACTTCTTCCTCTCTGTCACTGGAGGGGCAGCCTGAAGGGTGATCAGTGGGGTTGCTGAACGGAGACTGGCGATTCCGACTCCTCAGTTCGCCTTGGCATTTCCACAAGCGAAGCATACAGCGGAAGAAGAGACGGTTGCAAACGGCATACAGGATGGGGTTGGACATGCTACTGGACATCTTCAGCGGCCAAATCATGATCATGATTCTTGATGGTACTTTTGAATTCGTAAATGCTGAAATGCTCAAGGTGAGATAAAAAGGCAGCCACGTGAGCGAGAACATTCCCAGCACTGCAATGATGAGTCTTTTCGACTTTTTTTCAATGACGCCATTTGTGAGAATCGTTTCCGACACCGCTGATAATTTGTGGTGGAGCAGCATTTTATAAATGTGATAATAGAATAAAATCATTAACACTAAAGGTAGGATGAAGTTCAAGACCAGGGAATATGCAGAAAAGCTGGTGTGGCTCTCCTCACAAGACATGATGGTGCATGCCTTCAAGACGGGATTATAAACGTAAACATTCTGGAAGATCCCAGGCATACAGCTCACGACAGTGAACACCCACAAACCAGCGATTGCTTGCTTGGCCGATTTCATCGTTGCGATGATTTTCTTCTGCGAAAAAACAATACTGACTAAACGGTGGAAGCTGATGAGGACAAGATTGTTGGTCGACGCCGAGTAGAAGACGTGCGTAACGAATCCAAGGATGCTGCACGCAATTATGGAATGTTCCAGATCCTGAAACCACTCGGTGATGAAAATCACGAGAGGTATCTGGCAACCAAAGGCGACGTGCAGGATATCGCTGACCGCGAGACTCACGACCAGGAAGTTGTTTGACGTGTGCAGGAGGCGATTCTTCACGAAGACTGTGATGGTGAAGATGTTAAATGTGCTTGACACCAGAAGTATGAGAGCGAGAAGGGTGCCGTAAAGAAACGACTCTTTTGTGATGGTTTGGTCAATCAGCATGGGACTCGGAGTTGGAGCAGAACCATTGCGAGGAGGGTTAAGCTGAGAAGGCAAAAGGTATATGCTAAAGAAGGGGTTATCATTATAGTCATTTCAAGGGCTAGTTAAATACCTAATCAAGAAAGGGTTAAATTGCAAATATTCATACGCGTACCTCCAAAGAAGTGGTCGCAATCTCCATGTTTAAATTCCTTGTTTGTCTCAGAACACATAATCCCTTATGAGCACCTTTCGAGGCGCATTGTTTTTTTAAACCCGGGGCTGAGAGCCAAGAATGTCTTGCAGGCTGCAGGCAAGGGAACGACATGGAATCCTCATCTCCCATCATGTTTACGCGTGGTGCGGGGAAGAGGCAGTCCAAAGGCTCTTTGGGGGGCTTCCCTGTCGCCCAGGGCTAAGAGAAAGGTTAGCCCTTGCGTACGAGATGACCTAATTATGTGTATATTCTGTTTATTTGTATCCATTAAGCGCCGTTTACTTATGTACAACTCCATTTCAACAAAGTTTGGCAAAGATTCAAAATGATTCGACTGTTAATACACTATAGCTTTATATACACAAAATATGAGAACTGATTGCTCACAGACTGGCATGATTCTTGTATGTGAGGAAAGAGGAGATATTTTTTCTTTATTTCACCATCAAAACATGAAAATCAACATTTTGATCTGACCTCGCTGTCATGGCTTGATTCTCGGGGATATACTCAGGGGAAAGGAAAAAAAATTAAAAACACAAAAAACATCAGAATCATTCGTCGCCAAATATTGGTGACAAAGAGGGAGCGTTGTCGCTCATTGATTTGGAGATTAGCTTGTACATACACACTGATTGATTCGACATCGCTCGTGAAAAGCGGTCCTTACATGTCGCCGGTTGTCATGACAACCCTGCCATTTGTTCATTCGATTATCGCAGATTCCGGTTTTGGCGAACCAAAAACGCTCAAATTTGGCACAAATCGATTTTTTTTTTTTTTTTTTTTTTTTTTTTTTTTATTAATTTGGGCTCGGTTTTATCTTTTCTGTATAATTATTTACTCACAGTATAATGTGAATTTTATGTCGAATGGACGTGTATTTTATAATTCGTGCGAAACTGCGCGTCGCTCACTTTGGCGACACGTTATGAATATTTTTTTCACGATGGAGGGATAGGTCGATGTCGAATCTGTGTGTACATACATGTACACTCTAATCTCCATATCTATGCTTTCACTTTCAATGAGCTGTAATTAAGCCTCCATTGAAAATATATCTAAATTAAAGATATAACACCATATCGAATATTGTATCAACATAAATAGACGTGGGCATATGTAATCAATTTCAATTAGCGGAAATTTGTGCCTTAACGACAGTTTGAGTGTTTTCCGGGACGGCGTGTTCTGCCTCAGACGAGATCGATCGCGGCCATGAAGCTACTCTGGGAGGAAAGCATGGCGCACTTCCAGACGAATTGATGTGGTGATCACTTTTATTCCATCATTTAAATTTCGACGCGTTTAATTTATAATTAAACATTAAACGAATAAAATTTAATTTAATGAAATATTATACATGATCTTATATCATTTTAACACGCCGTGTAATTATAATCATGTCTCCTGTAAATAATAATTAAAAAAATATTGGAATAAAGTAAGGGGTGCTTTAAATCGACTCCAACACTGACAAAACTTCTAATGAGAATAAAAACTTTTTCAATAATTATATAATTAATACAAACATTTTAACAATGTTATCTGATATCTGTTTTAACTAATTATAAGTGATGACCATGCAAACATCATTGTTCTAATTATTTCCAGTCATCATCGTTCATAAGTTAGATGCCTTTCGCCCCTTTCTAGCTGTTTGAAATACAAAAATATCGAATCCCAAACTTGTAATGCATTTTTTGCTAATTTTATAGATCGTGCATTTCACCAATCTCGCTCTTTATTGTGCTGAGAGCATCTTGCATAACTTTATATTACATAAAAATAATAATAACTCAAACCAACTACGCGATGATGGTTTTATAACTTTAATAAACATCTCACTTCACTTGATTAGACTAAGTAACAAGTACGAGGTTTAAAAAATTAATAGTTGGTGAGGATTTAAAATTAATGTCCAAATTATTAATTCGTTCTGACAATGATATGCACAGTTCTCTACATTACTGTGATTTCGGCATTTTGGACTTTCAAGACATAAATTCAGAAACATTTTCAGGATTTCTTCCACCTCTGCTGGCTTGCTCATCAGGGGTCTGGTCGAAGCCACGAGAGTCACAAAGATCAGCAGCAGATGTCGAATAAACATTGTTTCGGGTTCCCCTGAAAGTAAACGGTAATTATATTTATAATTAAGTAAACTGTGCCTGGACGCGCCGCTTAACTCTTGCTTAATGACGGCTATTTTTTCAATCGTTTCTGAAAGTGGGGACAAACTAATTTTCATCAGAGTACGCGTGCAAAGGAAAAAATGTGGTAGTTAGACAACTATAATATATTTTATTTTGTTTTGATATTGGTTATTGCCATCAAGTTAAAGTTAATTAATCAATGTTATCGCAATAATAATAATAATAATAATAATAATAATAATAATAATAATAATAATAATAATAATAATAATAATAATAATAATAATAATAATAATAATAATAATAATATACTAAAAAGTTGGCGTTAAGTGAAAGCATTTTATGAATAAAAATGAATATAAGATCGAGGAACACAGTGAAACATCATGATTTATTCCAAACAGTCTGAATATATGTACCCACTAGAAAATTACAATTGTAGTACTTATGTATGACGTATATATAATGAAAAACGGTTCTGTCACTCTAAAATCTAACAACCAGGATTCTAACAAAGGAATCACGGAATACGCAAACGACAACACACATTAATCAGTGATATACTGGAGTTCTGTCAGTACTTAATTTCGCCCAAAATCCGCACTTCGTATTGCTCCGCGATTTAGTCACAATCCGTATTTTACCATTACGCCATTCGCGTTCAGTAAATAGCAAACGTTTTATTGAAAACGCTTGGTTGAACAACACTAGAGATGAACAAAGAAAGTTGTTCATTTTGGATATCTCCAAAAATCATGCATGGGAATTAATCAAGCAATAGTCTTTCTTTTTTTGACGGTTCGCGAATCGTTTGCCACCTTTCGTTTCTCAATGCACCCTCGATCTATGCCCGTTGGAAAGAGCGTGCGCTAAAGGGATAATTATTATTGATTACAGAATTTGAGTGAGTCGCCCAGCGCCTTCAACGATTGGTCCACAGGTAATGTCAACGTTGCCTCCCATCTTATGAAAGAGCACCTACCTAAAGCAGTAGACCTACAATTGACAATTATTTTATTGTCATGATGTTTTATTTCATGAAATAAAGGCACAAGGGGTGTACAAGTACAAAATATTCATATAAGAAATAATGAACACCCCACCCCCCCAACCACACACACACACAAAAACTAAAAAAAAAAAAAAAAAAAAAAAACAACAAACAAACAAACAAACAAACAAACAAACAAACAAACAGACAGACAGACAGACAGACAGACAGACATGAATTTAAGAGGGAGTTAAACTCCTCTCTCGTCCACCCATCAGTGATAAATCTGCTGCTATCTCGCAGACGGATAAGATCCCTTAATAAGCCACCTATTTGTTGGGTGGCGTCATCAATAGAAAAATTCTAGCTGAAAGAGAAATTCTCACTGAGGAGTCGGTGCTTTGGCATACCAAGCTTGTGCATAAATGAACAATATTAGAACTCAGGACGGAGGAACTCCCACTGATCGCTGAATAAAAACAAGTGCGTGTACATAAATTTTCGGTCTTAAGTGTAGAGTGGGCAGAAGCTTCCCAAGAACGATTAAATATATTTTGATCACTAAAAGGTGCATCACGGCATATTACATTAAGAAGATGACTATGTGTACGTACGTCTATGCAGAGCCATGCAATGGCATACAATACGCCTGAAATAAGCGATATTCAACATTCAAATCAAGACATGGAAATGGAAATGATAATGAAATAGCTTACTAGTACTTTCAGTTTAGATGAAGGCGAATCGATATTGCTCCAGTATTAAATAATTGACAATGCAAAATCGAGAAATATATTAGTGTAATGCTTTACTTACCTCGATAATTATTAATTAATTAATTATGATTATCAAGAAACGCCTTAGCAACATTGACTGTATTCAGAATAATATATAAACAGTTCCCCAACTCACTGCATTCAGTCCAAAGAAGCCATCGAGATCAGACAGATTATTGCTTTGAAGCGAATATTAAACAGTGTCACGCTCTGTTACTGAAAGGTATTTATTAAAATTGTCAATTGTTGTTTTGTATTAGGTTTTAATTAAATAGTTGAGAGCAATCATCAATGGACCGATTATTCCAGGCGTCGACAATGCCTGTTTTGAACGTCAATTTGCAATCTGCAATTCAGTATTATTGCTTTCATCTTCTAGATTGATATTCCAAATTTTGTCATCACTGTATACCAGAGTGGGGCGAGTTTGATTATCAGTTCAACAACATTGAATGTTTTAACTGCATAACAGGAAGTGCCACCAAGCAACTGCATGATGTGGTCACGGTAAGATTTAGTTAACGAGAGCTGGTTAGTTATTTGGTTAACCCAAGGCTGGTTCAGGGATTGCCAGATTCAGCGCCACAGCAGTTAATTCGGGCTGATACCTGGTCACCGCCACGTATTTTACTCAAAAAGCATCGACTTTACTGCCCTGTAATTTCTATATGCAAATTAGTCATATGACAGACAACTTGTCTGGATCCATGCCACATCTAGAGACATGAGTAATGTAGAACAAGAAATTTTCATGCCACAAGAAATTAATATTTTGCTGTATTTGTGGTCACAATTGACCGCAAAAATTACCGTAGGTGCCTGCAAAAAATTTTCAGAGTGATCTTATACTGTTTGACCCTATGTTTGACGGCGAATAATTGTTGCCGCGAATAAAAGCCTCAGCCACAAAACCGCGAAATTTGCAGTCCGTGGAAATTTCCTGTTCTACAGTATGAGCTACCCCTCGCAAAGAAGAACTCTTATTTAGTATATTAATTAGACACCGTAGTCATGTCAGATATTCCTCTAGTGACCACAAACCCTCTCTTCCACTTAAGTTTGTTCCAAGCGATGACCAAACAGTTTTTGAGAGGACAAAATAATGGCAGATAAGTTGGCTTCACACCATCTAGAAAACTACCGTTCTATAATAATTATTTAATGAATCAACTATTTACCTGTTAACAAGTACTGTAAAGTAAACTTAACTCCGTTTAATTAGTTTTCTGCGAGCAATTCCTCTGTTGCTCTCCCTGCAGACTGTAGTTCTGCAACCTAATCTTTGAATTAATTACATATCCTTGAAATGTGATCATAATGTGTGTTTTTGTAATATATTTTTATTTTTACGTGATCTCTTTGGCATGCATGCATATTTGACATGTTTACTATTTCAATGCTTTTCAATGGCACTGCACTTTTCCGAGAAAGCTAGTGCTTCAAAACAGGTCGCAGTGTAAAAACCACGTAAATCTCAGAGAAATAAATATCTTTTTTTTTTTTTTTAATTCGTGAAAAACACATGAACATGAAGCAGGCAAAGCCTATAAAAAACACATTCAGAGAAAATATATAAATATATTAAAAAAAAAAGAAATTCACTATATATAAAATAACACTCAGGCGATAAAATATTATGATAAAAAAATATATAAAACATCACGTGTGATAAAACTCGTTGCAACGGCAAATAGAAGTATTATTTATAACATAAATTTGAAGTTTTGTAAAATAGAATTTCATCAACTTTGATTTAAAACTTGGCGAAGAATAAGAACTGCGTAACTCTGCAGGAAGAAAGTTCCACAAATGTGGCAGACGATTAAAATAAAAAGATTTAAAATGCTCAGTTCTAGAAAAATTTTCACTAAAAGTCAATCCATGATTAGAAGAACGGAGGTTAAAATTGTTCGGAGTAACATTAAAATTGACACAATCACTGAAATTGACATTAAAACAATCAATGATATATCTAAAAATAAGCAAGATATCGCCTACTTCTCTACGGTGGTAAAATATTTGATGTTAGACATCTCTGCTTATACGTAAGATCATTATGTAAAATGTATCGTGTAAAACTACGTTGAACAGATTCAACAAATAAAATATCTCTTTTGGAACATGGTGACCAGACCTGAGAGCAATATTCTTAAAATAGGACAAACGAGTGTTTTAAATAATAAAATTTTCACATTTTGTGGGACTTTAAAACCAATGGAGCGCTTGATCATTCCACAAACACGATTTGATTTTAAAACAATAGCTTTGATGTTGGAATTAAAACAAAGTTTATTGTTAAAAATCCCTCCTAGCTAGGTCTTTAAAAGTTCCTACTGATTCTAAAACATGTCCATCGAGATTATAATCAAATAAAAAAAGGGTTTCGAGAGCGAGTAATTCTTAAAAGCTTGCATTTAGCACAGGGGGCCTTACCAGTGAGCGAGCAGATGTGGACAAAACTCAATGCAGTGAATGCTTTCTGTCTATATATATAATATCAAGGGAAGTCACTGATTCGTGCCAATCTGAGGACGCTTGCCTCGAAAGCAATCTTCTCTTCAAAAGAGGGAGCCAAAACTTCGGATCTCGCAAGATCACCAATAAATGAAACGATTGACACCAATAATCTCGTACGGCAACTCCTAATTACTAATTAATTGGCCAAAAATCCAATCAGTTGCAAAACGACTAGCAACGGGTAGGATGCATCCATTTTGTCGGACCGCAGCAAATTTTCAGCGCGCAGCGAACTCACGATCGCTAAATGTCGAAATAAAATCCTTAAAACCGGAATGGAGCTGCAAAAGTGTAGAGCTCAGGATACATTCTTAATTTAACAGATTGACTTTAGAGTGAAACATCCTGTCTGTAATTGTCTCTCGAACAATAAAAGCTATTCTGAGAGTCAAATTGAGCATGGAATAGGCTAGAAAAAGGAGTTAGAGTTAAAAGACACATTGCATTTAAGTAAGTTGACTTGACGGGAATTAGCAGACGACACACACAGCGCCCTCTGGTGTATATGTTTAGAATCGTTTAATATACCTCACAACATGTTGTGTTATCTATCTAATAACTTTAGAATTTATAACCAGTATTACGGACTATAAAATTATCTGAATACTGTTATATGCATCCAATAATTTATAGAATCGTACTGCTGGACTGATCTCCATCGAGTGAATGCTTTGATTAATTTCGATTGCATTTCTCAGCTGGACTATTATTGATCAATCACTGAGCGGCTTGTTAAGGTGAAGGTCGAATGCTGCAGCGATCGTGCCCGTTGCTAGTCGTTTTGGAAATGGAAGCGTTTTTGTGCAATTAATGAGTAATTAGTCACTGCCGTGCGGAGTTTTTGGTGTCTATAGGTTCATTTATTCATAATCTTGCCAGATCCGAAGCCTCAGCTCTCTCCCGTGAGGGGAATGTAGGTTCCGAGGCTTTGTTATTGTTCTGATGAGAAATCAGTGACTTCCCTTGATATTATTATATACTGTCTAGAAGGCTACATAGGCATTCCATGTATCCAGAGCCCACTGGTAAAACTCCCTGTGGCATTTAGAGGCATTAAAAGTCATGCTCCACTTATTGCTCCATCTGAGCAGGTTATCTGGTATGGATAGTTCAACATTTCATGCTGCCATTCATTTCATTTCTATTTCAATTCCATCGACGTTGGTGCCGATTTATTTCAATCACAAGAGTGCACCCAACGTTCAGTGATATTTTCCCTTTCAGCCCCTGACCATGGATAGGCATCATTGGATGCCCAAATAAGGCATCGCTCTCTGCAGTTGAGAACACACTAGTTCATGTATGCGAGGGCTGATCGTTGAGTATAGGCCTCACAGTGCATAATATTGAGAATGCATCGGTAACATTGTAAATTGGCGGGATGGTGGAGGTGTTGGCAATGAATGTCACCAAGTAGCTCTGACTTTTAGAGCACTTTTTGTTTGAGAATATGTTGATACAATCCAAATGCGCTCTTCTGTCGTTTTTCTGGTACGTAGAATATCGCGTAATGTAACGTAATATATTATTCTGACTACAGTCAATGTCGCTGAAACGTTTCTTGATTATCATAATTAATTAATAATTATCGAGGTAAGTAAAGCATTACACTAATATATTTCTCGATTTTTCATTGTCAATTATTTAATACTGGAGCAATATCGATTCGCGCCATCTAAACTGAAAGTACTAGTAAGCTATTTCTTTATCATTTCCATTTCCATGTCTTGATTTGGATGTTATTTCAGATATTGCTTATTTCAAACGTACGTCTGAAATAAGCAATATTTAACATCCAAATATCCGCGTATTGTATGCCATTTCATGGCTGCCAATTGGCGGCTTAATAGTATAAAAAAATTCCAGTACATCACTGATTGATGTGTGTTGTTGTTTGCGTGTTCCGTGATTCCTTTGTTAGGATCCTGGTTGTTAGATTTCAGAGTGACAGAACCATTTTTCACTATATATACGTCATACATAAAAACTACAATTGTAATTTTCTAGTGGGTACATACATTCAGACTGTTTGGAATAAATTATGATGTTTCACTGTGTCCTTTGATCTTATATTCATGTTTATTCATAAAAGGCTTTCACTTAACGCCAACCTTTTAGTATATCATTATTACTATTATTATTACTATTATTATTATTATTATTATTATTATTATTACAATTATTATTATTATTATTATTATTATTATTATTATTATTATTATTATTATTATTATTATTATTATTATTATTATTATTATTATTATTATTATTATTATTATTACAATTATTATTATTATTATTATTACAATTATTATTATTATTATTATTATTATTATTATTATTATTATTATTATTATTATTATTATTATTATTATTAGTATTAGTATTAGTATTATTATTATAATTATTATTATTATTATTATTATTATTATTATTATTATTATTATTATTATTATTATTATTATTATTATTATTATTATTATTATTATTATAACATTGATTATTATTATTATTATTATTATTATTATTATTATTATTATAACATTGATTATTATTATAACATTGATTAATTAACTTTAACTTGATGGCAATAACCAATATCAAAACAAAATAAAATATATCATAGTTGTCTAACTACCACATTTTTTCCTTTGCACGCGTATTCTGATGAAAATTAGTTTGTCCCCACTTTCAGAAACGATTGAAAAATTAGCCGTCATTAAGCAAGAGTTAAGCGGCGCGTCCAGGCACAGTTTACTTAATTATAAATATAATTACCGTTTACTTTCAGGAGAACCCGAAACAATGTTTGTTCGACATCTGCTGCTGATCTTTGTGATTCTCTTGGCTTCGACCAGACCCCTGATGAGCAAGCTAGCAGAGGTGGAAGAAATCCTGAGAATCTTTCTGGATTTATGTCTTGAAAGTCCAAAATGCCGAAATCACAGTAATGTAGAGAAATGTGCATATCATTGTCAGAAAGAATTAATCTTTTGGTCAATAATGGGAAATCCTTTCCAACCACTAAATTTTTAAACCCTGTACTTGTTACTTTGTCCAATCGAGTGTTATCATCATTCGTAGTATTTGCTGCTTCTAAATTGCTACCCTATTTTGTTCCCCAATTTTCATATTCAGGCAACGAAAATATTGACTGAACCAAGTGTGAAATGAGATGGCTATTAAAGCTATAAAACCATCATCAAGTAGTTGATTTGAGTTATTTAGTCTTATTTTTATGTAATATAAAGTTATGCAAGCTGCTCTCAACACAATAAAGAGCGAGATTGGTTGAAATATATGATCTATAAAATTAGCAAAAGATGCATTACAGGACAAGTTTGGGATTCGATCGATATAATTATTTGTATTTCAAACAGCTTGAAAGGAACAAAAGGCAAATGATGAACGATGATGACGGAAATAATTATATCAATGATGTTTGCATGGTCATCACTTCAAATTATTGAAAACAGATATTCCTTCCAAACATTGTTAAAATGTCTATATTGAATATATTATTGTAGAACTTCAATCATGAAAGATTTTTTTTCAGAAGTTTGGAGTCAATTTAAGGCACCCCTTACTTTACTCTCATAATTTTTAATTATCTACAGAAGACATGATATTATACTTACACACCGTGTTAAAGTGTAACAAGATCATGCATAATATTTCATTAAATAAAGTTTTATCCGTTCAATGATAAAGTGAACACCGCATCAATTCGTCTGAAAGTGTGGCATGCTTCCCTCCCAGAGTAGCTTCGTAGCCGCGATCAAATTCGTCTGAGACAGAGCAGGCCTTTTGAGACAACACTCAAACTTGCTTTGAATGATTCTTTTGTAGTACCCGCTTTAAGCACCTGGAAAGTGGAAATGAGAAAACTCAATGAGTATCAATAATGCAACTATTAAAGCACTACACTCAAGATGCTCGTATTCTAGGATGAACAAACTATTCTATTGTTATGGAGATTACGTTTATCCACTAAAATGAAAACAAAGCAGATAATCTGTATTGTAGCGCCACGCAACAGATGACATTCCACAATGCTGGTTCAGGGGCCCACCGTATGACACGCAAACAGAAGCTATTCGCGATCACTTACCACTGCATACATGTTAATCTTTACTCGATTTCTTTGCATGGGTGCAGAATAACATTGTCAATCAATATCAGGTATTTCTTTCGTGGAATAATTGAAAATTAAGGATTAGCAAATTTTAGAATTTTGTTTTTACCATGGATAAGATACTTTTGGCCCACTCTGTAAATGTATATTTCACATTTCAAGTTTATGCATGCCAAAGAGATCATGTAAACATAAAAATATATTACAAAAACACACATTATGATCACATTTCAAGGATATGTAATTAATTCAAAGATTAGGTTGCAGAACTACAGTCTGCAGGGAGAGCAACAGAGGAATTGCTCGCAGAAAACTAATTAAACGGAGTTAAGTTTACTTTACAGTACTTGTTAACAGGTAAATAGTTGATTCATTAAATAATTATTATAGAACGGTAGTTTTCTAGATGGTGTGAAGCCAACTTATCTGCCATTATTTTGTCCTCTCAAAAACTGTTTGGTCATCGCTTGGAACAAACTTAAGTGGAAGAGAGGGTTTGTGGTCACTAGAGGAATATCTGACATGACTACGGTGTCTAATTAATATACTAAATAAGAGTTCTTCTTTGCGAGGGGTAGCTCATACTGTAGAACAGGAAATTTCCACGGACTGCAAATTTCGCGGTTTTGTGGCTGAGGCTTTTATTCGCGGCAACAATTATTCGCCGTCAAACATAGGGTCAAACAGTATAAGATCACTCTGAAAATTTTTTGCAGGCACCTACGGTAATTTTTGCGGTCAATTGTGACCACAAATACAGCAAAATATTAATTTCTTGTGGCATGAAAATTTCTTGTTCTACATTACTCATGTCTCTAGATGTGGCATGGATCCAGACAAGTTGTCTGTCATATGACTAATTTGCATATAGAAATTACAGGGCAGTAAAGTCGATGCTTTTTGAGTAAAATACGTGGCGGTGACCAGGTATCAGCCCGAATTAACTGCTGTGGCGCTGAATCTGGCAATCCCTGAACCAGCCTTGGGTTAACCAAATAACTAACCAGCTCTCGTTAACTAAATCTTACCGTGACCACATCATGCAGTTGCTTGGTGGCACTTCCTGTTATGCAGTTAAAACATTCAATGTTGTTGAACTGATAATCAAACTCGCCCCACTCTGGTATACAGTGATGACAAAATTTGGAATATCAATCTAGAAGATGAAAGCAATAATACTGAATTGCAGATTGCAAATTGACGTTCAAAACAGGCATTGTCGACGCCTGGAATAATCGGTCCATTGATGATTGCTCTCAACTATTTAATTAAAACCTAATACAAAACAACAATTGACAATTTTAATAAATACCTTTCAGTAACAGAGCGTGACACTGTTTAATATTCGCTTCAAAGCAATAATCTGTCTGATCTCGATGGCTTCTTTGGACTGAATGCAGTGAGTTGGGGAACTGTTTATATATTATTCTGAATACAGTCAATGTTGCTAAGGCGTTTCTTGATAATCATAATTAATTAATTAATAATTATCGAGGTAAGTAAAGCATTACACTAATATATTTCTCGATTTTGCATTGTCAATTATTTAATACTGGAGCAATATCGATTCGCCTTCATCTAAACTGAAAGTACTAGTAAGCTATTTCATTATCATTTCCATTTCCATGTCTTGATTTGAATGTTGAATATCGCTTATTTCAGGCGTATTGTATGCCATTGCATGGCTCTGCATAGACGTACGTACACATAGTCATCTTCTTAATGTAATATGCCGTGATGCACCTTTTAGTGATCAAAATATATTTAATCGTTCTTGGGAAGCTTCTGCCCACTCTACACTTAAAGGGATGGGGAACTAAATTTTAAGTGATGTTCTATTGACTCATAGCACCAATTGATAGCATTCCGTGCCAAAAACACCATGCCTGGATGCAAGCGTAAGGAAATAATGCATTCCGAATATCGGGGTTAGCATTGCGCCTATGGGAGAATGGCTTCCATTGCGAAGTATAGGAGGCAAACGTCAGCTGATGGCTTGGTTTGGCTGATGGCTGATTGGTCCCGTTCCCCTCGGGAAGCTATCGATTTCAGCCAATCAGAGCAGATCATCTTCGCCATAAAAGGACATCTCTGTTGTTTACGAAACGAAAGCGCATGCGTGGTGCACTCTGGCTGACCTTTTTACTGTTTCAGGATGAGAAACATGGTAGGTGTCCTAGAAAATCGCTTGTTAAAATAAGAAAAATAGCGAAAAATATTTTTTTTTCGCGCCTGACTGGTGGCAAAATGATTATTCTATCTATTTCCGAAAAGAAAATAAAAAAATATCCAGGGGTTTAGTCGCAGGACACGCTGATATGACGAGGCCCATTGTAAAAGATGGGGAACTCTGTGTTTCATCACAGCTTATGACGTCACGCCTAGTTAGCAATATATCTCCCGCGAAATCGTTAGCGATGATATTCCTTGTGTGTGCCAGGCATAGGAATCATTTTTGGTGCATCAAATAACGACTCAAAGTCCATTTTTAACCAGTTCTCCCTCCCTTTAATAAAACCATGTTGTAGTGGGTGCAGAAGATCGTCAATAAAAGGGTACAGGTGGTTAAAAATACATCGCTCAAGAACTTTTGAAACAGTGCATAAAAGTAATATCGGACGGTAGTTCTTAACATTTTGTTTGTCTCCTTTTTGGAAAACTGGAACAATGTAAGATTTTTTTTCCACTCATCGGGAAGAGTCTTACTTGAAATCAAAATGTTAAAGAGGACCTCTGTTCATTTCGGAACCTTTTTAGATCGATTCTATGGGCTTTTGTGAATGATAAGGGACCTTTTTTGAAAAATTAGGCAAACTGTAAATGATATTCAAGACAAATTAAAATACGAATTTTCTAATCAGTCAAAATAGCTTGAAACGAGATGAGTGTGAGATTTCTTTTATGCGAACTGCTGAAGGATCTGCTCACTCGACGCTCCCATTGTTAACAATAGGAGAATTACCTTCTTCGCGTCACCACGATTCGATGGATCTAGGAATTAGCCCACAGCAAGTGTATTGTCTAAAACTACGGCAGTCAAAAGCCGTATTTGTCTTTTGGGATGCATTCTCTATCACCCGTTACTAGTTCAAAACAACCAGAGGTCCTCTTTAAACAAAACTGTGAGAGATGGCGAGAGCAGGTGAGCAAATTTTGTTAAAATAACAGGAGAAATTCCATTAGGTGCGCAGGCCTTATTAGCATTGAGCTGAGTTAGAATTCTCGCTACCCCTTCAGCAGTAAAAACCGGATCAGAAACAGAAGGTACATTTGGAGGAAGGATGCTTTGTGGAAGGTCAGAAGAAGCTGTATTAAAAACGAAAACAAAATATTCGTTGGATATGTCATACATTAGTACTACAATTGTAATTTTCAAGTGGGTACATATATTCAAGACTGTTTGGAATAAAATATGATATTTCACTATGTGTCCTTTGATCTTATATTCATTTATATTCATAAAATGCTTTCACTTAACGTCAACCTTTAATTTAGTATATTATTATTATTATTATTATTATTATTATTATTATTATTATTATTATTATTATTATTATTATTATTATTATTATTATTATTATTATTATTATTATTATTATTATTATTATTATTATTATTATTATAACATTGAATATTATTATAACATTGATTATTATTATAACATTGATTAATTAACTTCAACTTGATGGTAATAACCAATATCAAAATAAATTAAAATATATAATAGTTAATTGTCTAACTACCACATTTTTTTCCTTTGCACGCGTATTCTGATGAAAATTGATTAGTCCCCACTTTCAGAAACGATTGAAAAATTAACCGTCATTAAGCAAGAGTTCAGCGGCGCGTCCAGGCACAGTTTACTTAAAATTATAAATATAATTACCGTTTACTTTCAGGAGAACCCGAAACAATGTTTGTTCGACATCTGCTGCTGATCTTTGTGATTCTCTTGGCTTCGACCAGACCCTTGATGAGCAAGCCAGCAGAGGTGGAAGAAATCCTGAAAATCTTTCTGGATTTATGTCTTGAAAGTCCAAAATGCCGAAATCACAGTAATGTAGAGAACTGTGCATATCATTGTCAGACAGATTTAATAATTTTGGCATTATTAGCGAATCATTTCCAACCGCTAATTATTTAAACCTCGTATTTGTTAGTCCAATCGAGTGAAATGAGATGGCTATTAAAGTTATAAAACCATCATCATGTAGTTGGTTTCAGTTATTATAAGTTTTATGTGATATAAAGTTATGCAAGATGCTCTCAACACAATAAAGAGCGAGATTGGAGAAAAACATGATCTATAAAATTAGCAAAAAATGCATTACACGACAAGTTTAGAATTCAATATTTTTGTATTTCAAACAGCTAGAAAGGGGCAAAAGGCATCTAACTTATGAACGATGATGACTGGAAATAATTAGAACAATGATGTTTGCATGGTCATCACTTCAAATTAGTTAAAACAGATATTCCTTCCAAACATTGTTATAATGTTTGTATTAATTATTTAATTATTGAAAAAGTTTTTCTTCTCATTAGAAGTTTTGACAGTGTTGAAGTCGGTTTAAAGCACCCCTTACTTTATCCCCATCATTTTTTATTATTTACAGGAGACATGATTATACTTACACGCCGTGTTAAAATGATATAAGATCATGCATAGTATTTCATTAAATTAAGTTTTATTCGTTTAATGTTTAATTATAAATTAAAGGCGTCGAAATTTAAACAAGAAATCAGTCAGAGACGTGAACAGGAATTTTTCTGGAAGTAATTGGAGAAAGAAGAAAGAAACGAACCAAATGAGGAGTTATTTTGTTATTGTAATGTAATAAGAACGAAAATCATGTTTTACGTATTTTAAGCATAAACAATCTTGTCATATATCTTGGAAAATGTTTATCTGACACCAAATATGCCATTACATAAATCCCGGCCTATATAATATCTACACATTTATGTAATTTGATTTCAAAAGTAACCATCATGAAACAAGCTATAGGCTAAATTAAGTTATGACCATATTTAGACATTCACAGATTGTCACACAAAAAATGGCATAGTGAACTATTGTTATAGATCAACCAGACACTACGGCAATGTTTTGTGTGAAATTAACTGCAATGTATGGATATCATGCCTTATATAGCAAAAATAAAAAGTGAATAAACGTCATAACGACCTTGACCTTAGAATGACATACTTGAAAATTATAATTAGATTGAACAATTATATTAACAACTGTGAGTGAAAAATTCAAAATGATATTGCGCTTGACGATGAAGTTATATCAGTTTGAAAAATCACGTTTTCACATTTTCGACTATTACGCAATAATGATGGCACTGAGCATGCAAGTACGAAGCTCACTTTCGTTGGAAATAACGCATTGAACAACTTTACGAAAAAAATGAGAACGCTATGATCAATATTGAATGAGATAGAGGTGATCAAACTTGACACCTATTTATGGTCATTGTGACTTTGCCCTTTGACCTTTGACCTACAAAATACTTTCGGACAAGGATATTGTCATACTTGATAGACGTGAGAAAGATAAAGGATGAAACACTGTTACGAGAAGAGGGAGGCGAACCTAATGAGGAATTGATTTGAAAATAGGCCTATAATGCACTCAGAAAGACAATCATAACGTTTTACGTATGTTGGCAATGACAATCTATTATGTCATATATCATGTAAAATCTGACACCAAATATGTCAATTATAAAAATACTGGCCTATATTGTATCTGCACATTGATGTATATTTTGATTTCAAAACTAACCATCGTGAATCAAGATATAGGCTAAATTAGGTTATGATCATATTTGGACATTCACAGATTGTCACAAAACAAAGGGCACAATGAATTATTGCTGTAGATTGACCAAACACCGGGCAATGCTTTGTGTTAAATTAACTGTAATGTACGGACATAATTAATGCCTTATATGGCGTAAAAAAAAAAGGAAAAAAACGTCATAACGACCTTGATCTTATAATGACCTAATTGAATATTATAATTCGATAGAACAATAATATTATAATCCATCACTGAAAATTACAGCGTGATATCGTGCTTGACAAAGAAGTTATATCAGTTTGAAAAATCAAGTTTTCACATTATCGACAATTACGCCATAATGACGCAACTGAGGATACTAAGTACGAAGCTCACTTTCGTTGAAAATGAGACATTGAATAACATAACGAAACATGAGATAGTTATGATCAATATTGAATGAGGTATAGGTGATCAAACATGTCACCTATTTATATATGGTCATTGTGACCTTCTCCTTTGACCTTTGACCTACAAAATACTTTCGGATACGTATATTGTCTAATAATAATAATAACAATAACAATAACAATAATAATAATAATAATACTAATAATAATAATAATAATAATAATAATAATAATAATAATAATAATAATAATAATAATAATAATAATAATAATAATAATAATAATAATAATAATAATAAACAAAAAGAAAAAAGAAAAAAGAAAAGAAAAAAAAAAACAATCGAGTGACATAGGAAATTTTTCTGAAAAAAAAAGAAGAAGTGAACACTGCATCAATTCGTCTGGAAGTGCGCCATGCTTTCCTACCAGAGTAGCTTCATGGCCGCGATCAAATTCGTCTGAGGCAGAACACGCCTTTCCAACACGGACAGCACTTAAACTTGCTTTGAATGATTCTTTTGTAGTACATGTATCCGCTTTTAGCACCTGAAAAAGAGAAAACTCAATGAGTATCAATAAACAAAATCCATCTACCAAAGCACTGCACTCAAGATGTACATCATTGGCACAAACAAACGCTGTATTTAGTAGGAGCAAGCTACATTACTGGTTGCAAGGACATGGAATATAGGTTTACAGGAGCGGGTGTGAGGAGGTAAGCCTAATTGATTCTAGAGGTGACACACTCTGTTAAGGGAAGAGTATAACAACTTGCTATGCTTAGTTATGTGATATCCTTTTAGTATTAGGACCCCATTGTCTAACGAGCAGACGACGCCGCACCACCAGTGCGGCCAACTGGGTGTTACACAATGATTAGGACCCCTATCGGTGCACGCGTTGTAACAATATACATAATGCTCCCCAACCCTTAAAAAGACAATAAATAGGCATCATTGGATGCCCAAATAAGGCATCGCTCTCTGCAGTTGAGAACACACTAGTTCATGTATGCGAGGGCTGATCGTTGAGTATAGGCCTCACAGTGCATAATATTGAGAATGCATCGGTAACATTGTAAATTGGCGGGATGGTGGAGGTGTTGGCAATGAATGTCACCAAGTAGCTCTGACTTTTAGAGCACTTTTTGTTCGAGAATATGTTGTTACAATACAAATGCGCTCTTTTGTCGTTATTCTGGTACGTAGAATATCGCGTAATATGTAACGTTCTACTCGAGAAAACGATAAAACAAAACACTCACTGAAATCAACGTTTTTCGAGGAAAAACAATGCAACATGAAAAACAATGAAAAAATGCTGCGTCGCGAGCGACAGATGACGGGCGCGATTTTTTTTTTTTTTTTTTTTTTTTTTTTTTTTGTTGGGATGGGGGCGCCGGTCATTTAAATCGTACGCATTATTAATTAAACATTATCGATCTTCGAGCATCCAATACTCTTATTCTTAAATTACTATTATAGGATGAACGAACTTGTTATATTGTTTGTGTGTGATGTTGAGATTATGTTTATCCACTAAAATAAAAACGAAGAATTGAGATATATAAACTTTGTACTGCAGCGCCACGCAACAGATGACATTCCACAATGCTGGTTCAGGGGCCCACCTGATTACGCGCACACAGAAGCTATTCGCGATCACTTACCACTGCATACATATGTTCCTCCCTCATTCGAAATTAATTTTTACTCGATTTCTTTGCATGGGCACAGAATAACATAGTCAATCAATATCAGGTATTTCTTTCGTGGAATAATTGAAAAAGATTAGCAAATTTGAAAGTTTTGTATTTACCTTGAAGAAGATAGACTACGTTTGGCCCGCTCTGTAAAATGTATATTATTTGTCATTTCAAGCTTTATGCATGCTAATGAGAGCACGTAACAAAGCACTGTGCCATGGAATATATTGCAGAGTATTTCATAATAAATAATATTGGCCATCCCTCCAGTGGTAAGTACACGTGGGTCACTTTGAGTGATATAACTAATTCAAGATTAAGATTAATTTAATTATTTTAACTCCAGAAGAGAGCACGCACTCCCAAGATGTTTAGGCATATATTATTCCGGATAAAAACACACATTATGATCACATTTCCAAGATATGTAATTAATTTAAAGAATAGGTTGCGGAGCTAAGGCTGCAGGTTGAGCAACACAGGGAAACGATTTAAACGGAGTTAACCTTACCTTGCAGTAAATTTCCGCAGACTGCCAATTTCGCGGTTTTGTGACTTCTATTCGCAGCATCAATTATTCGCGGTCAAGCGTAGGGTCAAACAATATAAGAGCACCCTGAAATATTTCGCGGGCATCTAATTTTCGCTGTCAATCGTGACCACGAATATAGCGAAAATTTCATGAATGAAAATTTCCTGTTCTACAGTACTCATGTCTCCACAAGTGGCATGGTTCCACACAAGTAGTCTATCATATGACTAATTTTCCTAAATTATTTATATGCTCATAATAAAATAGCTATAAAATTACAAGTATCACGATGACAGGACAGTGGTTATTACAATAACCGCTGTTGCATTGCTCACATTCCAATACCATCAAAATGCACGAATGTATAATTGGGATAATTATATTTCAGAATTGATAATGGAGACTGGTATCTGTTGCTGAACAATGAGTCAAATGCTGCTCATCTCACTTCTCACAGCTTTTCATCTCACCATACACACATTTGCTGTCTGTCATTCAAATATATGCAAATGATATGCAAATAATGAGACAAACACTTTCCGTCATCCTTATCTCCACCATGTTATAGAAGAAACAAGCAAACATCAACCAAGATTCATTCAATCAACAATTTTTATTCTGTTTATCACCTTCTTCTCAGATCATCGCAAGAGCGAAAGATTATAATCAAATGACGCCAGAACCTTCGAAGACGTCTTTTTCTAGAAAACAAATGATTTTTCATGGGATATAAAATAACACCAGGAACATCCATACTGCACGTAAATGCAAAACTAAAAGAGAATTTGAAAATGAACAAGAGAAAAACCGACCTGAGAACACTGGGCAATGGCGCGAAAATCTTCTGAAGATGTAGCGTCAAAAATTTGTGGATTTTGCAGTCGCGACAACTCGAGTAATTCATTCAAAGCAAGCATAACAACCTCCACACAATCAGAATTTGAAGAACCTAAAAAGACAAACATAACTTATGAGTTTTAACAATAATCATCAGCAATTGTTTTATTAAATGGCGCAGTTTTAAAATCAGTCAGCTTCTCGATTTTCGTCCCAGAAAGCTCTGAAACCGAGCGAAGAGCGCTCGGGAGCAGCCTCAACTAAGATCAAATCTCATCATTCTGAAAATTAATCAACCATCAATTTATAAACAATAATCTTACCTTCAATGCAGCGTAAAACGCAACCCAAAAACTCCGATTTCAATGCATCTGAGGCCAAGAGTGTTTGCAAACAAAGCTTCATGATTGCAGACCGGAATTCTGTTTCAGGGGCCAAGCTGGTTGCTACGGCAACAACAAGGTTGGAAATCCATCGCTTGTGCTGCGGAATTATTTGCGGATTGATCAACAGCCAATGATTAATCACGGTAAGAATGCTGCATGCTGACGATAGAGGCAGTGCAGGAAATTTATCCTGAAATGAACGAATGTCAAATGAGTGTACCATCCCTGATTGGCAAGTGTTCAAAGTTCACGAGAGAGAGAGATTATTGGCAGCCATTACCATGAAATCAGAGAAGAATTTGAACGTTATTTCAGATAACTGAACTTGACTTCCGATATTCATCATTGCAGAGCAGCAGGCCTGAAAATCAAATCATGAATATTCATAGGTATCATATAATGACTGACCTCAGCTATTGAAGTATTTTCTACCAAATTCACTGGATTTAATTCTATCGCAGGTGAAAAAGGTTTTGCACCTAACGACCTCAGATCTTCAACGTTGTGTCCTGGTTCACAAGAGATTTATACATGCATAAATTGCAAATGAGAACAAAGGAAGAATTTTCCCAAAAATACACCCTTGTACATTACATGTGAATTCATTGAGCTATCTAGCACAAAAACGTCAGGTTAATAAAATGCACATAACAGCAGAAATCGTGCCACCAATCCATACTGATCATAATAGATCAATCTCACCAATGCACAATGACAGGACGAAGCTGATGAAATCCTCACACTGGAATTGCAAAACACTCCCTTCAGCTTTCTCCTTGACAAACCTTCACAGAACAGAAATACAAACAAACCCAACTAACAGAGGTCAAACGGAGGTCACCTGAACGCTAATCGTTGAACGAGAGAGTTAAGCAAATTAAAAGGAATGCGTTTGTTCTGGTGAAGATTGACGATAATCTTGAATCGCTGCCTGGAGATATGAGGCAGACTCCACATCAACTGGAGAATGCCCTCCTTCAGGGGATCAGGCATGCTGCTAAAGAACGACACATCTGAGGGCGATTTAAATATGCAACTAGGTCACTTAACCAGGTCAAGCGGTACCTAGCATGCGATCGATGTTGGCGTTGAGGGCGGGAGTGAATTCTTTCGCTTTCTGAGCAGCCGCACGCAACATGGTTCTCATGCACAAATTGCGCACAAGCAGGATGTCCTCTGACCTTTTGACGTCATCTTTGATCGAGAGGAAATGACCAGGGAGGCTGGTCATCCACTTGCTGACCAGCTCACTCCTGCAACAAATCCAGTCCTGCATTGAAAGCGGTCGAAGCCATCATGCTCACCCTTTCAGAGAAGCACAATCAAACTCATCCAGCATATACTTAGTGAACAGGGCATGCACAGCCATCACCTCTCGAGAGGACGCATGCCGGGATTTAAACACGGAGAGCACGGAAAATATTAGAGGCTCAACCACTGCACTACCTGCGAATTGAAGCAAATAAAATCTGATGAAAGATTTGAAAAAAAACACAAACTAATTTTTCGCTTGAACAGATTGTCAAGGACGTTCACAATCAGCAGGATTTGCTCGGCGTTCACCGTTTGGTCGTCAAGGGCGTCGGAGAGAAAGGTGACCACATTGGTCATCTGCGCTTTGGGCGCTTGCTTCTTGCCGTCCACCCACAAGAATGACATCACGTGACACACGCTGATGTTCATCGTCAGCACTGAAACCTGGCGATGACCTTAAGAGGTAATAACCCAAAACAACACTTCATGCACCCACGGTGCTGGACGCCTTATCCCCCTTCTTCTGCCGGGGGTTGTGGGGCCGCTCATGCATGCAGTATGGAAAGCCAACAAAGAGCTGCTGTACAATCTCTCGTGAGAACTGGCGGCGGAAATCTTCGAGCTGAATGAGAGTCGGAAGCTTTTAAAATGAAACCCGACCGCATTGAATTCTACTCACGCTCAGAGAGCCGATCGATGAAGATTCCGAAACAAATTCCAAAAGAAATGACAAAATACTGACGACACAGTAGAGCAGCGACATGGACTCCTCACTCAGGGCGTTACCTTGGAAACAAGAATAACAAAGGTACACCTAAGAGCTTAAGAGGGGCTCACCAGCGAGATCAGAAGTCATTTGAGAAGGACCGGCCTCAAGCCAACACTCCAGCAGAAGAGGGACTAACATGGGGATGTATCCAGAGATGGGGTCATCAGAAGAAACAGCGGTCGCCATCGGCCTACAACAATTAATTCATGAAGGAATCAATGAGGTCACTGACCTGGTGAGGTGAGAGGTCACGTGCTGAGCTACAGCGCAAGATCCAAACAAGCTGCGCTGATTGGTTGTGGAGTTGTGGATTTTGGTTTGAATGAGCGCCCTGAGGAAAGAGTGGATGCGTTGCAAGACCCTCAGTCGCCACTTCTGACTCGTCAGCTTGTTATTCGGGTTGACGAGAAGCGTCCTCTGTTTTTTATTCGTGTTTGATTTTGCAGAGATCTGCTCGAGGAAGTTTTCCAGAATGCGACTGCTGTCTGCGGTGACTAGACTGGGATAGTGTTCCAAGCATAGGTCTAGAATTGAGAGTGAATCGCCCTTAATGTCGTCATAAATGTGCGTCATAGCACAGCACAAGTGGGCGCTAAGCAGAGAGAAGAACGGAGACATATTCTGCAGAGAAATTCCCAAAAACAAAACTCGCAGGAGCTTTGTGACGTTCGACCGCACTTCGGCATCTTTGTCTACAAACAGTTCAGATACACGCTCTAACAGTAGCGATAAATTACTGGAAATGACGTCAGGGTGAAAGGTCAAGAGTTCATGGAGTCCACTGACGGCTTCTCTGCGAACGCTGGCGCTGAAATGCTGGCACTGCGACAATAGCTCCTGGAACCAACAAATATCAAGGTTTTCATCAAGGGATAAAGCATATTGGTCTGACCTTGACATTCAGCTTCCTGCGTGTAGTCGGTTCAGACCCATCTGCTGTGTGGAACTGTTCCCTCAGCTGAATGTCCCTCGTGCGAAACGCTGTGTTCGTCTCATTGTCAGCTCTTGGAAGTTTCCGGCCGACTTTGAGTTTGACTTTGTTGAAATCCTTGTGTTTCGCCTGTGATTTCCGGCTCTTCGGCATGGCTAAGAAAAAATATAACAAATTTATATAAATATATATATTCAGTGCCTGAGGTAACAGGCCAAGATAGATGGGCTTCTCATCTCAAGACTCTGAGTCTTAAGATGGATTCCAATCACAGGAAAATATCATACATTTAGCTAATATATCACTTCTGGTTCACTGGCAGCAAGATCAGACCTATTGCATACGGAAAAACAGGAACTCAAATCAATCTTAGTTATTTGTTGACGATGGTGGCGACATCCGGTCGGACTAGCCGCCTGATCGATTAAGAGCAAAAATGACACTGCAATGTTTACAAATCATAACGGCAACAGATCATTATGACAACAGATCATAGTGACAACACAAACTTTTGTCTTCTTTATAGCACGTAATAACACTCTCCAGGGACGTTGCGTGGAGGAAAAAATGCGGAAAGGGACAAAAGAGACGGAAAGTTCAACTCATAACACTTGAGACCTTTTCAGGCTTTTGGTTCAGGAATTTGAGATAGCATATTGAAGCAGACAACACGCAATGCGGCAAAGTACATAAACGAAATGGGCGGTTTTCATGAAAACGTAACACACATAAAATTGGTCATGCTCGCACACAACTTCACGAAATGTTGTGATTCTATCACTTAATAGAATAATCATATGGTTATTACTTAGTTAGATTGAACTTTTCACTATTCTGAAGCGTTCCTTTTCATATTAAGCTGTGTTCTGATAAGTCAGGGCCCTATACCGTCTTTATCTGGACAGAATAGTTTTTTGAAAAGCAGTCCATCAGCCCATACTTTGGTAGTTTGGATGAGTGTCCTTACTCTCTCTGTCGAGTCTGTGACTCAGGGAGGGTCTACCGTCTACTCGTCTAGATTCAAGAAGGAAAATCAAGATTTAATAATTGAGCAGACGAGCTGTATCAGTGAATTATAATAAATAAATTAAAAACCTCAGAAGAAGACATGCTGTCAAAATAAGCTGCACAGCTAAAGTTAGTATCACAAATCACGGTAACGTAATGTAAAATGCGTTATGAACTTCACACATGATCTTAGGGATAAGTACCTTAATTATCGCTCGCTTCAAAGTAATACTCTTTTTTTTAGTTTATAAAAGATTGAATGAAACATAGGAAACTGAGTTTCAGGAACCAATAAATATTCCTTATAAATATATTGATTGTTACTTCTTGGAAATTGATGAATTTATAGTAGTGATATTCGAGTAATCTCCAGACACAGACCTCGTGTCTTTTGACGCTAAATTAGAAACAAATATTCATAACGCCCCGGATGTCGAGAGCCTCGTCACGTGGGAGCAAAAAACGAATGTTTATTTCTGGTACAGTTAGATCTCAATGTAACGACATAGTCTTCACTTGACTTGACTTGATGGGTTTAAATATTGAGCAATTTAAAGTTCATTTTAAACCTTGGTTAGTTGTTGTTATGTTATCGGATTAGATGGAGTGTGAGTTTTAGATGTTTGTGTGGTTGAATATTAGGGGGTGGTGCTTGTAATTGAATTATTGCTCACGGGGTCTGGAATGCTCGAGCTTTGTCCAAGGCCATTGATAAATCCCAGATTTTTTTTTATTTTTTTTTTTTTGGGGGGGGGGGGGACTTTTTTATTCTGTGGGCAAGTATGGTCTTAGCTTGTCGTAGGGCACTTTGTTTCTGGCTGTTTCTGTAGCGTTTGAAGTTTTCAGTTGTTCTGAGGTCTTTGTCTTGGTACCATGCATTGTTGCATGAGTTTACGGCTTGTTGCGCTGGAGCTGAAAGCCATGGAGAGTGGGTAAATTTTTGGGCATGGTCGGGAGAGATCGAGGCACAGGTTTGGTAATGATGCATGTTCTACGTCACTTTGCTGTTGGGACCATTCTTTTTCACTAAGCTCTTTGCAAAATTTTGCCAAGTCTGCATTGGCAAAGAAGGAACAGGGATCTGAGGTGGTTTGGTTGCTTGGTCGATGATGAAAGATATGGCAGTGTGGTCACTCTTACCAAGGGGTGGGTGATGTACAAAGTCTTTGATACTGTTGGGTGAGTTCGTCAACACAGCAAAACCTGTCTGTAACGACCACTCCAGGGACCGATTCAAAACGGTTGCTGAATACACAGACCTGCCAAATCTAGTTCCCACATCTTGCTGTAAAAACCCGCGTTTTGATCTCTTCTTTCACACCCCTTCAAATATATCCAAGAATTTCCACCAATTACAAATTTGACGCACATGCAAAAAAAAAATGTGTTGCATTTTCTCTGATCTCTTGCTTCATTCGCGTTCACGTTTAAACCTAATAATGCATAAATGTGTAACATGTGACTGCCATTTACAAATTATAAGGTACGTTGTTTCAATTGAATTGAATGAACAAGTGTGCATACATGTTACATAATTTTATTTTTGTTTACTTCATGTGCTAGCCACATGATCAGGATGATGATAGCACTGAGCTAGGGACCTCAGTTTCTTTTTTAATTACTCCAATGAGTCCACTTCAACAACATACTCTGTAAGCGCTTTCCACTTCTTGATGACTTGGTTCGAGTGAGGGTAATAGCTCGCGGGTTTGCACAGAGATTAAAACATCTACATCTTATTTTTACTTTTTCAATTTGATTAATTTGATAAGCGATGGGTGGAAGGCATGCAGGGCTAGTGTATTCATGTATATCGTTGTGAAGCAACATATACGCTTGGCAAAGCCGAGTCTTTTATTAGCCTTGCTGGCAATATCTTTGACACAATTCAATGGAGAAAGGTCATTTGAGATGATGATACCTAGATCTCTTTTGGATTGGATTTCATCTAGGTATGAACCATTTAGAGAGTAGTCCAAGGTATGGGAATTTTTGTTCAGTTTGCTGATGGGGCATTGTTCTCTTTGAAGTTCATAATCATGTCTCACACCTCGAGGAAAGAGTACTAGTATTCAAATCGTTTTGCAATTGTGATTATAGGTTGTAGTCTTGTTGTTGGGTTATTGGTAGATAAATTTATCGTGTCGTCAGCAAAAACAAAATCAATTGAGAAGATAATTTACTATTGTTTGGAAGATCTTTTTTTCAAAAATTAAGTACAAAATTCATCTGTGAGCACAATAGTAAATAGCATCCAGTTGGGCAGACTCCAGTTAATACTCAATAGCATGCGTCACAATTAAGCACTAGAAGCGAATTTTGTTCCTGCACAAACACACCCTGATGTTCAAAGAGCCCAGTGCACAAACAGAAAACAACCCATGCACCTCAAGCCAAACTATGTATTTGAACGCTGAATGAATGCTTTATATAGCACCCTCATCAAAAAAACTATCCAAACTAGCAGGCCGCTTAAAAAGTAATTATCCATACATATTGATCATGATTAAGTAAAATAAAACCAAAATATCACTGATGCTCCATATCACCTGTTGACTTTACCATCCCTGGATACAACACCTTCAGCACGAACTTCAGCAATCAAATTGGACTAGGGCTCATTATATATACCGGGGAACACCTTGATGTATCCCCAATCAATCTGAGCTCAGAATTTGAAGAACAAGTAAGTGTGAAAATCTCAGTCAACAAAACTGATTCGATCACTATTATTGACATATACAAATCACCAGACACCAACACTGAAAATAAGATCAAACGATTGGCTCTTCTGCACGCCGTATCTTTCAGTACACCGGGGACTGTCGTCATGAGTCGTGACCTCAACTACCCAGGAATAAACTGGCATATCATGGATCTGTCACTCACATGGAGAAAAACACTGTCTTTCTGAACTGCATCAGTGATTACTTCCTGAGCCAACATTTAGTACTCGAACACAGAGCATGCAAACACCTTCAACACTAGACCTGATCTCAACAAAAGACGAGAATGAAATTGAAGACCTGCTGTGGCCATGTATGACTATCCTTCATGGTCAAATTGTGGTAAATTTTAAACTCTGAAAGAAAAGTATATTTCTATGATAAAGGTAACTATGTAAAGATGAAAGCCGAATTAAACAACCACCAGATGGCAAACCCATCCGAAATGGACATAAACGACCTCTATAATCACTTAAAAGCCACCCTGATAGATCTCCAAAAGAAGTACGTCTTATCTAAGGTAATTTCGGGGCTAAGAAAATGCAAACCATACCAACTGACACTCGAAGACCAAAAAGGAATAAAATACCAAACATGGAAGAAATACTCTCAAATAGAGACAAGTCCAAGCAAATTCAAGGAGTATATCAGGGCAAGAGATAAGGTCACCAAGATTATCAGACAAGCAAAGATAAACATGGAAAACAACATATGCTCTAAAGTGGAAACCAACCCCAAACTTTTCTGGAAGTTCATAAAATCAAAAACCAAAATAACAAAAAATAACCCTTGAAGACATACATAAATATCTTGCATCTCTCAAACATAACAACTCACCCAGCCCTGACGGTCTACACCGAAGAATTCTTAAGAAGGTAGCTAAGGAAATAACAAAGCCCATGTTGAACATATTTAAGAAATCAATGCAAGAGGCAGAGCTACCCCATACATGGACAAAAGCTACCATGACAGCCTACCCGGGAACTACACCACATCACTACACCCTGACGAACAGTTTTGATTCATAAACGGACTCTCCACAGTGCATACTTTGATTTTCAAAGGCATAGTTCCTCATCGACGCCTACTCCATAAACTACTCAAGTACAACATCGAAGGAAACCATATCAAATGGATTGATAGTTTCCTCAGCTCCAGAAACCAGGTTGTATCCTTGAATGGAAAAATGTCTATGGAAAAAACGGACACCAGTGGCATCCCACCAGGATTGGTCCAAGGTCTTACTCTATTTACCCTTTACATAAACGAGCTGCCAAGCCTTGTGAAGTCCCTAGTGTACCTGTTTGCTGACGACACCAAAATATTCAGAAGTATACGCCTCCCTTCAGATCCATAACATCTACAGAGAGATTTAAACACTCTCCACTGCTGGACAGACTCATGGCTACTCCTTGTCCATCCTAGAAAATGCAAGGTGATGCACATTGGTCCTACAGAGACCACCCCGAAACTATCCTTACCAAACTCGACAAGTACCTTAGATGAAACAAATATTAAAAAAGACTTGAGCATTAAAATAGCCAATAAACTCACCTTCAGGCAACACATTACAGATAAAATTAACAAAGCTAATAAAACACTAGGATTAATAAAACGTTCTTTTTCAAATTTAACTCTAAAACATCTAAAACGACTGTATACCCTACTTTTTTGGTATCCTACCAAGACATTAGACAAATTGAAGGTGTTCACAATGGATCCACTAAGCTATCCACCGAATTAAAAACTTCAACTACGAGGAGAGGCTTCACAAACTAAAACTGCCAACTCTGGTACACCAAAGAATGCAAGGAGACCTCATTGAGGCATATAAGACATTTAATTATTACTCTGTCAATCCCTCTGAACTATTGACTCTACACAACCCAACAACAACAAGGGGACATAGTTTTAAACTAGCTAAAAGCAGATACAGAACTACTTTAAGATCACATTCATTTATCAAAGAATAGTAAATATTTGGAACTCACTACCCCAATAGTTTCATCCGAAAACATAAATAAAATTAAAACCAATCTAGATAAATACCACAAAAAAAAACCCCACCCAACCCGCGAATAGAAGCATGAAATGCTTGCTCGCATGATTCTCCTAAAGTATCCTAAGGTAAATGAAGGAGCTTGAATATAAAAATTTCTCTAAAATTTTGAAAGCTAAATACGCGCTGTCAAAGTTTCGACCATAATCACATCAAAATGGAGACCGATGGCAATGTTCCACACGTGCAGGCAAAGTTTTTCACTAAACAAAAAGGGTCAGCGAATTTTCTGTTTAGCACTCAATCCATAGTTTAATCGAGGGATTTTACATTGTGGAAAAGTTTGTTACCATTGCTATGATAAGACTTCGAAGTACCGCAAAACAACACGTTCTTTGTTTTGATGTATTATCGCCCACCCCGTGTATCACTGTATGCGTTTGCCCCCAGCTCCACAGGGAGTCTTACCAGTGGGCTCTGGATACATGGAATGCCTATGTAGCCTTCTAGATAGTATATAATAATATCAAGGGAAGTCACTGATTTCTCAGAAGAACAATAACAAAGCCTCGGAAGTTACATTCCCCTCACGGGAGAGAGCTGAGGCTTCGGATCTGGCAAGATTATGAATAAATGAACCTATAGACACCAAAAACTCCGCACGGCAGTGACTAATTAGTCATTAATTGCACAAAAATGCTTCCATTTCCAAAACGACTACCAACGGGCACGATCGCTGCAGCATTCGACCTTCACCTTAAAGGGATGGGGAACTAAATTTTAAGTGTTGTTCTATTGACTCATAGCACCAATTGATAGCATTCCGTACCAAAAACACCATGCCTGGATGCAAGCGTAAGGAAATAATGCATTCCGAATATCGGGGTTAGCATTGCGCCTATGGGAGAATGGCTTCCATTGCGAAGTATAGGAGGCAAACGTCAGCTGATGGCTTGGTTTGGCTGATGGCTGATTGGTCCCGTTCCCCTCGTGAAGCTATCGATTTCAGCCAA
>KB310616.1:152688-163501 GCA_000328365.1 Capitella teleta
CACGCCTAGTTAGCAATATATCGCCCGCGAAATCGTTAGCGATGATATCCTTGTGTGGGCCAGGCATAGGAATCATTTATGGTGCATCAAATAACGACTCAAAGTCAATTTTTAACCAGTTCTCCCTCCCTTTAACAAGCCGCTCAGTGATTGATCAATAATAGTCCAGCTGAGAAATGCAATTGAAATTAATCAGAGCATTCACTCGATAGAGATCAGTCCAGCAGTACGATTCTATAAATTATTGGATGCATATAACAGTATTCAGATAATTTTATAGTTTGTAATACTGGTTATAAATTCTAAAGTTATTAGATAGATAAGACAACATGTTGTGAGGTATATAAAACGATTCTAAACCTATACACCAGAGGGCGCTGTGTGTGTCGTCTGCTAATTCCCGTCAAGTCAACTTACTTAAATGCAATGTGTCTTTTAACTGTAACTCCTTTTTCTAACCTATTCCATGCTCAATTTGACTCTCAGAATAGCTTTTATTGTTCGAGAGACAACTACAGACAGGATGTTTCACTCTAAAGCCAATCTGTTAAATTAAGAATGTATCCTGAGCTCTACACTTTTGCAGCTCCATTCCGGTTTTAAGGATTTTATTTCGACATTTAGCGATCGTGAGTTCGCTGCGCGCTGAAAATTTGCTGCGGTCCGACAAAATGGATGCATCGTACCCGTTGCTAGTCGTTTTGCAACTGATTGGATTTTTGGCCAATTAATTAGTAATTAGGCGTTGCCGTACGAGATTATTGGTGTCAATCGTTTCATTTATTGGTGATCTTGCCAGATCCGAAGTTTCGGCTCCCTCTTTTGAAGAGAAGATTGCTTTCGAGGCAAGCGTCCTAAGATTGACAGGAATCAGTGACTTCCCTTGATATTATATATATAGACAGAAAGCATTCACTGCATTGAGTTTTGTCCACATCTGCTCGCTCACTGGTAAGACTCCCTGTGCCCAGCTCGAGGCTTCATTGTTACTATTATTTTAAGGAAATGTCTGTTCAACTGGTCGTCGAGAGGAATGGATGCTGCATATACTCAGTATTAGCGACGTACTAGTGTAAGAGGCCATCAGTCTCGCTGTACTGTACAAGGGGCACCGAATTGATCAGTGGGTTAAACCGGCTGACTGCAATTCTATGCCGACCGTGGAGGTCGAGGTCCCGGGTTCGAGATCCGATCAGGCCACGGGCGTTATGATTGTGAATTATAATTATAATTCGTTATAATTGTAATTCTTGGTGACTCTGCAGTGCTGCCCAACTGCGTAACAAGGTCGGGCGCTGTGTACTACTGTCTATGGTGGTATGCAGGATAAAGAACCCTTGGGATTTATTGATAAGAGTAGGGGGAAACCCGGTTCCAGGCCTTCTGTTCTGACGCCCATATCATCCGATTGCTTTGGATGGAGCCGTAAAACCCCATCATGCATCACGCTCGCTGTACTGTACAATGTGGCCAGTGGCATCTCACTGCGGCCGTTGAGTCACGAGTCAAGCCTAGCTAGTAGCTTATGATTTCTAATCATCCATGATGGCATTGTATTTATGAGTGTTTTAGATACTGGAATACTCTATAATGTAGAATATGTCAAATGATATGGTATTACATTGCATCTGGTACCAGTACCGTAATTCGTAAATGATGAACCAGAATAAAATAGGTTTCTCCCATAAAATTAATAAATCAACTCCTCACTTGTCACATGGTCTACTCTGCATGTGCTATAATAAACAAAATTAAAACGAAAGAGCTCAGCGGATGCAGTACGATGTAAACAAACACAAGTGAGCATGCATTTCTCCCGCCCTCATCAGTAGTGGCTTATCATTCATTTCAGTTGTGCGCAATTAAGGAATATGTTCACATGACTTGCATGTGATAGGTCATAGTTTTTTGCTTTTTCAGCCAGTATTGGAACATTTTATTTTCTATTTTATTTTGAAATAAGTGTGAAGTTTTGAGCAGGAAAATGTGAACATTTGTGTTGGTTTACAATGCAGTACGCAAGCGCCGATTGACGTCACTAGCAAGATTGATTGCCTTTGTGGCTTAAATTGCTATTTCTCTGTGTTATTCTGCTTTTGAATTAATCTTTGTACTGGATTATTTTATGTTGACAGGATTTCTGTTCCGGATTCCCCGTTCTCCATCCCATACAATGTTGGAGTGATCGAATTGAGTTCTCTCATCAACTCTTTACTCAGTCAAGGTACAGCGAATTAAATCAATTCACACCATGTTCATTTAATCCTATTTAGATGAGGCTGAATCAAGGGGTCTTGTTAATTTTGATTTTCTCGTTGATGGGGAATTCCTACGTGAGCCTCTCAATCAATTTCTGCAGCGCAAAGAAGCATCCACTGTAAGAGCAGACTGCTGAATTCTCCATTCACTGAAATTGAAATTTCAGGAATCTGTAATTGACATTGAATATCTGGAGAGGCAGCCTGCCCCTGAGCCTGAGGATGCCCTCGTGCATGACGACTGGGTTGCTGCTTTGGCAGCGAGCCAAGATTATATCCTCACCGGTTGTTATGACAACGTAGTCCGAGTATGGAACACGGAGGGCGATCTATTGATGACCATTCCTGGGCACAGTGGCCCGGTTAAATGTCTCGCGTGGTTGCACAATGGTGAGTTTGAGTGGCTTGAGTGTTTATTTTCCTACCCGTCGCTGCGCAGAGGACGGTGTTGCCCAGAAGACGTTTGTGACAGGATCTCACGATGAGACGCTGCTGGTGTGGAGATGGAACCAGCAGACCAACAGTCTGGACTGCGTGCACTCATGCAGGGGTCATGCAGGAAGTGTTGACACAGTCACCGTCAGTCCCAACGGACAGCGGGTTAGGAAGATATTTTTTATATTTTCCCTACTACCATTTTTTTTTTCCCTTCCAGTTTTGCACTGGATCTTGGGATAAATTGTTGAAAATCTGGTCAGCTTCACTTGGTGAGAATTGATTGCACAAAAATTGTTCTTCTGATTTACTGGGGGTTTTTTTCACCCTTTTTTTTTCGCGCTCTCAGATCACTCGGCAGACGCAGATGACGATGAAGCGCCCCAGAAGAAGAAGAAGAAAACCGACGGACAGAAGTTGCCGTCGAGGGTTCCCCTGCTGACCCTGTCGGGTCACTCGGAGGGCGTGTCCTCTGCCCTCTGGGTGAACGAGGACGTCGTCGCCACCGCATCCTGGGATCACACGATCCGCCTCTGGGATCTGCATCACGGCATCCAGAAATCGGCCATTGTACGTCCAACGCAAATGACGTTTGCAAAAAGGCAATGTTTGTTTTCTTACGTCAGACTGGAGCGAAGGTTTTCCTCGATCTGAGCATTTGTCCTGAGACTCAGCTTATGTTGGCTGCGTCCGCTGATCGACATGTTCGACTGTACGACCACAGAATCACAGGTAAATTCACCTCTCGTTATCCTGCATTTGGCATAAATTGACTGCCCATAAGAAACGTCAGTCAGCACATTCATTATTCAACTTCTTAGATCTTAACATAATTTCTTGAATATCAATCATTTATTGACGCTGTGTTGACTGATTGCTAAATGTAAAATCGAAGAACAAGTTTTCTGTAACACAATTTAATTGATTATTATTTAATTTAATTTAGGTATTTAGAAGCTTGATTCTGAAAGTTCTTTCCCTTCTCATAAGAAATACATGAAAGCTGTCTGACGTGGGTTGAAATAATTTCATGTCTAATACAGGGAGGGAACAAAAATGTAATTGAAATGATAAAGTAATTAGCTAGAATTTGATGAGATTTAACTTCAAATACAAACAGAAATATCCCCCAAGTTAGAACTCAGTTAAAATCTCAGGATGTAAATTTCGCAGTTACTGTTTATTACTCGAAGACTTGATTTGGAGAGCTGCTGTTGAGGGGAGATTTAATAAAGTCTTGAAAGTGTACACCAATCAAAGGATACTATGATGTTCTTCTGAGCATTTCATTACATAAACGAAATTATATTTGGCTAGCTGCTTTTATTGAATGAATTCCATGATCATTCATTTGTGTGTTGACAGATGGCGCCAGTGTGAAGAGCACGTTCACCTCGCACACAGCGTGGGTGTCTAGCGTGTCATGGTCTCCTTGCCATCCAAACCAGTTCATCTCTGGATCGTACGACGCAATCCTCAAACTCTGGGACACACGCAGGTATGCAGATACAAAAAAGCTCTCTCTGTGTGATCCTAATGTGATTTCAGTCCCAAGGCACCTCTGTATGACATGACAGGACACGAAGACAAGATCCTAGCGGTGGACTGGAGCATGCCCCAGTACATGCTGAGCGGAGGAGCGGATAACCACTTGAAGATATTCTCCTACCAAGCAAGGGAAGCGCAAATACCAAGCTAACAACATAATAAATTGCATTATACACAAATCATTTATTCATCATTTAAATAAATTATAATTAATAAAGAAAATTTAGCACAACATATAAACAGGCTAAGCACACAGCGGCATGGTGATCAATCACACGATTATATCGCTCTTTTCCGACGTCCTTTGTCCTCTCGATCCTTTTTCTCCGCTTTGAACCAATTCAAGTCAAACTCACTGAAATTATTTCTGTGAACCGAAGCAGCCGAAAGCGTTGATCAACTTACGCTGGTTTCATTTGAGGCACAGGATAACCAAAGGCAACAACAGGAACCGTGTCTTGTACCTCGATATACAGCGCTGAAGAGAGATAATTAGTATTAATATAATTAATAATAAATAGTTACCTTTCTCAGGAGATGGAAGGAACGAGAACTGCATGGAATCCACGTCATTGGACTCTTCTTCTTGCCGACCTTGCAGTTTTTCTTTCATTCTTTCTTCTCTCAATCTCTGCATATCCCATCTGTGATATCAACATGTTTATTAAATTTTTTGTCTCTCGTGGAGTATTAATTTGCACCTTTTACGTCGCCGTTCTTCGTTCTCTGGCTTCTGATGTCGACGCAGGTAAATCTCATCGTCCAGATTCTGATAACGAGAATTAAGCGATGACTGGTGCGATGTGATGCCTCACCTCAGTCCCCTCCATTTGATAACCACGAGGAATAAGCACAACTCTCCATGAAGGAACTGATGAATATGCAGTTATTTCGCATGAATATTCAGCCATAACCACTGACCTTCGACCTCCGACTGATGTTTAACATCTCTGACTGGACTGAGGTCACCCAACGGCGCTTCAGTATCACCGCGAGATACCATGTGATACAAGTGACCCGTGCGGCTAATGCTGCTGTCGTGGTATCTGCCGCCAATGTTGATGCTGCGGGGCCTGGGAGTGCACGAGAACTTTGACGTGTACTCTGCGTCGGATAGGTCGTGACTCAGTGGGAATTGACGTTTGTTCATTTGTTTCAGCTGAGCAAGTTTTTCATTTTGTTCTCTTAACTGATGGCGTTGTAGCGCCAGTTTATGTCTCTCTGATCGTTTGGCGGGAGAACGGTTTTCATTTTCGCTGTCTGTGCAGGGTCGTTCACTTTTGAACCGTTTCGCTAATTTGGTACGCACAAATGTGCGTTTCCTGTGAAGAATAATTTTTTTTATAGATTTGTTGAAGTTAGTTTTTCTCCTGTACCGTTTAGCAGATCTGCTGCTTGTGGAGTCTGTGCGCGACGATCGACAGGATGAGCGTGGAATAGGGGAAGGGGGGTCCTCCGTCTCTGAATCCACCACCGGGGGCTTCCTGCTGCTTCGTGAAGTGTTTTGCGACTGTTGCCTCAGCAGCGCCATGCGTCTCTCCATGCGATCCAAGCGACATTGCAGCTGAAATTAAATCGAAAACCATACTAAGCAACTTTAAGTTTGAACTTGATAAGTAACATTTAGGTTCATTCTGTTATAATCATAGATGGTTCACAATTTGATAAGATATGATATCCACAAGCAGGTTAGACTTCATTCAATACTCGGTAATCGTGTAGAAACTGTCTGCAGTTGGACCGCAACCATTACAACCAGACGCAATGACAGCTCGCTCGTTGTCAAAAGATAAAACGCTGATTCGCCATTGTTGTTATGGCTTGTGCTATTTTTAGACGCCGCTAAGTATCGGCGTCGCATTCACCTTTTCGCCCCAATTCGGAGAATTATCCGTTTTCAGCGCAGATGGCATGACTACAGCAGCCAAATGCAGCACTTTCTCAACAGGGGGACGACAGTATTCTTGCACAAAACGATTGGAAACCACGGACCCCATGCAAGATTTTCAAAATCTTTCGCTTGGCTGTTCAGCCACATGAGCGTTAGCAAACGTTTGCAAAACGTCCCGATATTATTAGAGAAACACTTGCCGAAATAGAGCTAAAAATGCCCAAAGAGTTAATATTAGACATTACTTATAACGATGTGATGTACTGTTCAGCATATTGCGTTAAAAAATTATCATACTAATGATGTTGTGAGTCTTTCAACGACACTAACCGGATCCTATCTGAACGTACACCTTGTAAACCAGCACGAAACAACAAGCCGACGTTATTATGCTTGATATTTATGGCATCACGGCAAGCCTTGTCCACCTTTAACCTCGACATTAAAAGGAGAACAATAATATTCAGAAAATTATCAGATACGGTAACAGTTATGGGGAAATATGCATGGGCGAATAAATCAACAATTTATTTGCAATAATACCAAAACCAATAAGAATAGAAAAACTAAAATGAAGAACAAGATGTAACTGAATATATATTTTTTTGACCAGTAAATATCCGTTTATTGAATAAAAATTCAATAAACGGATATTTACAGTAGATAGAATAGTGTGAAATAATTAAGGATGAATTTTTAATGAGGATAGGATAGATAGGAGTGAGGTATTTATTTTGCTTCATATCAAAGGTAATTGGCAGCTCATCATGAATATGCAGTCAGATCCCGTTAATCTGCAGTCATGAAATCCGCCCTTTTCGTTAATCCGCCTCCGATCACGATTCTCAGGAACAAATCTACTCTGTACCATTTTAAATTACATAATGATATGTAATCCGCCCTTTCAAAATACCATAGTGTAAACAAACATAAGACACGACACATCAAGTGTCAGCGATTTCTTTCATGTCAGGTCAATTAAACAACAAATGGCGCCTCTCTGCCTATTCAACATTTAGTCAGTTATTTAAACAAAAGAATCAAATGTGAGTATTATCGCTGTATCAATTCCTTTATGTCTGCATGGCTGGCTCACTTTCAATTCAATTGAGTCACTCAGGTGATGTTCAGGAGCAGAACGAACGACAGGAGTTGTGAGTTGAGATCATGGAATCAAGTAGAGAAGAGAGTGGAATTGAATGTGGGAAAGTCGGAGCTGATCCACGTACACGTGCATGAGATCCCACAACGACCATCCTTCAGTTATTGTCTCTTACCCTCTACATTGCCCACTTCATATGATCAGGGTTTGTTCTACAACCTGCTTGTAACATAATACGGTACACTATGTACACTTGTACATATGGCCACTATAATACGGTTATTGATTTTTGTACGCTCATCTAATTTTCATTTATTTGTGGTCTGACATGTAATCCGCCCATTTTGTTAATCCGCCTTTTTTTAATTTTTGTTAATTTCCCTGGGAACAGAGACGGGCGGATTAGCGGGGTCTGACTGTACCAAAGAGTAAAAAAAATTACTTTGCAACTTTAGACTGATTTCGTTGTGGAAGGTCACATGTGGGTGTACTATTTATTGTAATCATGCATCACTGTTTTGCCATTGCCTTCTATTCATCATTTGCTCATTGCATTCTATTTATAATTTCCTCTGTTAAAGGGAGGGAGAACTGGTTAAAAATTGACTTTGAGTCGTTATTTGATGCACCATAAATGATTCCTATGCCTGGCCCACACAAGGAATATCATCGCTAACGATTTCGCGGGCGATATATTGCTAACTAGGCGTGACGTCAGCAGCTGTGATGAAACACCGGGTTCCCCATCTGTTACAATGGGCCTCGTCATATCAGCGTGTCCTGCGACTAAACCCTTGGATATTTTTTTATTTTCTTTTCGGAAATAGATAGAATAATCATTTTGCCACCAGTCAGGCGCGAAAAAAAAAATATTTTTCGCTATTTTTCTTATTTTAACAAGCGATTTTCTAGGACACCTACCATGTTTCTCATCCTGAAACAGTAAAAAGGTCAGCCAGAGTGCACCACGCATGCGCTTTCGTTTCGTAAACAACAAAGATGTCCTTTTATGGCGAAGATGCTCTGCTCTGATTGGCTGAAATCGATAGCTTCACGAGGGGAACGGAACCAATCAGCCATCAGCCAAACCAAGCCATCAGCTGACGTTTGCCTCCTATACTTCACAATGGAAGCCATTCTCCCAGAGGCGCAATGCTAACCCCGATATTCGGAATGCATTATTTCCTTACGCTTGCATCCAGGCATGGTGTTTTTGGCACGGAATGCTATCAATTGGTGCTATAAGTCAATAGAACATCACTTAAAATTTAGTTCCCCATCCCTTTAAGCAGTTCATTCGCATTCTGCATATAAGTCTACACTGCAATTAAATCGTTAGCATTTGAATTGAACCTCTTCTTCTTTCACAACTTGAACAGTGGGCTCTGCAGGTTGCCGGCTGAAATCATGAGAAATGAAAAACCACTCAAAAACGTCAGCATTTCTTCGTTTCCTCTCCTCATTGAATATGCAAAAACGGAGATGTTGCATTAATAAAACAAGCTCTGTTCACCAGGAAGTAATCGTAATATTGATTTCTGCCCCTCCTGATACAAGAATTAAAATGCTCAGTCATTTAGATCGAGAGCACTGGCTGTTTTAAGGTTTCGTCCAAGGAGTCAATGAGACCAAACCTTGTCCTAGCACTTGAGCTCGGATACCGTCTGGTAAAAGATGCACTACTCTTATCAAATCTAGGTTTGAAAAGCGTTCAGTAATTATATGCTTGAAAAGTTGGTTCACTCCATTCAGTTCTCTTTTTCGTGGTCACTTCGATATTACAGTTTTGAAGAAGAATATTCAATTATTATTAAAAATGTATGCCTCGATGCGCAGTTATGCACTTGTAAGTTACATTAATCTCACACTCAGATAACAAGCGATATTCGGCTTTCCGTAATTCATGATATAACATTATATAACATAGCTTGCTTTAGGTGCTCAATTAATGTCAGCCTCTACAAATACATTTACTGAGAAAATAAATCACGTACAAAAATTCAAAACGGCAAGAAATAAAGTACAATTATCACTGGAACTAAAAAGAAAATCGATCTCACAAATTAAATTGATGAAACGAATAAAAATGAGGGAGAGCGCAATCCGCCATCTTGGATTCCTGTCAAAACGTTGCTACTCCCCAGTAGTTTCACTGCATACACTGCTATACACTCAATGACAACCTACAAAATAGACAGAATATTTAAAGAAATCAATTTACCGCTGATTTCTCTTGGTGCAAACTCTGCAGCTGTCGGTCTTTCATCAAAATCGTCTCTTGTTGCTGCTGCATCAAGTCCAAGTGAAGAAGAAGCATATCTTTCAATTGGCCAATTTCTTGGGAGGATGATCCCGCGGTAATTTTGGGCTCGTACACGACACTGTTATGTTCATCCTTTGCATCTGCTTCCATGGAAGCAGTGTTATCCACATCCATCGTTATTTTGATGGAGATTCTCCGGTTAGCGAAGCGTGTCTCCCAAGAGAGCTAATCGAATGAACACGTGTAAAAGCGCGCAGATAGTTTTGCTGTCTGCTGATATGCTACGTTTTGATAAAGACGTAAGAACAAGTACATGTATCTGAACTAAAATGATTGCGTTCAGGCGTTGCAGCGACGGCAATTTGCTCCAATTGTGTATAGTATATATACTATTAAAAAAGAGTTAATAATTTGTGTTGCATTGAATAAAATTAAGCACAGAATGCTCTGATCGTTAAAGGGAGGGAGAACTGGTTAAAAATTGACTTTGAGTCGTTATTTGATGCACCATAAATGATTCCTATGCCCGGCCCACACAAGGAATATCATCGCTAACGATTTCGCGGGCGATATATTGCTAACTAGGCGTGACGTCAGCAGCTGTGATGAAACACCGAGTTCCCCATCTGTTACAATGGGCCTCGTCATATCAGCGTGTCCTGCGACTAAACCCTTGGATATATTTTTATTTTCTTTTCGGAAATATATAGAATAATCATTTTGCCACCAGTCAGGCGCGAATTTTTTTTTTTCGTTATTTTTCTTATTTTAACAAGCGATTTTCTATGACACCTACCATGTTTCTCATCCTGAAACAGTTAAAAGGTCAGCCAGAGTGCACCACGCATGCGCTTTCGTTTCGTAAACAACAAAGATGTCCTTTTATGGCGAAGATGCTCTGCTCTGATTGGCTGAAATCGATAGCTTCACGAGGGGAACGGAACCAATCAGCCATCAGCCAAACCAAGCCATCAGCGGACGTTTGCCTCCTATACTTCGCAATGGAAGCCATTCTCCCATAGGCGCAATGCTAACCCCGATATTCGGAATGCATTATTTCCTTACGCTTGCATCCAGGCATGGTGTTTTTGGCACGGATTGCTATCAATTGGTGCTATGAGTCAATAGAACATCACTTAAAATTTAGTTCCCCATCCCTTTAAAGGGAGGGAGAACTGGTTGAAAATGGACTTTGAGTCGTTATTTGATGCACCAAAAATGATTCCTATGCCTGGCCCACACAAGGAATATCATCGCTAACGATTTCGCGGGAGATATAATGCTAATTAGGCGTGACGTCAGGAGCTGTGATGAAA
>KB310616.1:177497-200423 GCA_000328365.1 Capitella teleta
AAACAGTAAAAAGGCCAGCCAGAGTGCACCACGCATGCGCTTTCGTTTCGTAAACAACAAAGATGTCCTTTTATGGCGAAGATGCTCTGCTCTGATTGGCTGAAATCGATAGCTTCACGAGGGGAACGGGACCAATCAGCCATCAGCCTAACCAAGCCATCAGCTGACGTTCGCCTCCTATACTTCGCAATGGAAGCCATTCTCCCATAGGCGCAATGCTAACCCCGATATTCGGAATGCATTATTTCCTTACGCTTGCATCCAGGCATGGTGTTCTTGGCACGGAATGCTATCAATTGGTGCTATGAGTCAATAGAACATCACTTAAAATTCAGTTCCCCATCCCTTTAAGAATTCCTCTGAAGCGATCTCTGAATATCTTTTCTTCCAATTTCCAATCATTTATTACAGAATGATGTGGAGCAGTCTGTTCAAAGTACAGACGCACTTGAATCCACTGTGTTTATGGAAGTTCACGTCAAAAGCACAAATCAGAGAGTATTACGACTCAATTCAATTGAGAGCCACGTCAGGAGAACCTCAGTGAGTGAGAGCACTAGAGGTCAAGAGGTCAAGGACCTTCGATGAAGTCTGTACAAAGAAGCTCAATTCTGATGAGGTTTTAATTAGACTAAAGATAAATAAATTGATGCGCTTGTATGTACCGCAACAGGCTTCACTTCTATGCGGTTCACATAATTGGCTCTAAGTATCCGTTATGAACAAATGATGCTCATCAAACTAAAGAACACATTTTTCTCGGGTATCATTTGGGTTTTCTGTGAGAAATGATTGAGTTGGCTGCTTACATTGAAGCGACGTCAAGTGTGAAAAATGTTGGATTAAATTGATTAATTTATTTCTGATTCCAGACAAAAAGTGACGATGATTAAACCAGCTTCGTGGAAGGATTGCAAGGTGAAGGTTTACTCTGGGTTAAATAACTCACATTTGGAATTGTTTTGATAGGGTTGGAGCGACGAAGGCCTTCCGATGTCAACTACAAGTGACGAGGCAGCGAAGATGATGCATGCCACTCTATGGCAGGTGATTAATTAATTGATTGAATGATTGATTGAATGATTGATTGAATGATTGATTGAATGATGGCGTGATTTTTAGGACTGGTCTTTCCGGAATGATCCAACATTAGGCGGAACAGCAACAACCCTAAACGCTGCTCTGAATGCTGATCCAAACTGCAGTAATTTGTGAATAAATAACGTTCATTTACGCTCATGGTATACCTCTTCAGTCATGGCGCATGTGCTACAGAACCTTGCAGCTAATGCTGCGAATGAGAAATACCGAAGTGGAAACCAGATGCAAAATGCTGAGAAGCTCCTTAAGTTGGCTGACGACATCAAAGCCAATGAACGAGAACGGATGCACTGCAAAGCTGTGTACAGTTTGGCCAGAGGGTTGGATGCTTATTATTAATTAGAACTCTCGCTTGAGTATGTCGTTAACAGGAAATTGGATGACGCTTGTCGTGTTTGGGATCGCCTGCTTGCGAAGTACCCCAGAGACACGCTCGCTCTTCAACTGGCTTTCTACAGCTTCATCCATTCCGGCAGATGGACAGAACAGCGAGATCTGACCAATCGCGTTCTCCCTCATTATAATCCGAAAGAAATCGGTTACGGGTGAGCGATTGAATCAGTGTAAAGAAGGAGAAGAAAACTAGATATTTTAGAATTAATTACTTGGAAGTTCTGAAATCAAAAATTTTCTCTCAGATTCCTTTTGGGTTTGCACTCGTTTGCCCTGGAGGAAAATGGTGATTACGCGAAAGCGGAAAAAATTGGAAAACAAGTAAGAAAGGAAAAGATTTGTGAGGCAGCAACGAGAATGTTATGCAACAGGCGCTTTATTTGAACCCACACGACGGTTGGGCCACGCACGCGATGTCGCACGTGTATGAGATGCAGGGTAGGGTTCAAGAAGGAATTCAGTTCATGGAGAGCACAGAGGACAACTGGAAGGTGATGAATATTCATGAGTTGAATTAATATTCATGAGGTGCTCATTCTTCCAGGGGTCAGATATGATTGCGCATCACAACTATTGGCACTGGGCGCTGTTCAATGTGGAAAATGTGACTATTATGGGATGGTGTGCGCAAGGGTTATAACCGTCCAGATTCCAGGGCCAGTATGACGAGGCGTTGAGTCTTTTTGATGATCACATTCAGCCGATCGCCCTTCAGAGAGGAACTTCATTCTCAGGGCAAGACACCGCTTCTCTGTTGTTCCGACTGGAAATGGAAGGTTTGTTGGTTCACAGAGACGTTGACTGTTTTTATGATTGTCTCGTTCTAAGGTGTCAATGTTGGCGGCCGGTGGTCAGAAGTTTGCAAAGCGTGGTCACCTCGCGCCAATGACCACGTATTTGCATTCAGTGATGTGCATATGTTGATGGCATTTCTGGGAGCCAATGATACGCAAAAAAGAGATGAGTTTGTTCATTCTTTGGATGAGTATCTCAAGTATGCTTGGTTCTCATTTCATTTAGAATTATGTTAATTTTATTTTGTATTTCATTTTCAGCTCAGAGAGTTGCGAAGACAATCACCGTGTTTCTGTTGAGGTGGGGTCTCCCTTGAGTCAAGCAATTATTGCTTACAAAGATGGGAATTACGCGGATTGCGTGGAGCTTTTATATCCGCTGCGGTACGAAATTTGGAAAATCGGAGCCAGTCACGCTCAGGTGAATGATGGCGTCTGCTTTGGTCAGCACTTCTCTAAATAATTGTTTTCTTTCAGAGAGATTTATTTGCAATGCTGCTAATCAATGCTGCTTTGAAGTCAAGCGATGTTGAGCATCGTGTTTTAGCCAAGTGAGATATATCTTTCCATTTGTAGCAGCGTTCTCTTTGGCTCATTCTAATACTCTTCTGCCGTGTGTAAATTTTATTTAAATTTTCAATAATTGCAGACATTTGTGCGTTGAGAGGAAAGCGTTGAAGACAAATTCCCCGATGACTGACAGATGGATGGATGCTCTGAATGCGTGAAAAGACAGTTGTATTCGCTATTGAAAAAACTTTATTTTTATAGTAGGTACTTTTATAATCGCCTTTATATAATAGAAATATCACACAGGAATGCAAAGCTTTCAAACTGATAAGTTAGATAATAAATTAATAATAAAAAAGTATGTATATAATGATGAGAACTAATTTTTTTTCCAGCTCATTTTCCAGTTGATCAACCAATCAGTTATTGAAGATTTCCTGTTGCTATAGCATTCAATGCAAGTGTGACTTGATATCAGTTACATTAAGGGTGATGATAATGATGATGTTTATGAGAAAATGATTCTATAAATGTAATCATGACGGTGAATTCGTGCGCATATACATGTACATGAATATTATTCAAAAAAAAATGTAACAAAATCTTTATTTTTGAATAAAATTAACTTTTGCTATTGTAATTTTTTTCTTCTACAAAGTGATATTTTCTTTTCGTTTGTCTTGTTTGTTTGTTTGTTTGTTTGTTTGTTTGTTTGCTTTTTTCCCCACGGTCAATGAATTGTCTTATTGAGTCAAAATTCGTTATGATTTTTAGGAACGCTCTGTGTTCGTTATGATTATAACTTTTTCTAAATCCCTTGCATTTCGTCGATCATAACGCACTCAGCGAAGTTGTATATTGGTCATCCATACACGATATTCATGACTTGATCTTTAGTGTTGGCCAACAGCGAATCTTTTGCACATGGTTCAACTATTGTATGTCCAAACGAACATATTTAAATCCAAGACAATAGGGATAACGAAACTCAGCGAACTCACAGTATATATATGGCATTTTATTTGCAAATAATCTTTTGCAATTTTTGATATATGAGAGAACAAGAAACACGAAACAGAAAAGAAACACAAAACACGGAAAGAGTTAAAGGGAGGGAGAACTGGTTGAAAATACTAGCACCAAAATTAGTATTGATGTTTGTCTACACTAATACATATGTATTTCGCATATACATGCAATATTACATAGAAAGAAAGAAATAATTATATAACAACTAAAATCTATTGCTGGCTGTTGAGCATGTGAGAAGACCTATGACGGGACCCCCCTTCCCCCCACCCCCTGGGCTAAAAACTCATAACACCAAATAACGACATAATTTGAAAGCATTAGATTTTATCCAATTGCAGTGTTCGCCAGTCTGTGAGACGTAAGTATTGAGAGATCCTGTGCATGAACAAGGACGGCGCCTGGCAGCCCTCAGCGCATGCACAGGGGTCAACAGCTTATAAAAGGGACACACAGACTCATTTAGAGCTGCTTAGCCGTAATTGGTATAAAATGCTGCTCAAAATAATAATGAAAAATAAAAATAGACATATAATATTTAAATGTATATCAAAATTGAATGATGATAAAAGAGTTGACAAGTTAAGAAGTTAACATGTGGCCAGATACTCGATAATACAGCTTAACTTAAAATCTCCAGTCTCTTCTCTGAGTTGCATAAAATCAGGCAAAGCTGCTGCTGTTTGATTAGGCTCAGCAATCGGTTTCTTGAGAGAGGTGGGCAGGTTCTCTCTACCGAGGTTGTACTTGACACACATGATCGACGAGTCACTCACTGCACACAATAATAGAGTGTGAGAAATTGTTTCTTCTTCTGACAACCATTAAAGGGAGGGAGAACTGGTTGAAAATGGACTTTGAATCGTTATTTGATGCACCAAAAATGATTCCTATGCCTGGCCCACACAAGGAATATCATCCCTAACGATTTCGCGGGAGATATAATGCTAATTAGGCGTGACGTCAGTCGCTGTGATGAAACACCGAGTTCCCCATCTTTTACAATAGGTTTCGTCATATCAGCGTGTCCTGCGACTAAACCCCTGGATATTTTTTATTTTATTTTCGGAAATAGATAGAATAATCATTTTGCCACCAGTCAGGCGCGAAAAAAAAATATTTTGCTATTTTTCTTATTTTAACAAGCGATTTTCTAGGACACCTACCATGCTTCTCATCCTGAAACAGTAAAAAGGTCAGCCAGAGTGCACCACGCATGCGCTTTCGTTTCGTAAACAACAAAGATGTCCTTTTATGGCGAAGATGATCTGCTCTGATTGGCTGAAATCGATAGCTTCACGAGGGGAACGGGACCAATCAGCCATCAGCCAAACCAAGCCATCAGCTGACGTTTGCCTCCTATACTTCGCAATGGAAGCCATTCTCCCATAAGCGCAATGCTAACCCCGATATTCGGAATGCAATATTTCCTTACGCTTCCATCCAGGCATGGTGTTTTTGGCACGGAATGCTATCAATTGGTGCTATGAGTCAATAGAACATCACTTAAAATTTAGTTCCCCATCCCTTTAAGTCTGGCAGACTCACTTTGCGGTATTACCCCGAATGTTCATTCAATTGGATATAAATATATAATATGCATTAACGGTTATATACAGGCGATTATACCACTCAGTGCGTCTGCCAGCCAATCAGCTCTGTGTATTTGCGTAATTTATTCGTGTATAAATAACGCGTATAAATAAACAAATAGCATAGATCACTCTCGCCATTCACCTAATGTTAAAGTCTCAAAATGCAATTTCATAACGCCGCCGCTCATTGGACGTTATGATCTCATATGCGTTAAAATAAGCCACGTTGAAAAATAGCGCAAATTAAAGCTCGTCAGTACGATGGCGTTCATTCAGTTCCCCATCCCTTTCACCTAATCAACATATCGTCGCGTTGTTTCGATTTCACCTTCGTCTATTGCAGCTGTTGTGATCGTGTTCATTTCTTCGATGAGATAAATGATCACTATCTATAACTGTTACTTGGCGATGAAAGGTAATTGAAGCCTCCAATTATGTATCAGAGCACTCACCTGCGGAGGTCATTCGGTGCATCTTCACTGACTACCAAAGACCCCATCAAACACTTGTTTACTTTTAAACTATTTGAATGGTTAGAATGTTGTCCATTTCGAAGGCAGATATCTTATTTTCGTTAATAAACTTGTGTGATGAGCGCTCAAACCACAAAATTGGTCGAGAGATTGATCTCCAACTGAAAGAGAAGGCTGTGTTCTCGGGCCAGACGACATCGAATTGGGGTCAGGTGCTCAAAGCTACTGAGCTACTTCCCTCTGATAAATGGAAACTAATGGGCAAGTAGGCCGGTGGGAATGGTCATATGATCAAAGCGTCTCTGCCTTAAGCGCCGTTTACATATGTGCGTGTGTGCGTTTTCCCGCACGCACGTGTCGGACGCACATATGTGAACGGCGCTTTAGGCTGCTTTGTCTGATAGGAATCCTGGGCGTTCGCGACCATAAACGGATGTAGTACAGTCGATAGAGGGTTTGACCCGGATAACATTGCAACAGAATTTATATTTAGTATGCTAGATGCAGAATTGGAAGCTGCGCAACATATCCAAAATCTGCTAAAATCCGCGTTGTGGAAAATACTTAAAATCGGGTATGAAATCAGGTCATGGGGTAAAAAAAAGAAAGAGTTCAGTGTAATTCTTAAAGGTATCATTTATGACATGGTAGAACCAATATTTACCACCGTCATTGTGCCCAAAAAGTTGAATAAGTGATACTCTCAAGGAATGATCCTGTATAGCACGTAGTTTTCCGGTATTTTTCGAATCCTAGAGGGAAAACTAATACTCAGACATATGCTTTTATGACCTATAATGGGCTACCATAGTCATTTTAATATAAAATTCAAATAATATGAATCTTCGCAAAAATAGTATGCAGACTTCAAATCGAACATCACCCGAGTCTAAATAATACCGCAATAACTATTATTTGATGGATAATGCAAGCAAAGTATTCTTCAAAATTTCGTATTCCCTAAAATCAACCCTACGCTTAACTATCCCACATTGACAGAATTTAAAAACGATTCGCTTCCGGTTTGATATGCCTATCTTATTGGATAAGAAACTGCTTTTCATCTTCATGAGAATGTTTTAAAATGTGATATTACAACTCCAACCCTTAATGGCTCATTCGAGCATATGGATAAAACAGACACTTTTTAATTACAAATCCCCTTGTCTATTAATGAAAATTGCACTATAACATGGAGAACTTCCTTCAATTGAATCGGAAGTCTGAAAATCCTATTTACGGTGAGCTTTTGGTGTTATAGTTTTATATATAGAAATAAATTCCTGGTGCTGATAGCTAACCAATTTAGCAAGATGCGTATATATATGCATGTATATTGTATTGGATGATCAGGAGCCGTTAGCTAACAGTGTGCCTGTGTGGCGGTCGGATACCGTTAGCCTAACGGGTGCAGATATACGTCTGTTCCCGTTTTCTAACGGTATAGATATGAGAATCGGGTGCACCGTTTTAGATGGTACGCTTTTACAAATATCGTTCTATAGCCATCATTCACGGAGTTGATAATGGATTATTTCACTTTAACTAGGTCTTGTTTTGACCTGATAAGCTTACGTACCGGAGGTCATACAATTCAACTTCCGGTTTGTTTTGCCCATTTTAGCAGCCAAGGGGGTAACTTCATTATATAACTGTTGCGCTGTTATTTCTGAATATACTTACCTGTTGCTATAATTTGATATCATTGTGTACTTATGGGTATATTTTCTGCAATCTGATATCAAATATGAATGCCTAATTGTTGTGAGTGTAGTAGTAACATATATCATAATGACTCTTCAGTCTTCATATCACCATAATAATGTGTTAGATTATAAAATATGCATACGACCGTTGAAAACGCAATTATAACCAAATATGTAATTAAATGTAATGTCTGTATAGATCGAGGATACAATTATAGGCCTACTGAAACAATAAAATAATATTTAGCAAATTGTACAGTTCCAAAATGAATTTAAAATGAAACATTATATAAAATCGCGCGAAAAAGAGAGAAATGAAATGTCGTCTGCTGAACAAACGATTTCCAAGCTATCGTTTGGCCCCTCAGAGATCCATATAATTACTATACGGTTTCATTATTTGCCATATGCAATAATAAATTTCGTTAATTTTTTTATGCAAAACCCTTGGTTCAAAAATGGTCATTGTTGATCGTTTAAAGTTAAACGGCATTTTTTGCCGCTAAAATCGGTTTAACAACCGGAAGCGGAATGACTTCTGGTTGGTTTTATTTTATTCGAAAAACAACGTAGCTTCACACAAACAAAACACACAAAAAAGATGAAAATATCTAGTGAATGTGTTGCATGGCGGCAAAATTGTACTCCTTGTCATATTTTGTAAATGTTATTATTATATCGCCCCAGAAAAATAGTTTCAGAAGAAAATTAATCAAAACTTGAATTAATTTGTACAGAATGCATTAGGATCTGTTGGAATCGATGGAAATAAAAAAATCAAATTAATAACGATTAAAATCTTTCTAAATTAACATATAGTGGTATTATTGGGGCTCCTAATTTGAAACCCCCAGAATATGTGGGCCTTGGAAAGAAATTCAATTGGCCCCCTCCAAATCATTACTTAGTTGCTTGTTATTAATTAAATTCAACGAAAAACTAAACTCTATGCAGTGAGCTAATAAAAATGAGGGGGTGAAAATACCCCATGCGCAATTATCTGATAGGCAAAATCGAAAATTTGGTATAGCTAACCGGAAGTAGTTTTTAAAATTTGTGATCGGTTTTATTTTGTCAATAAACAAGTTGGCTTAATGAAAAAATTATAAAAAGGTATAAAATATTGTAAATGCGTTGCTTTGCTATGGTGTTATACTCCACAATATGACAATTACAAAAAAAAAAGTTAAAAAAAAGTAATAAAGCAATTAACCGGAGTCAGCATTTAGAGGGTAGGGTAAGTAATTAGGATTTTGTTTCGGTATGGTTAACTATGTATTCACTTTTATTACTATGCACGTATTGTAAATTGCATGGGCTACAATCTGAAGTAAGTTGCAAACTGCTATCTTTAGAAACGTAGACAATATGCGCGAAGATGTAAGGTCAGAGGGGTCAATGGTAAATTTTGGTTCTACCATGTCATAAATGACACCTTTAAGAATCACACTAAACCATTTCTTTACCCCATGACCTGGTTTCATACCCAATTTTAGGTATTTTTCGCAACGCCGATTTTAGCGGATTTTGGATGTGTTGGGCAGTTTCCAATTCTGTATCGGGTATACTAAATATAAATTCGGTTGCAATTTTGTCCGCCCCAATCCTTTTAAAGCTTCATTGACTGGACTAATGGTCGCAAATCAAAGACATCAGAGAATGACGCGACAATTTTTACCGGATTTGGGATATGTTAAGCAGCTTCTAATTCTGCATCGGGTAGGCTAAATATAAATTCGGTTGCAATTTTGTCCACTTGGCCTTTGATGTTTGCAGTAAACCCACGATGGAAAATTAAAATCCTGCAATTTTTTTCGAGAATCCCGGCATGAATCAAATGCGATTTGGTTTCAGTTGCTGCCAGGCCGCATGGCCACACCTATAAAAAACCCACCACATTTTAACCTATATATATTCCGAATACCCGATCGTGTAGTTGCACGATAAATGAAGGGTGCATTAGGGTAAAAGGTCTCTCTGCCTTCGCTCTGTTGTGTAGACGTATATGCAGCCAATACGCAAGCAACAATATTGACTCCACTTTTTTGTCAATCTCGTTGATGACGAGATAGAATAATTCATACGGTCCAAGTGAGTCCGAGGCCAATGCTGTTAGTGATCTGGAACAACATACCGCAGAGAAACTTCATTTGCGAACAACAGAATAATCGCTACGATGAGCCCTGTCCTCAATATGTCTTCGAAGTTGGCACCCGTGGCAACTGGCCTTCTCGTTCATTGAACCCTTGGGCTCCTCCGCAGATGCAATGAGTCATTATATCATCACGTACGGAGGAGGGTTAGCGCACCATCAGTGCATCGAAGCACTCTGTCGACAGGTACCGCGCCTTGGGCCAAAATGGACCCATTTCTGAAGCAACTGACTGCCAACATAATTTATGCTTTCGTAGTGATTTGTACATGTACAGTACGCAGAGGATCGTGAGTTCGATTCCCGGTCGGGCAACTTGCCGGGTTCGAATTACGCGGTCTGAAAATCCTGATGTCCGCCACAGCATGACACATTGCATAGTGTTGAAGAAGTGTGGTACTTGGTTGGACGAAGATGGCATTGGTTTAGCAGCCGAGTGAAGCGTTGGCTGATTAGGTGAGTTGATTGAGGACGCAACAGGGTGTCTGAGAATAATGATCAGAAAAGGACAATTGTGGCAGGTCTGCCAACCGGTGTGCTTCATTTTCATTACCACTAATTATACACGGTGTTGTTGTGGGGATGGGGTGAATAGGCCGAATGCTCACATGTCAGAATTCCCTATACATATAAGCACAAGTCCTAACCCTATCCTAACCAAAATTTACTTAACCATAACCCTTGTGAATTTTAAGCTAAACGATTAATAAATGAAATCAACTCATGTACTTAAATAACAGTGCACTAATTACTTATCGATCTGTCTGCTTAATCAGGATTTAAACTAATACTGCTCAGGGTTGCTGGCTGGGCTTTCATGTTATTCCGGTTGTTCAATATCCCAGAATTAACACAATAGAATTCTTATATAGCAAATGATGTCATAGGCAGAATGTATTTGTCTAATAAATGAATGGATAAAAGGAAGGGTGATTTACGAGAATGAGGGAATGACGTATCACCCTAATGTCCACGGTTGAGTTACTCAAGATTAAAACCACAACGGAGAAATTGAAGAAAAATACAGCTTTATTTCAAAGTTCAAAAATTCAAATTTTAAGCACAATCGAAGTTGTATTTTGTTTTCTCGAAGAAGAAGAAGAAAATATATATTTAAGAGTTTATTACAAAAAAATATTTCACGTCAGACATAAAGGGAAGAACATGTTATTTGAAGTTAGAATTTGATGAGATTAAAAAAAGTTATGATTATTCTTATTAAAAAATAATGTGGATTATCCTTGATATGTGTTTTACTGTCTTGTAAATCCTTGGCTATTGAGGATTATATTGTGACATTTAATTATTAGGTAAAATAGGTGTTTGTATGCATTTGTGCAAGGACTCCATCTCTCTTTGACATCTGGATTAGTTATTCACGGGTGAAATGAAGGAAAAATCTAAAGAAAACAGATTAATGTTTTCGGGAACACCCAGTATTGTTGAAGGCACGACACACGTGAGGTAAATAAGGTAACTTTACCGAAGGTGTTAGGATTAATTGGTTATAGATGAGTTTATAACAATGCAGCACTAATGATAGAATTCCGCCAGCATTGATTTTGTGTTTACTCGGAATTACCGCTTCCCGACAAAAGATAACTACGACTTTAATTATATCAACGATTTAAACATAAAGGTTAATAAATTATGAATTCCAGAAATGATAAAAAGTATTCAAATAACACAAAAACGCAAGACGCAGATTGACACGTACAATAAACAAGATTGCAACCAAACCAATTTGCAAGGGAACACAACATTCATGGTTCACGAGCAAAAATTATGGAAAATTGCGTTTAGTTGCCCAAGCACTTTCTGCAATAGAAGTAAAACGACCCCTGATAATAAATTGTGAGAATGCGTGCGCACAATAGTAACCACGTGACATCTCACTCCACGTGACGTCACTAGCTGTCATCGACAAATTTCGCAAGCAAAGGGAATCCTAAAACCCCCCCGCATTGGTGCATCAAATAAATTGGTAGTCCTCGACCAGTCTTATGGCCAGCCATCGTAGTCCGAGTGCCAAGGTGAGTAGCTATCTTGACTCGAAAACATGAGGCTTTCTTTCCCTCTTCCGTCCATGGCGATGGAGTCCGACATCGAATGTTTGTGAGCCTCTGCTTTCATAAACAGGCCATAAATGGTAAAAATGATTGCCATTACGACCAGAACGCCCAAGATGGCGATTACAGCGGCGTATTCAAAGATTTTCAACTTCCCATTTTCGGCATCAATCACGTCACTACCGTCGATGAATTGTACTTCCGGTTGTACTGTCGTGAAGTTACTTGTTGTGTTATAAGCCAGATCCATTGCGATGCTTCTTGTTCTCGCTGTTATTCCATGAGCACAGCCTCGGATTATTCAAATATTACGTATTCGAGTATAATTTGTCACCAAATCTGCAAGAAAAAGAAGAGTTTAGTCTAACTGGCTGATTAGAGGCCAAGAGTGAGAACAAGATCGAAGGGAACGATAAAGAGTAAGCGAAGAGTCGACATCGACGAGAAGATGTCGTGATTATGGGTGAGATTGGCCCATCGGAATTTTGGTTCACGGAAGAATCTTTGGAGGCCGCTTGCCAGCATTGGAGTGACAGACTACTTCTGCTGCTGCTCGTGATGGTTATGTTGCCAGCTGACATATTTTTCGTATTCCCCCCATCCCACGCAGATGACCGATAACATAAAATTGAGACCGTTATCTAGATGATTCAGACCAAGGTGGGCTCATAAGTTCAAATTGTTTTGATGTCCAATCATCCGCATTCCTGCAATATTTACACGGGCATGGTCAAACCAACACTGAATTGACATGACGCAGGTTTTATGATGAGATCGAATTAACCCAGTATGACGTCAAGGCTTCGCCGTGTGTCCTCATGTTTCGTCAAAACATCTATGCGAAACAATTTTTGCAGGTCCATGAAGGTCCAATCAGAAGGGTTCGGCGAGGAAGGTCCATGGTTCGATTCCGAAATAGATACATGTACACAAAACCAATTGATACCGTTCAACTGCAATAGCACCATGCATTTAGGATATAAAGTTTAAAATGTCAATAGCGGTGACACCACACGAGTTCGCAGCTGCATTAAAATGACTTCAAAATACTGGATTAGATTTACACAGAGACAGTTGCACAGGTGTTCAGCAAATGAGCCTTACATCACATGATAACAGGTGTTTTAATCTTAAACAGAGATCATGGCAGCTCAATCGATTTCATGATCGACGAGTGTGTTCTCTGTACATGCACCCGATCAGTGTCAACATGTATTGGACGTAAGGTTGATTTAATTGGTTTCGTACGCGTGAAATAATTAAAATTGTCGACTAACTCGATTACGGTCGTAGCACGTGCGTACAAATGCATGAGAGATAGAGCCTAAACACCAGTAAACATGTCTGTTAAAGAACTTGTCGATTTCCACTCCACACGACGAAGATTGAATCGAAAGCGAATTCTCGACGGAGCCATCCGTTCAGGTCCAACTGCTCCCTTCTGATATCCCGAGGGAGATCAAGGACTTGGAAATAGAACATTCCAGATCTCAAGTTGGGAGTCCATATATTGGCTACAATTATATGCGTTTATTTCAATCTAGTTGTTAACATCTTAACTAACGTCGCGGGAATTCTGTGGTCCTCTGAATACAACGCGGGATCAGACGATATTGTATGCGACTTCTGAGGGTAAAAACAGAGTCGAGTCGAGGCGTTACCCTCGGACGTAAGAAATAGCTACGGTTGAAGGAGGAACTCAACACCAGGGGTAATTAAGTTAACAAGCAAGTTTCATGCCCGCGAACGGCGCCATTCGTTAGAAGGCGCCGGCACAAACATGATGCAGACACCCTTGCAACGGAACTCAATGACACTTGGGCGACCGTTTTGCATTGTCTATATGACGTCACAACAAGGTCGCGCGGTTAATTAGTCACAGACATGATCAATTACCCAGCACCCCACGTAACATCGTCATTCGTGTGATTGATTATGGGAAGCGGTTTGAAATGTATATGTTGAATGCGGTGGAAACTGCGGCCATTCATGTGCACTTCACCCGATACGGGAAAGGGATTATCTGACTCCAGCATACACGTGCATTTACATTTATTTACTCGCTGTTTATAGAGACAAAAATCGTGATTCTCATCCGGAATACTTCATCACAGTAACTGCGCCTGTCGATTACATCCTGTTGATCGAAGGAAGTGTTCAGCATAAACAGTCAACTGGCGAAGTGTTATCGGAAGAGCAAATGGTGGCCCTATAACCACTTTGCATTCCTCTTTTTCACCCTGAGCGAAGAGGGGGAATACGGGGTTAAGAGCTCTGTTGAAAAGATAAACTTCCTCTTTCAAAGCGATCCTGTTTGCCGCAGATGGAAGGAAACCAGGCGACCGAGCGGCAAATCATTCCAATGTGTGTTCATTCAACGCTTGGTGAAGTTTGCGATGGGGTGTGCGCATGCGTTGATGGTATATCACGAGGATTTTAATCAACCGAGTATATTGCAATATTATAAACATTGTACATTTTGCTCAACGGATATTTTTAGTTTTTGTCACTGCCATGAAGCATGAAGTATGAGATGGATGTTTCTACCTTACATGTAGTCTAGCCACTAGGTCATTAGGTATCGATAAAACACGCCCCCGGCCTTCTCATCGTTCTAGATCAACATCTATCAATCGATTTCATCGTGTCGAGATTCAAAGCATTGTATACGTGCCATCAATGCTCGCTACACGAATCATCATAACAGTGGAGGCGGATGTCATCAGTTTCGTGACCTTCTCGTGACCTGATGACGTTTACGGTTAATGGCTCGTAAACAATCACCCACTGACGCCCGGCCCTAGGAATGACTTCGAAAACGATACACGCACAAACGAAATGCATCTTTGGCATTTGGATGAAAATAAACATGGTATTTGGGGAATTTTTCCTTTAGTATTTTTGTGAGTGTAGATCTGTCTTGCTCCGTCTGCACTTTCACCCAAAGCATCAATGTACAATCATTTGTACACAAGGGAGTGTACAGCACATTGTATGCACACAGCGACACTTCTCTCTTAATACTGAGCAACCGAATTTCCATTTGATGGCAGCAGTGGGTCTGCCTGGGGCATCAGACAATATGGAGCCGTTGACAAGGCGCCTTCAGCTACCTCTGTTTGCACACCCTCACAAGGCGCAGGGCTCCCCCCACAATCATTGTCCCTTGCCGCCTTTTTGTCATTCCTGCTGTAATAAAAGCCCTTGGCTGTGTTGTGACTAGGTCTTGTGAATGTGTGTTGATCGAGCGTCTGTTGCAAGGGAATGTAGGTCACCGTGCCAGTCGACGTGCCACCCAACAGTTCATAAATCAGCGAACTTTCCTGGTCATAATAAACGGAGCGAAAGGTCTATTTCTTTCGTATTGGGATAATTTCATCCCTTTCGTCGTGATGTTTGTCATCGATGAACTGCAACCAGACACCGTTTGATTACAAATCGTCACGACCAGCAATCCCGGAAGTCGTGTCAATTTCAGCCGACGAACTCTTCCACCCGAGGCGACCTCAACGAATCAAGAGTAGAAGACACGGGCCTGAAACGACCAATGCCAAAGGAGAAGAGAGCAGTTACGCAACACTTGTGTTTTATCATCTGGGTCATGGTTAATCAACGATCATTGCACCATGCATTACGCAATATTTGATTGCGAGATTTTCTAACAATTCTGAATAGAATACAGATTGCACTCCTGGTTGCATCACACGGCCGTGTTAGCATTGGACAGTTTAGTCTCGTTTCAAGACTCCTATTGATTATCACCCCCACAGATTGTGGCAGTTACGGACAGTTCTATTGCGCGGTTGGAATTTATTGGTTTAAAATCAAAATTAATCCTCAAGCGTGAGATGATTCGAATCTCTTATTATAATCAACGAACGTATACGATCCACACCTAAAGTTAACAGAGGAATTATATTGACACCAAATTGATTATTGAGGTAAACAGATCTCCGACACGTCCACGCCCTTCCGGGCATTGGCCACCACCAACCACTGACGTACATGGCGTCATCGCAGCTGACCTTAAGCACATTGTGTCCATTGCATTGACAAGACGAGACTCATCACAAATACCGTTATGTAATCGACGAATGCTGCCCATTTGCACCGAAACCATCCGACTGACCGAATGAACATTTTCCATTTTAAGCTATAATTTCCTTCAATATTGCGTGAGGTTTTGGCCGATGTAATATTCTCACAAGGGCAATCAATGCAGCGCAAGTTTGCGTGTTCATAGAATAAAGTAAAATTTGATATTTTTTACTCTCATTACTTTTGTCGCCGATGTATGTTGCGCGTTGTTTAAAACGATGACATTTCTTTTCACAGAGCACAGTTGTGCGTGGTTATCTCAACTCTGTTTCACGAAGATTCTGTCGACTGCCTTTGGTCACAAATTGCACTGAATGCAATCAATGCATGATGCCGTGGGCCACATCTTGGATATATCGCTGACATTTGTATAATTGCATCAACCATCGTCAGCACAAGATGATCCTCATAAAACATAGTGTACAGCATGCAACCATAATTGTCGATTTCAGAATAATCTCAAATATAATCCCACACGGCACAGTGCTCAATATTCACAGCGTACATGATCGGAAGTACTCAATTCTGGTATCGTGGGTGACTTCCCTTCTCCCTCTCATCTAAGCAATTCCACCCAACAATATAGAAGTACAATATTGAACACTGTTGAAGTACAATATTGAACAACATAGAAGTACAATATTGAACAATATTGAAGTAGAGGCGGACAGAGCGTCTCCCGAATCCTTATCTAGTCTCTTAACATGGCTAAGTAGTCACGTCTATGGGACGGAGAACGAAAATGGGGTACAATGACGATATAGCCACGTATTCCTAGTTGAGCACTTTAGACATCTACCAGCATGAACAACCGAACCGAATGGTTGTACACATTGCGCAACCCTCTCAACACAAACAGTGACCATGTGCGCCGAGTGACTCACCGTGGTCTGAAGTGAGAGTCCTTCGATGTGAGGTATCCTGCATGCGTCTGCCGCGCCAGCCGCTCGCCCCTTGCTTTACAACAGACACCTTGCCAAGCAACCCCGCCGCCGCCAACCGTCTGTGCTGCGCGTTTCAAATTAAGCCAAGGAATTCGACTCTGCTCATCAATGCAATAAGACGAACCGAGCGAGGGTCTCCCACCAGACGAACAAACGGACAAATGGGAGACCGGATTCTTGGGTCTGGCGTCTGATCAGCATGGGTGTGGGATGGAGGTGGTGTTATAAGAGGGTATTGTAGTGCTGTGGGTGTGTTAATAATCAATTTACGACATTGTCTGAATCATCATAATATTGTCTCGGTCTGAAAAGGGCAAATACCACAATCGATGCCACATGTGTGCATTACACGCCTCCGATATGTACACATTTTGATGATATGAATATACAAATATGTTCCCAATCATTCGTGATTTCTCCATTACTAATGATAATTACCGCATATAATTATTACCCGAAATAAGCTTCCTGTTGACCCACCTATAATGATGCACTCAGCGGCGCTAACGAATAAACAAAGTGTTCTTGGCTAACACAATCGCTGTCTATTCTGGGGGGATACATGCCTGGATCCCTTTATAAATAACTTTCCAGGATAACTGAATGAGTCGGTGTTTACTATTTGGTTCGGCCTTCAATGGGAAAGGTGTGTTTGAGGCATAGGAGGGGGAAGGGGTTGTGTGGGCTGATGAACTGATGGGAGAGGGAAGCGTTGGTTCGGAGGTGGTTCTTCCGAAAATAAGGATCCGTTTTACGATTTCTGGGTGGAGTTTGAACACTCGGTGGCGCCATTAGCGCGCGGAGTGCGAATCATTTTGACGAATTGCTTCGTCTGCTTTCTCCACTATAATTATTCCTCTCTGGTTTTCTCTGCGCATGTGATTAAACCATGCCATAAATTGCACAATACGTTCCCACCACTGCTTGCCTCGCGCACCAAGCGCAGACGGGCACTTATCATAGAAACAGCAATAAGTGCTATTTCCACCTCTGGAAATTGGAGCGGAGAAATTGATCTGGAGCATAAATCACAATTAGAAGCTAACTCTGGGGCTGAAAATCACAGAAGGCGAACAAGGGACTGAAAATAAAAACATGTACATCGCGGGACACTATTTCTTGTGATCATGTTAAGACTATTGTTGCACCTGTTGAGAATTCTGTTGTCCAATCAATGCCTCAGGTGTTATGTACTGAACAAGGACCCGGAACCAGTGTCCTCGGTTTTACCTTTCTTTGACCTAGATTTGCGAAGTAGGTCATGGTAGGTCATGGTAGGTCATGGAAAATCAAGCAAAGAACGCAAATCTTGCCGCCGGTTGGTGGTGTTATAACAATGGAGCAATGTTATTGTCTACGAGAAAATAGCATGACATGGCAAGGTCACATGACATGACAAGGTCACATGACATGGAATTCGCGAAATGCTTGGCTGTGTTCTTATAATTGTGCAAAGCAAGTTGCTCCTTCGACCGATGGTTTTGGCGTCGGCTGCTCGTTAGATATTGCTGTTAATATCGATGATTCGCGTCTGGATTTCTGTTGATACAATTGGCGAAAGGTTGTTTTTATAATCGAGTGTAAGAATTAATCAGATGCTTGGTTATTAATGAACATTTTCCTTGTTTTATCTTCACTTTGGCTTCCCGTGTTTCGAAGCAATTCAACTTGGAATTTCAGTTTAACATAGAAACCCAGATATCATGCGTCATAATGCCATCAAAGACAGCGTCGCTTTGCCTTAACTGTTGCCATGGTTACGCATTAAGGTCAGCACCACGGAGTCACACACAGAACAAAGAGATCCAATTTGTCGGTTTGTATGATCAGATTGTCACCGATGCATAGCTTAATCACTTATTCTATGAAATGGATAATTGTGAATGCACTGGGTGAACCAAGATAAGGAACCTTGAACTAATTAATGATTACGCAATGGGCTGCACTGGGTGAACCCAGATTACGAATGCCTGTCAGCGCATATTGAACTGTACATTAATCAGCTGCACAGATGAGCACATGTAGGTAGTAGTTGATACGGATTAAACACGCCAATAGACCAAGTGCACCTCTACCTACCCTCGTGTCCATTGCGTCTAGAACTCTTAGGTTATTTACCAAGTGGACAACCTGAAGGGTAATCAGGTCCACGATTACAGGATGCCCAAAGCGAAAAACTTGATTGTTCGATAATGAATGACTCAAGGCGCCCACGATGGAGACACAAGACAAGAGAGACCGCCTCACCTCCCTTTGAGTTCTGATGAGCGCAATTATTTGTTCTGTAGATGTCATGTAATTACCACTGACGAAATGCAACGACCACACAGGAATTCAGTTGAATCATAATTAGGCTGATTCGTCTTCTTCTATGGTTAGAATAATACTTTTAGTATCAGAGTGCCGTAAAACTCCACCCATTCATTCATTCATTCTATGGTTAGACTTCTTCAAGGACTTAGATACCGTAGACGACATTTAAATTGCAATCAGGCGTTGCGTTCATTCGCCGTGCTGTAGGTGATCAATTCTGTGGTCAAGTCTGTTCTGCCGTTACGTAATACTTCGCAGGTAGAATTCTTGCCCAGGTGCTACTCGCCTTTCCTCCGAAGGTCGCTTAGGGATGAGAACATCAAAGAACGTTCCTCCGAATGAGACCGACCCTCTTTTATATCTGCACCCTAATCCTCAGGGTCATCAGCTGATTTGACCATAAGGCATTATTTGTGAGTCAGTACCTTGCATCACAAGTTGCATATTCCAGGTAGGATTATGAAGTACTGCATATTTGTAGCAGGCAAATGGCAGACAGCAGCCCCAGTGTAATGATTTAACACGGGAGAAAATACTAGCACCAAAATTAGTATTGATGTTTGTCTACACTAATACATAACAGTATGTATTTCGCATATAGATGCAATATTACATAGAAAGAAAGAAATAATCATATAACAACTAAAATCTATTGCTGGCTGTTGAGCATGTGAGAAGACCTATGACGGGACCCCCCTTCCCCCCACCCCCTGGGCTAAAAACTCATAACACCAAATAACGACATAATTTCAAAGCATTAGATTTTATCCGATTGCAGTGTTCGCCAGTCTGTGAGACGTAAGTATTGAGAGATCCTGTGCATGAACAAGGACGGCGCCTGGCAGCCCTCAGCGCATGCACAGGGGTCAACAGCTTATAAAAGGGACACACAGACTCACTTTAGAGCTGCTTAGCAATAATTGGCATAAAATGCTGCTCAAATTAATAATGAAAAATAGAAATAAACATATAATATTTAGATGTATATCAAAATTGAATGATGATAAAAGAGTTGACAAGTTAAGAAGTTAACATGTGGCCAGATACTCGATAATACAGCTTAACTTAAAATCTCCAGTCTCTTCTCTGAGTTGCATAAAATCACGCAAAGCTGCTGCTGTTCGATTAGGTTCAGCAGTCGGTTTCTTGAGAGAAGTGGGCAGGTTCTCTCTATCGAGGTTGTACTTGGCACACATAATCGTTAACGAGTCACTCACTGCACACAATAATAGAGTTGTGAGAAATTGTTTCTTCTTCTGACAACCATTAAAGCAAAGTTTGCAATTATTGGTCGTCTATCAATCAATCAATCAATTTATTTATTTGGTTATTAATTAATTTATTTGGTTCATAGTCTAGTGACTATGAACCATAGCACATAACATAACACTTTCTTTCATTGGTTCAGAGGTGGAAGATATATAAATTTGAGTTCAAATGCATTGCATTTGTAGCCTTTCTTGTGCATGCAGTTATGTTTCCTTTGACATGTGTTTAGCTTTTTTTTTTCATTTAATCTATTAATATGAAGTTCCTCTTAATTCAAGACATGACGCTTGCCCCGTGCATACAAACAGCACACGTGCAGATCTTCACTGACAGGTTATCGATTGACTTCATTTTAACCTCGAAAGCTGCAGTGATTCGTGATCGTTACAGTAATTAACGGATTCATCCCTTGCTCAAAATAGCACGATTTGGATGCAAAGTCTTATATTGAGTCATCAACGTGTTCAATCGAAATGACCTGGGATATTGGCGATCGAAGAAGCACGGGAATTCTGCAATGACACTCGATTTGAAGATATTTAATGGTGATGCAGCTCAATGAAAAATATGCAATTTACTCAGACATATCTCTGTTTGCCTCTGGTGGAGTTCGTTCTACCACAAGAGAGACGGCAGGTGGTTTAGCAGATTAATCGCTAGGTATGGATGCTCTAGGCAATTGCACGATATGCGGATCACGTTATGCATGTATATAAGTGCATGTAATTCTAAGGAAGGTTGGGTGATACCTGTAATCAGCATGGATCGATTGTCGGTGTACCTGACGCCTCGGCAATTGATCAAAGCTGATGCTGATCAATTTTGATGTTGCAGGTGCAATCAAATGTATGCAGAGTGAATGAGAACCCCTTTCTCTAATGATTAATAGCAAAGGCATATTACCACACTCGAGTAAGTCAAGCACATGCATACACAAACTATGTGCTGACTAAAAATCTAAAATTTCATCGGCTAGAAGCCAAAATTTCCAAAAAAGGTACCAACAATTCGGGCAAACCGAGTCAGTGCTTATTGCTTAGAACTATCTACATCCATAGATTTCATTTCAGATACGTATAACTGCCTATAATTATAACTCAGAATACGGACATCAAGCAAAGGGCAGTTTTTTTAAATATGTCATAGGGCAGTGTCAGAACTCTTTTGATGTTTTCAAGGGTTTTACGTTTAGTTTGGTAGTAGATGCATCTTCTAGTTGGCCTATTGCAGCATTCAGCAGTCCACCCACTCCCCTGCTTTTCTTTCAAATCCTGATCCTCTACTTCGAATTCATATCGACCCTTGGCCGACTACCTCTGCTATCTCATGATCACCGCGCATTGATGCTTTTATTATGTACTACTTGCATGTAATTCATTTTGAAACATAAGAGAATGGTCATGATGTTCAATATATTTATTTACACTTTTATTTCAATCAGAACATAGAAGTAAGGGCGATGATCTCTTGCTCTTCCTCCGACCATAAATCATGCAATTCAAGGCGGCACTTGCCCCAACACAAGGGCTCAACACGTAGGTGTGAGCGTGGAGTTTCAAAAGTACACCTCACAAGGGTAACACAGTTTGCACAGAGTGCACAGTTTACTGAGAAAGCAAACAGGAAAAGCTTCTTCTTGGGATCATTGCTCCTCTTTGCCCTCATCCCAGACATTTCCCTGATCTCATTGGCAGATCCAAGAACCCTAGGATGTATTTCTGCTGCACACACCAAGGCAGTAACCAAACAGGCAAAGTTGGTAAGAGAAAGAAATGCGGTCACAATACTTGACTGACAATTGCTGCCTCCAAAGCAATTCAAAGCAGAGCGCTGAACCCCTGGCAAGAACAGCTCCAACCCCTTTGTCCAGGCCCCTCCAGCCCTTGTGCCCACTTTAGCAGGCCAAGGATTCGGCTTCCTCGCCATGCATAAATGGCAGCATCGTTCTATGCAAACCAGCGTCTCATGCAGAGTGGACACCAACATTGCAGCTAACGAAAGAAATGCCAAGAACCGACATGTTATGGAATTGACCACCAGGAAAATTTGATTGCAAAATTATTGCCCTCCAAAACACCAGCAATAGTCAATGTAAAGAAATTCTTTCAGTGCATTAATTTCACACAAAAAAAAAAAAAAAAAAGAAAAAAAAAAAAAAAGAAAAAAAAAAGAAAAGAAAAAGAAATAATAATAAAGGTATTCGATCGAACTCGTCCTTTCATTGTGATAGAAGTCAGCCTTGCGATGCCACGAAAGGCACCAAGGGAATGGTCTAAGGTCATCAGGTGCAAGCTCAAAAATGTCAGGTGATTGTGATTGTGGGATAAGTCCAAGTACAATAATCTGCATTGATTGTGGAACAGAAAGTTCGGCCCAGGTGGCAAACTCCTGATCGATTCGCGTGTCAATGTCAAACTTAACTCTCATTAGAAGCAATGCCGTGTTATCCGGTTCAACAATTGTATGTCTACTTGTGAAAG
>KB310616.1:219653-240078 GCA_000328365.1 Capitella teleta
TATATGGGAACAAAGCGATTCATCAGCTAAAGAAATCATAGAATTGGAGTCACGAGTTTTATGTACAGTTATTAATAGTTATTATATAGATCAAAAACAATAGGTCGTCACGTTTAATACGTGACATCCAGCACATTTTCAATAATTCTAAGCATATTCACGTGTATTTAAGTAATTCAACCGATTTGTCTGCACATGGAGTGAATGGGCCGACAAAGAACGATGGAAAATGGGGGAATCAAGGAACTTGGGATGAATGAGGAAACGCAGATTAAAACTCTCCGAAGGTTCGGTGCAAACAAATCGAGAAGGGAAATTCGCGTGAAAATAGAATCATAGAACACATGCCATCTCTCTCCCTCCCTCTCTCTCTCTCTCTCTCTCTCTCTCTCTCTCTCTCTCTCTCTCTCTCTCTCTCTCTCTCTCATAATATATCGCACTACTGTCACTTTGTGGACGTGTTATTTTTTCAGAGCTACTTTTTAAAAAAAAAAAAAAAAAAAAAAAAAAAAAGTGAATCAACAACTTTTTCCAATTGTGCGTGTTACATGTATAGAGATTGATTGATTTAAGAATGCGAACGAGGTCGCGTGTTTATGTGCCAACTAGCCCTATATCCTATGGCGGATCCCGATCGCCCGTGGATCAGCCCGAGCGCGTCAAGCCCACATGTTTACTGTTTACATGTTTACATTCTACACTAGATTATATTTTTGATACAAGGGTTACCTGACAATTTTCACGCAAATGACCCGACAAATATAACAGCGTCCATGCTGTATCCTGCAATTTTTGCTAGGGCCTCAGCAACCGATTCGGGTTTTAGATTTACTGCTTAACTCTTTTCATATCATCAACGTCCTGCTTTTACTGAGAATAATGCTGGCAGCCGCGAACGTCGCCATAGATTACCCTAGATAGGAAAAAGCTTTTAATTAACCGTGTTGTGGGCGGGGCTTAACTCACGCGACCGCCATATTGGATGTGTGACAAACTCCCGCAGAGCAAAGCCTGTTAGCAGTATGAAGCGAGTATGTAAATCTTTCTTGGCGTCACATAAAAAGTTGAAAACGGATTTTTTTTTTAGAAGAGTCAACAACTATTGACGTCAGATATGATTAGAATGGACGTTTTGTGATATATTCACGTGAAAATTAGTAAGCTATTGTCATATTATTCCCTTTACGTCGATCATGTTTACGATTTGCAAGTTCCAGACTGCTAGAACATTTGTCTCTGAATGCCAATTGTATTAGAATTAATTGATATTTAAATTATATTGATTTTTTATAGTGGGATTATTATTTTAACTCTGAATGCTGAACAACTCAGTGCCTTAATTCCCTAAGGAAACAAGTTTGGTGGATGGCTTCCAATCTCCATGCATAGACTTGCCTTCACATATGTCCGCCGCCTATTCTTTGAATATACGTCATTTTGCTTTAGATATTCAATCAATATATGAAATATTTAGCATATCTGCATTGCTCAGATGACTAATGATCAACGTCTTAATTGTATGGCAAAACTTAATTGCAATAATTGCAATTCTATCGAATCAAATGGTTCGTACAGCGCATTGAGGAATAGAATGATAAGATAAGATAAGATAAGATAAGATAAGATAAGATAAGATAAGATAAGATAAGATAAGATAAGATAAGATAAGATAAGATAAGATAAGATAAGATAAGATAAGATAAGATAAGATAAGATAAGATAAGATAAGATAAGATAAGATAAGATAAGATAAGATAAGATAAGATAAGATAAGATAAGATAAGATAAGATAAGATAAGATAAGATAAGATAAGATAAGATAAGATAAGATAAGAAAAGATAAGATAAGATAAGATAAGATAAGATAAGATAAGATAAGATAAGATAAGATAAGATAAGATAAGATAAGATAAGATAAGATAAGATAAGATAAGATAAGATAAGATAAGATAAGATAAGATAAGATAAGATAAGATAAGATAAGATAAGATAAGATAAGATACAAAACTTGTATATAGGGCCCTGATTTAAAAACAACAGATATAATTATTATGAGAAAAGAAAGTGCAACTTAATTAATACATATGCGTAAATATTTCATAAAACTAGAAGGGAAATTAAATTTTTAATTTGCTTTTGGAAAGTACTTACAGTTACATTTGTGCAAAATAAATGATGAAATGAATTCCACAGGATAACCCCTTTATAGTGTAATGTACGTCTTGACACATTTAAATGATAACGAGGAACTTTAAAGGGATGCATGGACAGTTCTTGTGTTATATACCCTATTTTGATTACAAAATATTATTAAAAAAAAGAGGCAGACGATTATTTACAAGTTTAAACATAAAGAGAATTACCTTTTCGGTGTAAATATCATTAAACTTAGCTATCTTGAGTTCAGTAAATATATGGTCAGAATGAGCTCTGTAATGCGATAACGTAATTATTCTTACAATTTTCTTTTGTAATAAAAACAAAGGTTTAATGTATACATCCGCAGCTGCTCCCCATACCTCAATGCCATAAGTCAGGTTTGTTAAACACGAGCGAGTAATAAAGAATAATAAGGACCCTCCTGGGAAAAATGTGGTTGAGTTTTGAAAATATTCCAATCGTGCGAGAAATTTTGTTTCTCACACGTTGAATATGAAAATTCCATCTGAGTTTCTCATCCAAAACCACACCCAGGAAGACCGCAGATTCCACTTTCTTGATCGGGACACCGTCAATTAAAAGCGCGATATCACTGCTCACTTTTCTTCGCGTACTGAATGCAATGAAATTAGTTTTAGAAGTATTCAACATCAGTTTGTTGGCTCTGAACCACAGACTTAGTTTCTTGAGTTCATGATTCATATTACTGGCTGCAACATGTTCATCTGAATTAGAAATGAACACGTTTGTGTCGTCAGCAAAAAGCACAAAATGTAAAATAGGTGACACATTAGTGACGTCGTTAATATATAATAAAAATTGTAGAGGACCCAAAACAGATCCCCACACGTAACTAATTTATATTCCGACAATGTACCATTGTACAAAACCCTTTGATGCCTTCCACTCAGGTAGCTTGTAATTAAATCAAGTGGAGCACCACGTATTCCATATTTGTTCAATTCACGGAGTAAAATATTATGCTGAACAGTATCAAATGCCTTCTGGAAATCCAGCAACACACCCAGAGCGACATGTTCTTCCTCTAACACTTCAACTATCTTGTGAACAGCAGAGATCAATGCCATGGAAGTGTTTTTTCCAGATTGGAATCCAAATTGATGCGGAGAAAGAATGCTGTTATCCTCAACAAACTTCATAATACGTTTGTGAATCAGTTTTTCAAACACTTTTGAAAAAAGGGGCAGTAGTGAAATTGGTCTATAGTTTCCCAACTCCATTGGAGAGCCTTTCTTGTACAACGGAACAACCTGGGCAACTTTAAGATCATCAGGAAAAGTTCCATGATTAAATGATAAGTTAACGATGTGGAGAAGGGGTTCAACAAGACAATCACAAGCCGCCTTAACAGGATCTGCACATATGCCATCCCAGCCAGGACTTTTATTCTTCAATAGAAGAATAGTATTACCTAACTCAACAGCATCAACGGGCTGAAGAAACATACTGTTCCGAACTGCCCCCTGAATAAATGTGCACGGGTCAGTATCATCAGGTGGGATTTGAGAAGAAATGTTAAGGCCTACATTAACAATAAAGTCATTGAAGGCAAAACTGATGCTAAAAGTGGTGAATTTGTCCCCTTGAACATGGCCGTGGGGCTGCTCAATTGGGCCCAATTGTTGGCCCCCGTTGCCGTTATACTGCCTTAGGTAGCGTGTACTACCGACCCAGGTCTAAGAAACCTCGCATGATGAGCAAGAAGCATGATCCTGTTGAGGCAGGGCTCTTTCCTTTCGCTGTCATAAATTGTCATCGTGTGATTGCGATGATGCGTATGGTACGCGTGGACAAACAGTTTCGATGCCATTTCAGAGGTCCCTAATTGACCACAGTATATCACAACCGTTGGGCGGTAAACATGCTGTGGAACTTTGAAGCCAGACCAAGCATTCGGAAATCCACCATCCTATTCTGCTGATTTGTTTCTATTGAGCATCTGTGTATGTAATGAACCACCGAAGACTATCACAGAGCAGGAGAAAACTTGGAAGCTACCCAGAAGAAAAATACGCACAGGATTGGATCCGAGCACTCATCCATGCAGACCATACTCTATTGAGACTCTAGAATTCCCGTGCTAGTCTTTTAACAAGTACCCCAAGATTTGTCGAGTTCACATCGATTTCAATTGATTGAACATCTTAATCATTACTTAAAGGACTTACTTACGTGGAATGTTGCCATCACATATCACAGCATATTATTTGTATTGTGAGCCATCTCGTTAGATCGCATTATGTGACAATTCTAGTGTATTATAATGTCTATTCTCTTCTGTGCTTCCAGGGGCGATATACTTCATGATCTTTCATTGCATAACCTCTTGCATAGCACATGTTGTGGCTCAGTAACGCCAACTTGTTGTCGCACACGTTCCCTGATAGTTCCCTGGCATCACTGCAATACCTCGTTTCATGGGAAATCCAGACTCCATGAAGCAAAGGGGAGATGTCGGAGATAGTCTGCTCAGGGCCAAAGGCAGATCTCACATTGAAAAATCTGTCCGAATCTGAAAAGGGAATGCATCAAGATTGTACTTGATAGGACAGTTAATGATGTTCACATATCTACACGATAACATACATATATTGCCTCTCAGATGGTGCATATACACTGGAGGCATTTCGCATTGAACCAAGAATACCGGATATTGCTTAACGCGCGTGTTCGACCTCAACATCCATTGAGTCGTCAGATCAAGTGTTTTCACTATTCCTGTGATCAAAGCTTCACTTCTTTTGTGGTTAAAATCAAGGGGAATAAGAGAGTCCTGAGAGATGCCTGTGTGACATTGATTGCAGCACAAGACAGTGAAACCCCCGAGAATCCGTGTACATAATTCCCATTGTTATTTTCATAAAAATGGCACGATAGTAATGAGGTCAATGACCTGATTCAGACGAAGGAGATGCAGAGACAATATGGAGAGATCGTGCGATAACACTAACAAGATAACTCTATATTTGGAAGAAGAATATCGATAGAAAACCAAAGATTTCTAATCAGGAGATATGAAGACAGCGGAAACAATCGGACAGGGGAGGGGGGGACATGGCTGCTCACGTCAACCCAATCAGAGAAATCGCAAGTCAGACCATGAATGAACCAGAGAGCGCAATCGATGGAGAAAAACATCAAAGAACGGCGACCATGCTTCGAGTGAAGAGAAGGCGGAAATGGAACCGCTCCTCGGATTCGATCTCGAACTCTTTCTTCTTTTTCTTGTGGTAGTTTTTTTATATATTTTCCCGCGCCTGTAATTTGGATGTGGGTTTGAATGGATCTTATAATTCTCCTCTCAGCTGAATTTTGCATCCGCAAAAAAGTATGCTCTTCTCAAGGCCAATCAACAACTCAGCTTCCTGGAACTCCTCTATGGATGAATGGGGTGTCTATTGAAGAGGTCATGACCTTCATGGATAAGGTCATGACCTGTGATTGCCATAATATTATTATCCGCGCTGAGATGTGTTGTTCTAGAAATCTAAATTATTACTATTTAAATTTATTCCATGCATGAATGTTTTAGCAGGAGTATATTATTCACACCTGTCATTTTTCACCTTGAAATTTATCTCGTGGAAAACCAGAAAGTGGGGCATGCAGATCGACGCGGAATCGTTTCAACTCTAAAAAGATCAGAAGGGATAATACACATATACACTTGTGTATCGATCTCACTTATGCCCAGTAGTCCACTCAATCGATCGGTCAGCCGGGGCAAATATGCCGGTCAGTGGATCAGGAGAGGGCAATATGAATTGCCTCTTACGTGACATCTTGAAACATTAATCAATACACATGGAGTACATAACGTCTAGACAACGTGCTGCTAATTTTCTGTTGTTTCGAAATTCTAAGGTTCATCGTAGAGCCGCGTTATGTATATATATAGAAAAGGAACTGAATAAAAGAGCGCGACTGACAATGAATGTCAGTTTGCAGCCGAGACACCTCTTGTGTCGTCAATACCATGATTCCATATCAACCAGGATCCTAGAAGTTTGACTTTGATTCCAAAAATCTCGGGTCAGTAGGTCTGAAGGACAATTTACGATTTTACACGCACCAAGGGTGACTGTATTTTTCAATCTGTTTAATGAGACTGCTCCGCTAACGATTATATGGCCGCTATGCAGTATACGCACTCACAAGAAAGATAGCCATCAAATTGATAAGAAATGTTCAGGAAGAGAAAGATGCCTCACGGAGAAGGTTTAGTTCGCTCGTGTTGACTTGCTTTGATAACTGTATAAATAATATCCTAATCTAACCTAACCTAATAATTCAAATAACCTTGAATTATAAGCACGTCAAGGTCTCACTCTCATTATCCGCTACGCACAATATATAATATATAATCACTTCACTTGCGTGGGAACTGTATACCGTCCTTAACAACCAATTTGAATAGACGCCTCGGGTCGTTAGCAACAAGGAAACAACACACTCACCCAACTCGCGTCAACAGCTGGATTTTTTAAATAGAATTTTTCGTTTTTCAAGAGGCTTCTTCAATTTGTGCTTGGCTGCGATATTGATGGACACAGATCAAAGCGATCAGCGGTGAAGCGGCGGTTTGCATTGTTCTATAAACTGCATGAACACTCAGTTTCTGCGAACGCTCGGAATCGAGGCTGACAGAAGAAATGCATGTTTTGCGAGCCTTCTTTATGTGCAATCATGCGAAACAAATGACGATTCATTTTGACAGGTTTATATCACAACTCTTCTTTTGCAAATATGCTTTCGATCCCTGCACCCCCTCCCCCCTCCCTCTCGGGTCGTAATGGCACTTAGTCCTGACAGGGCGAGGAGAGGAAAGGAAGGATGGGGTGTGTGGCAGTGAGGAACGCAAAGATTGGTAGGGAAGGGAGCAAGGCGCTTTTGAAGGAGGAAAGGAAAATCCTGAAACTAACACTTATCAAAAAAAAAAAAAAAAAAAAAAAAAAAAAAAAAAAAAAGCAAGAACACGATTTGAAACAGAACAATACATGCAAGACGTTAATCACGTGTTGTTTTTGCCAATTTTTCTCCGGAATTCAGAACAATTCTAGAGATGACTGCAGTTTCTTACCTTTTTGTGTGTGCCATAGATTAGAAGTGACTACACGCTAAATGATACATATACATACGTAATGCCAATTCACTGCACTAACGGACAAACCAACTATGTGATCTGATAAGAAATCACCTCGTGAAACCCAGTAAGTGTTTATCTCTGATAAACAACATCTTTGATGGAGATAAGCCTTACAAGGGCCAGAGAAGCAAGTTCTACGATGACATTGTAGTCTATGCATGTATGCACATGCATACGTATAGTAGAAAACTATTATTGACAATCTCATAAAACACGACCTGTCACAGCGAATAAATTTTTGAAATATTCTCCCCATGAATAATGCTAAAAATAGATAGAAATCGATACGAAATAATAATTGTGAGAATTGGTTATGAGAACTTGAACAACACATGTAACGATTTGCTATAGATTTTTTTTTTTTTTTTTTTTTTTTTTTTCGTTTTCAATTTGCATTTAAAATCAGCTAAAAAGTCCGCAGTTTGATCTCATACGGTTAAATATTCCAAAGCAAATCCACGTGATTCAAAAGAACGATTCAAAGTGCAGGATGACTTGCGTGCTTCTTTTCTATTTGCCAATTGATTCAACGGGTATACCGGAGCACTGTAGGCCATGATAACATCAAGAAATAGAAATAGGGTTGAGACGGCCGCAAAGGGTGGAGGGCACTGGTAGATCACAGGTCAACTCCACATCCGATTTCATCAGGAGTTAAGGGATGGACAAGGCAGTTCCACAGAATACCAAATTGGGAGATTGATTGGAGAAACAACAGCAGGATTAAATAGTAAAACAACTATATTAACTCGTATTCATGTTGCCAGTTAAACTACTAGTACTTTTATCAATAAGTGTTGGTTGTAGATGTTTGATTTTAGTGATGCATGATTTCATCTAACTCATGCATGACATACGAATACAGTTTTGACGAATGACGTGCTCATCGTGGCATTTACCTGTAAATGAACTAGATACATCATGCACGATAAAGCACAATACCATATACTAATGACCAACGTGAATTATGCATAATATGCTGGTCTGCCTAACGGGTGCCACCAGAAGCCGAAAGCATCGAAGTGAAATTATCTCTGTGAATACTATGATATAGAACTGCATGTGCTCATGAAATAACACCCAATTTGTTCTTTGTGAATAAGCACAGGGCCCATAATATTATATCACCCGTGACACCTAAATTGTGAGCCATGCAATCATTTTGAGATCTCATTTGACGGTCCACACGCCTTAGGAGAAGGCACCGCCATCAGTTCTGCAGAGCAGCCTAATGGCTCGCTACAAATCATCCTACGCCTCTCTGTACTCGCCGGAAACATTTTTTACCGTTTGCAATATCTCCATAAACTTACATATCATGTGGTTCGTGTTATTATTGTTATTATTATTATTTTTTTTGGCGATAGACTTGTCTTTTATTGCATTTGTAATACGTTGATTGCCATCGTACTTTATGCATGTTTTAGAATCGTCATTTAAGGCTGTCCCGATGCTCGGATAATGGATGTAACGTTGTCTCTACTAATTCCTTTTCGCACGTACACTGCCTTGTCTACCGTGTCAGAGCAAGAAACATGGATACGGCTCTTTCTTCTTCTTCTTCAACATGCAAGGAAACGTGACATTAGTATCCAGAGTAATTCTGTTATCTGAAATCCCTTTAGCGGCGAATTTCCTCATTCATTCGCACGGAAGATTAGCCAGGGAGCCAAGGCCAAACGGTCCGCCAAACAATATCGATTTCTCACACTGGCTGATCTATCGGAAGAGAACTCTAAACAAATTGCCTTTTCCTGCCATGATCGCACCCCCCTCTCCCCCTCCTCCAGTTGATTCTTCGTGCGGTCCAAGAACTAATTTGGGATTGCATCTTAATATGATCAGCGTTCTAATGTATTATTCTGAATAATTATGATATTCTCACGAATATCAACAGATACCTCCGCCCCCTCGTTTTCCATTAAAGAGCAGATCGAACCACTTCAGTAATTCTGTGGAAGACGTGAACGATCAAGAGTGCGATTTTTCTCTTTACGCCATGGTACAGTAACAAAGTTTAAAATTATGAGTGATTCTGATATTATGTCAATTAAGGCTAATTTCAAATCACTTTAATTTGGTTAAATTTTTCCCATTCATATCAGTATATCAAGCATCTTTCGTAGTCAAACGATTTGGAGATGTTTGGTCATATTGAACATGGTGCGCTGCTGGAGAGGAATGGCGGCTGTTTATATTGATGTGGCCATAGATCTCTCACAGCCTCACTGCAACCGGTTCTTTCAAAATGTGAAGCACTGGAATTAACACCAATGTGATGCTAGGCTGTTCGCGTCCGGGATTCGTCAGCTGCCAAAATGAAAGATTTTGCGGCCAAATTGAATTTCACTCGAGAGAGGAAAAAAAAAAGAAGAAAGAACACCAGCCAAGAAATTATTAAATCTCATAAAGACATGACGCGTTAAACATTGAACAATTTTACGTGGTACGTGAAATGTGCTTGAGATGTTCTGTGATTGACTCCTCACAAATTGAGACGAATAATACAGATTTATCATCGTCAAAATATTCTCATGTTTCTCCTCACATTTGGTTCTGACATGAAAACAAAAGAATCTAATTCCGACCTTCTTCTCCGGTTGTTATATTGAAGATTGTCAACCAAAATGACCTTTATTTCATAAGTGTGTAATAATAAGATTTAATCATTTTATGAGGGGCTTGCAGGTCAGAATCCGGTTGAGGGTCATAAAGGTTGACGGTTATCCATCCATTAACTCCCTCCTTCCCAATCATCCTCTCCTCCCTCTGACTTCGCCCTTTCCTGTGAAATGAATAACGAGCCATTTTGTATCCGTTACAAATAATAGGACCTATTTGGAGTATTTGCCTATTTACCCCGCAGCAGCTGCTTGCTCTACCAGTGTACATGATGACATTGAACATTCTGCGATCACGAATATTGTGACAGTTAACGAATTCGATACAGTCGGGTCTTGAGCTTCGAAATTGTGTCTACACAGGATTATCTTTGAACATTCTGATACGTTCGCTGTTAACGAAGAACGGTCGAGCAAAGAAGAATTAAGAATTTGAGTATCCTCCAAATAGCGCCTATATAGTGGGATACTTGTGTCGAACCCCATAAGGTTTATCGAGGAAGCAATATACATATGTTTGATGGATTGATAATGACAGAGAAATGAGAGTAGGTAGCGCAGATCTGAGATGAGGTGTTCGCCTCACCTCCGTATCACTAATCAAAGTGGTGCTAAGCCCAGATAAAGTGAAGGGAGATTGCGACGAGAGTCTGAAAACTGTGCCCAAGCCAACCATGGTCGATTTGCTTCTCAATAAAACACTGACTCTATAATTATGACATTGTTAGAAGCAAAGAAGCCGAAGGTGACCTCAGAAACGGCAGCTGTTAATTCAGGTATAGGGCATCAAAATGCAAAAGTCCATTTTATGAACAGCTGAGACTAAGCATGAACTCGTCATAATACATGGAGTATGAATAATTTCGGTATAGAGTAACATTGACATCATGACATGATGCTGGGTGGTTTGAGAGATTTGCCAATGGACATCAACGGCAACAACAACAATAACAACAACAACATGCCTGTACAAAACTGCAAACTGGGGGAAATATGCATTCACGAATCAAGAGCTACTCTCTTCTCCGACGCAACGTACCATGATAGAACACAACATCCAGAAAAACAGGAAACGCTCAGAAATGAAAGATGAAAGATGATTTGTTTTCTAAACGTGTCATAAAACAAACACGAGAAAAATAGAGGCGATGGCGGAAGGCACGAATGTTCTTTGACGACAAGGAATCGGAAACCATCCGAAAAGCTTAGGTCATGAAAATGTTAAAAAAAAACAAACTCCGAGCAATGAATCGTTAACAAGGTCGTCTTATGCACTGAGTGGCTCAGTTGTGTGAGTCACGTGACTGCAATTCAATCAGTCCCCAGCTTGGCACATTGGAGATTGTGAATTGCGATTCTTCATTAATCCTCGGTGACTAAGTTGCGATGCCCAAACAAAGCCACAAATGTCCATTCGGTTCGCCTTCTTTCGAGTTCTTTGGATATCGTAACTCAACTTGAGTTTTATTCATATTTTCTATTTTTGACTTTCCATTCATCGACTATTTAAGAATATGGTTACTCTTTACGATTCTTTGCGATGTATAATCAAAGATCTTACACGGTTTTTGGTACACTTGCTGTTTTGACCTCCCCGTGCTGTCTTCCGTTCCAATATCATGTGCTGAGATCTCTCCATTTTTTCTCTCAACTCCGATACATCATTGATGAGTGTTTTGGGGGCAACCATCTCACATAAAGACACGGCTGAGATGGCCGCAGAAATTGGCAGGAAATAAAAGTGTTCTTGGTGCATCCTTCAGTTTTTACGCATCCTATCCACATTAATGTGTTTGCGATACTTTTATGCATTTAAATGCTCACCGTTATTCAAGTGATGAATTGATATATCTCCTGTACACACTACTGTACTACAAAGGAACTAGATTAGATTCGGTGGAATTGAAATCCGTCATAATTGTAATTCGTCGTTGACTCTGCAGTGCTGCCCAACTGCGTATAAAGGCGGGCGCTGTGTACTACTGTTTATGGTAGTATGCAGGATAAAGAACCCTTGGGATTTATCGATAAGAGTAGGAGAAAACCCCGGTCCCGGGCCTTCTGTTCTGGCGCCCGTATCATCCGAATGGTTTGGGTGGAGCCGTAAAACCCCATCAGTCAATCAGTTAGAATCGGTGGGCGGAATGTCTATTGCTGTCTATTGCTGTCTATTCAACCGATTCAATGCAACTTCTGTGACCCATATAGGCGACATTGAACAACCTCTTAGACCTGAGCACCCTCTGAACTTCTGAGGAAGCGAGACATTAAATTCAGTGTCGTTTTCTTCCTGTGAGGGCCATTTCGTCATTATTCAAATTGAGGCTAATTTCCTTTCTTCAAAACTAAGTCCCTTACGTGTGTCAATGACATTGACAAACGAAAGATGCAAATTGCTATATTCGACACCGATAATTCGGAGTTTTAGTTGGCACCTTTTCGACCTGGCAGCTGTTCTGTTTTTAGCGTGTCTTCTTTCTGCCTGTTGCTCGTGTCATTGTTTGCTTCACATAAGTCAAAGCTTCATGAAGGAAGTCGACCTTGGTCTCAGAGATATTAGGCTTTAGGCCTATACACAAGAGTGGGCCTAAATCAAGTAAAAAGTTCATTTTGAATGAGTGGGGAACATTTATATGCGAGTGGTAAGTGATCGCGCAGACAGCAGATTCAGATGAGCCCCTGAACGATCGTTAAGGAATGTCATCTCTTGTATGGCGCTTCAATACAAACTATGCTTTCTTGTGATTTTAGAAGATATACATTAGTGCTACTGTCACAACAATAGCACTCTCAAACAAAACAATAGTACGAGAGCATTGCCTTATATTTATGCGTTCAATCACTCTATTAATTGAGATAAATAGACATAAATGTTGATGAAATTAGAATAGAAATGATCAGAATCGCAGCATGACATGTTAGACTAAACATACCAATTAAGCATTAATTTCTCTTATCTTTGTGTGATATTAACTCTGCGATCTGTTTTGTAACACTTTCTCAGAGATATGTGCCACAATTGAAAAGCATGGAGATTGTTAACATGAAGTAGTTAGACTACTTTTGTCCCAGTCTGTATATGCACCTTCCGTTTCTTGAAAGAGGCTATGCCCATATACACAATCGTGCTTCACAGCATCAGAGAGCAGAGTATTTGTATAAGAAATACAATACAATAGATGACACCCCCTATATAGATGTGATATCGGGCCCACGTGTTTGAGATCTAGATGACTGGCCTTAGGCCAAGACAAGACAGATATGTGTGTCTCCTTCGCTTTCAAAGATTGCTCAATGATGAATCATGGTCTTCAGTCGCCCAATGGGACTTCGTGGTTTAGTACTCAGCGGGGACTCATCCATTACGACGACTTTGAATCTCACGCCGCTGAGGAGTCCAGAAGAGTATTCTATGCATTCATCTCTGACGAGAACAATCGCTGTCACAATTGACGATCTCAACGCTTTTATTCCGGAGCTTTTAACGTGGCTCTTTCTTTGATCTCCGAGTAGTCCTTTTCGGTTCAAATATTGACAACATGCTACTACAATAATTATACTATTCTCTTTAAAGGATGAGAAGCTGGTTATAAACTGACTCTGAATGATTTGTGAACGCGGAAAATGAATCCTTTATTTATAACGAGGATTTAAGGATAATTCAGTTGTGACGTCAGAGGAGGCGAGATCGCTGGTTTTAAACAATGAGAGTCTTCTGCACTGGTTACATTTTCGAACATATCTCAGAAAATGAAATTGTGACCCGTTTTTCGCAAGGAAAACTCTTAAAATTGTGATGATATCGGTGAATTTTTCACTATCAGTGGGTCATTTTTGTCATGTATGGATTTTGCGACCAGATTTTGCGAGCAGAAATTTGCGACAGGTTTTCAAAACTTGTCCAAGTTTGGGCTGGACAGTCATATAACCAAAATGCAGTCGCATGCAGACCGGATGGGCACCGAATAGCTCAGTGGGTTAAACCAGCTAACTGCAATCCTATGCCGACCGTGGGGGTCGAGGTCCCGGGTTCGAGACCCGATCGGACCACAGGCGTTATGATTGTGAATTATAATTGTGATTCTTCAGTGATTCTTCAGTGCTGCCCAACTGCGTAACAATGCTGGGCGCTGTGTACTACTGTCTATGGTGGTATGCAGGATAAAGAACCCTTGGGATTTATCGAAGAGAGTAGGGAAAATACCGGTCCCGGGCCTTCTGTTCTGGCGCCCGTATCACCCGATTGGTTTTGTTTGAGTCGTACAACCCCAATCACACTCACACTCACATGCAGACCGGCGCACAGGACATATGGACGAGGTGATTTCTCTGTGTGCGGGGGTTGCAATGGCCCCGCTAATCGCCTTCGGATCATCATGTCTGCATGCAGACAATGCAGTCACGATCGTCGCCTGTTGTCATTGTGACAAAAAAAAAAAAAAAATTAAAATAAAAAAATGCCCACGGGAGTAATTGAAGGTGATTTCCTGCAACGAAAGGACAAACCGCTCAGAAGGGAAGTCTTTCTTTTGCTAGTGGACTTTAGCTGTGTAAATTGCCATTTAAGCCCTATTTTTATGCCCTCTCTTGACCTGACTGCTTGGCTCTTTGAACGTTCAGCGGAGACGACGGAAGCAAAAGAGCCACTTGGCTGCTTCGGATCGTTGTCTGATTGTTGATTCGAGGCTAAGGATGCCTATGTCTTTGTCCGCCTCGTGACGTCATTTCCACTTATGGGGCACGAGGACGCCACTCAGTCCACGGCTAAGCAGTACTAATAATTAGGTTTTATCTTTTTAACAACGAACATTGTGAAATTCGATTCAATGGCTTCCAATACATGTACGTAGTGTCACCCTAGTAAGTTCTTGACAAAAACATAACCACATGTACATAAAATTAATTCAATCACGTTTGTTAAGACGACCAACATTATGTCCATGACAATGACTCGCTGTAGCGCTGCTCTTGCTTCGAACTCTTTTTCTTGTTTCTGTACAAAATGGACACTCTTGATGACGAAATAGACGTTCGCAATCACAGCAGATATAGTAGATAGATAGATAAGTATATTTATTCATGAATGGAGCACATTCAAAAGACTGCCCCATGGGCCATGGAGCCTGTCAATCGGAGTCAGGACAGCTTTATAAGCATTACAATAATTGCATGATAAGAAATAAGAAAAAGAAGACGAAAGATAAATCAAACTAAACGAGAAAACAAAGACTATCATGATTATGATGATAGCGATTGTGAAAATCGGAGGAGTGGGTAGATGAAAGGGGAGGGTAGGGAGGAGGGATGGGAGGAGGTGTTTCATTCTTCGACTGTATTGAGGCAACCGAGCTGTTTGTGTGAATGAGTCAGGGAATTTGAGTGCTGATTATGTTATTATTTTTGTGTGAACGATTTTAGAGTGAATTCCAGAGGCTGGGCCCCTGGAAGATAAAGCTTCTTTTGGTGAATGTGTGTCTTGTGATACGGATGGGCATTGGGTCTCGGAATCGTGTGTTGTATGGATTGCCCGACAGGATGTTGATTTGGTGGAACATAGTGTTGAATCCGTGAGGGAGGTGGTTGTGGTTGATGCGGTATATTAGTTTTTGAAGTTGCAAAAAGGTGGGCTGAAGGTGCATTGTAGTCTGATTGTGTGATGATGCTCAGGGCTTTCTTTTGTAGTACTTTGAGTCTTTGGGTGTGTGTCTTTGTTGCAGTGTTCCAGAATGTGATGTCGTAGTTTAGATGTGATTCAATGAGTGCGTGGTAAATTGGTTTAGTTGACGCACTTTGTGATGCAGAGTAATCTCTCTTCACTGAGGTGAGATCGTCAAAATGATTGACGTGACCTCAAATTTTCCGGATGTCACAAGGATTTCCATGTCATTCCCCCGGGAAATAAGACAAATAACAAAGAAACAGTCAATTTTCTTCTTGGTGATCTGAAAATTTGACCTCCGAGAACAAAAATTCCTGCTAGACCTTTGTGAAATCCGTTATGTTATGTTTACACCATGCGACTGCATCCGGATTTATTGAAATGTACTTAAGAAACCGGGATAAAAGTCGTTGCATTAAAATTCATTTCATCACACGATATGTCCGGACACCACCGTAGTACAATAAGCAGCGCGTGTACTTCACAGCGGCGACAGTGAAAGTAGGCCTACTACAATGTAGTATTGCTAATAAAAAATGACTGATGTTTCCTAATGACCTCGACAAATCGCACGACGATATTGACCGCTGAGGCAGACCAACGAAGGTCAAGGAAAGACGACCTGAATTCATAATCAGTCTCAATTATGTGAAGTTGTGTGTGACACAGTAACCCCAAAGATCGCAAAAGAGTGAGAGAGAAAGACATCGACATTTGTGTAGGCGTGATGGCGCATTGGTGGCGTACAGAGGGTCCTGGGTTCAATATCTGGTTGGGCAACTTGCCAGGGTCGAATTTCGCGACCTGAAAACCCTCATGTTCACCACAGCATGACCCATTGGATAGTGTCGAATTGTGGTATTTGGTTGCACAGTGATGGATATTTGTGCCTTCGTGCTGCGCTCGATTGCCGCATGCACAAACTCAAGTCCCCGGGGAGTTGAGTTTGTGTTGGTCTGATGGGTCCAATAACCAGGGGAAGTATTGTGAAGTCAGAGAGACGGACATTGTCTGTGATCTAGACTATAAATCCACTCTACTTTACCTTTATTTACACATGTATAAATCGCTCTCTCGTGCAACGATTATTGCCGGTGTCTTTCATGACGTGCTCGTCCCATTGCAAATGGCGGATTTTTTAAATGTCCCTGCTTAAAATATATCCGCACCCTCTCGTTCTAGGGCCCCTTCGGACCTCCTCATCTCCCACCGACCCTCACTTCAAATGAATGTACATGTACTTAATTCCCCCCCTCCCCCGGGGGTTCTATTAATTCGACCAGAAACGCTCGCCTCACATGCGATTTATTTACAGAGCATGCGCACATCAATCCGACTGACAATCGGCCCGCAGGAAGCCAATCCATCGCGTAATCAATTATCTCGGAATATAATTTCAGGGGTTTCCATTACGGGGTACGCGTCCCGTGAGAAGGGCTGGGATGGAGTCTTGAAGATCAAGCGGGGTTAACGGGGGACTGGGTCAAGGACACTTTTGGTGCGGTCAGTCTTGTTGTTCCTTCTCGACTCTATTTGGTGTTCAATTTGTCAGAAATGACATTTTGTTCCTCAATTTCTTCTAGTTTCGCTTTATTTGCGCTCTGATCTTTTTCCGCTGACAGGGACATCGTGTATGACTACCGCGGGGATTACTTCACGGGCAGTTTAGATTTAGGGCAGATGTGTTTATGGGTTTAACTGCGCTATCAAGGCTGATTTCTTGGCCAATAAGGGAAATGTTTTATTTCCGAGGCTGGGAATTGACGCCATAGATGATACCGTATATTCTACACTCCTTTGTTACTCAAAAGCACGAATGCTCTAAATTCTTGTTTGTCTTATCCTTGGCTAAATTTTCCTGACATGAACGAATATCTTTTTCAGTGCTATCTGCTACCCATCATATGCGACACCTACTATAAAAAACACACCCAGTTGGCTCATTCTGTTCTCATTCGCCATAGATAAAGGATAAATGTATAGGCCATCGAACCCTTTATTAACGCAATAAAACTGTTTTTGGACTCCCTGGTGCCTCTGTTATTGCACCGGATCGTAAATCAAGAGATGCCTGGAGGTGTGGCTTGGATCTTCGACAAGCAAATGATTAGATGAGGGGTTTTTTTTTGGTTCTCGTCATTTTTATCGGACTGTCCCATCCAATGCTTCATTGTGGAATGACAGTAGATGTGAACAGTATAATAGTTCAGTCACCATGGTAATATCACCATGGTAACACCATGGCGACATGATGAGCGCCTGAATGAAGGGGATTTCATTCCTATACATGTATGTATGCCTCGTGAGAGATAGAACATCGACCAATATCTTCCTATTGTGAAATAAATGTGGTCATAACGCCGCCTTCATCCGCAGTTTTGCACCAACTACAGAATCATCTTCACTTCGAGTTATAGAGCCTTCGAGATATAGTAACATGGATCAAACACGGAACGAAATGAGTCGAGTTCATTGCGTAGCGCCCATGCAGGTGGCCGCTCCGACTGGTGTTGTGGTCGTCGTCTGCTCGTTAAACAATGAGTTCAGTTCTTTTCGTAGCCACGATGATGAAAGAACATACAAAGACGAAATGATGACCTAAAACAGCACCCCCGCTCATTAATATAAATTAAAGTATCCACTCCCTTTGAAGTCTTGGGCGCATATCATATTTTCTCTGATATTGCCGATTTAAAAAGATCACAAACGCTTTGTAGATTTTTTTAATCGTTGCTTGTCTTTAAACAATGCCGACCACAAAGAAACGCGGTGTATCTTTGTTTATTTTTAGCATGAATAGGATTCGGGAGTTACTCCGAGAACCGCTCGCTGTCAACTTCAAGAAAGGTGTGAATGACGCTGATTGGACGCTCCGAGTCGAGCAATTAGTTCAGACAGCTTTATCCAAACACAGGCAAAGCTCTCTGAATGAAAATTTTGCACTTTTGAGTTAACTTCGACCTAAAAGTATTTAAAGTTATCCACGGGAACTGAAAATGAGTTCGAGTTACAGAGCTTTTCGATTTATGGGAGTTCGACACATCGTTACAAACCTCAATGTACGGGTATAGGGTGTGACCTAAGGATTCGAAATGGCTTCGAGTTATAGAAGAATTCGAGTTATGGGAGTTCGACACATCGAGATTATACTGCATTTAATAATGAACATAATTATGCCAGAAACAAATTTCTGATTACCATGTGTTTAAATATATTGAAAGATAACGTTATTCCGACGACATAACGTTGATCGCTCCGACTCTCAAATCGGCTCAATCTCTACTCGACATTTGCCAACACTTCGCCAGTGAATTTCATGTTCTCTTTAATAGCACCAAAAACAATGTTATAGTCTTAAACAATCCTAGAAAAAAAAACTACCGTTTGCACAACCTTGTCTTGAATAACGCGGCCATTCCATATACTGATCGTGCTCTACACACCTGGGTTCTTTTATTGGGAAGGATGCAAATAAATTTAACATGAAAAAGACAATGCAGGATCTAAATGCTCGAGTCAATATGCTAGTTTGTAATTATTCTTTTTCATATTTCGACACTTTATGTTTTCTATTTAAATCTTATTGCACCTCTTAATTACTATGGTTCTCCTCTATGGAAACTCGATGTAAATAGTTCAGAAGATTTTTGTATTTGCTGGAGGAAAGCGGTGAGAAAACTTAATTTTAGGCCTTAATTCAAGAACAAGATCAAAATTTCTACCACACGTGTTAGATGTTATTGAAGTAAGATCATAATTAATATCTCGTTTTTCTTCTTTTTACCTCAAGTTAATTAAGAGTGAGAACAGTCTGGTCTCTACATGTTGTTTACTCATGAATGAAACCCCTAGCACCTCAACGGTTGAATCAATTCACATGACTTTAAAACATTACGTAATTTAATAGTTGATACTTGGCTCTCTGAAATTGATCATTCCACTTTTGTTCATTCTAAATTATTAATAAAACTTCTGCAAATGAAATCTCATTCGTCCCCTTTCATGTCTTTTCACAAAATTCTAATAATGTTAAATTTCATTTGTCTGACGCCTGATTAATTGTTCTTTCAATTTTTTTTTTTTTTTTTTTTTTTTTAATTTAATTTTTTTTTCTCCTCTTTTTTTTCTGTTAACTCATTAAAGGGAGGGAGAACTGGTTAAAAATGGACTTTGAGTCGTTATTTGATGCACCAAAAATGATTCCTATGCCTGGCCCACACAAGGAATATCATCGCTAACGATTTCGCGGGAGATATATTGCTAATTAGGCGTGACGCCAGGAGCTGTGATGAAACACCGAGTTCCCCATCTTTTACAATGGGTTTCGTCATATCAGCGTGTCCTGCGACTAAACCCCTGGATATTTTTATTTTCTTTTCGGAAATAGATAGAATAATCATTTTGCCACCAGTCAGGCGCGAAAAAAAATTATTTATCGCTATTTTTCTTATTTTAACAAGCGATTTTCTAGGACACCTACCATGTTTCTCATCCTGAAACAGTAAAAAGGTCAGCCAGAGTGCACCACGCATGCGCTTTCGTTTCGTAAACAACAGAGATGTCCTTTCGTGGCGAAGATGATCTGCTCTGATTGGCTGAAATCGATAGCTTCACGAGGGGAACGGGACCAATCACGGCAAGCCATCAGCTGACGTTTGCCTCCTCCCATAGGCGCAATGCTAACCCCGATATTCGGAATGCATTATTTCCTTACGCTTGCATCCAGGCATGGTGTTTTTGGCACGGAATGCTATCAATTGGTACTATGAGTCAATATAACATCACTTAAAATTCAGTTCCCCATCCCTTTAATACCAT
>KB310616.1:240128-273183 GCA_000328365.1 Capitella teleta
GGCACATCATGGCATTATACACCATGATTACCAAACAAACACTTGTTGCTTCACTTGTTTCTGATGCGTGCGTCCGAACGTTATGGTTTTGTTTGAGTCTTGAAGTAATCGCCTTCATAACGGTATTCGAGCCATTTCGCTGCAGAGATCGTTCCGCCTTATTCATAGAGTATCCTTGGTTCTACGAATCGACTACTTAAAGGAAATCATAGCGCGCTAGATACAACTACACCACCAATAGAGCATCCCTTTAATATCAATCGTGCATGGAATTAAAATAGATCATAGTTCTTCAATTTGCAACCTTTATTATTAGAGAAAATCACCCTGCCAAACAAGTATAAATGAAATAAAGAGTCGATCAAAACAAGCACAAATTACGCCATCCACACACCAATCGCCATAACACAGCGAAAGGCGCCTTGTTCATCTTGCTCATTCTGGAAAAAAACAACAGTGAAAAAAACGACAGAGTTCGCCATCCACACACCAAACGTACGTTATAACACAACGTGAGAAGCCTCACAGAATGTCCGCGCGCAGCAATGGATGTCATCTTGTTCCATCTGGACTGGTATCAGAGATGAAGGATAGAGCTATTATCTCTGAGTGGAATCAGCGTCGGTGCTGCTGAGCATGCGCAGTCGGCTGCCTGTTCTCCTTGGCTTCCTGGTTCTTCACAAGACGATTGCGTTTATTGGAGAACCACTTGCGAATTTGTTGGGTTGTCATTCCAATACTGCCTGCCAGACATCGAATGGCCGAATGATCTGGAATGTTGCCATTGTTCTTCACAAACACATCGTTCAGAAAATCCACTGCCTCCTTCGTGTAAGGATTGTTCGTTCTGTGAGCAGGACGCTTGGAAGCTTTCTTTACACGAGGTCCAACGAGATGAGTTGGTTGTTGCTGAAGTGGTTGAGCAACCAACGGAGTGTCGCTGGGCACCATCACCAGCTGAACAGGTTGCATCATCGGAATGGTCTGCTGTCCATCGACGCCGATAGAAGCAGCAGAGGTTGGCTGCTGATCCTGGAGCTTCTGGTCAGGGACTTGTTCGTAGAGCGGGATGGCCTGCTGCCCGTCGTCAATGGTGACCGTTGCCATGGGTGGCGGCTGCTGAATCTCGCTGAGAACTTCAGCCGACAATGCTTGGGATGTTTGGGCAACACCGGGAGCCTGCCTTTTGCGTTTGGTTAGATCATCGAGCAGATCTACGCGCAGTGATATCTTCTGGATCAGGTCTCCCAAGTGATAGTCGTAGTAAAGGTGAACTCCAGCAGCATCACATCCACTGCTCAAACTGCTCGCTCGCGCTTCCTTCAAATTCGCCTCCGTTTTAATGAAGAAGTCGTGCAGCCTGCATCCTAAGACTGGATGCTTAATGGCGGCCATCTCCAGGCGGCAATGGAGTCGGCAGAGGAGGTAGGAGATCTGCTCGGGAAGTGCAGCGGCCTCTGGGGCGTACATCAGGCTGTAGGGCACCGCCTCGGTCCCGAACTCCTGGCGCAGTTCCTTGGTCAGATTGGCGCAGATATCTTGTCCAGTGGGCATGGCGTCAGCAGAACCAACGTAAGAGGGCGGGACGAGGCTAGGGTCGGGTTGAAAGTGAGGAGCTGCTTGCTGTGCGGGATGGTGTTGGGCAACCAGCGCAGGTTGGGCGGAGAGAATGTCGACCGGCAGCTCAGATTGCTGGAACGAAAAAAAAAAAAAAAAAAAAAGAAGTGAAAATGAAGTGTTAATTGAATTCGGAAATAGTTTAGCTGATCAACCCAGAACAATGCCTATTCATCACTTAATGTTTTGTATACATAAGATATCCGCACTCGGTGTCAAATTCCAAGAAACAAGATAAAAATACTCACCACTTGGTACGAGGGGACCACATTCTGTTGTGAAGCGAAATGACCAACGTCCATCGCAGACGTTCCTGGGCTGACCTCCTCAAACGCCTGCTGAAAAAGACGAAATCATTCCGTGTAATATGTCATTGTATGTGATGCTAGAAATGTTGTTCCGTTTATGTCATCATGTATAAGATAGTTTCAAGGTCGTAATGAAATTAAATACAATTATAAGATGCATAATTTGTAAACGAATGCAATCCTGCATCACCAAGCACCACCTACATCACCAATACTCTTTGCGAGAGGAAAGAAGCGAGTTGATGAATCTAGGTGGCAGTGTTACATTTATGTGATATTCATTCGGAGACTGAATTGTTTTTATAATTGCAGAATCGACACGTGTGTAAAAGAGACTAACCTGTGTTGGAGGCACGCGAATCGACTCGACCTGAGTGGCACAAACATGAGGAGGAAGAATCCGATGAGGAGCGGGATGAGGAGGCTGGATGATGGAGGACTGAACTGCATCGCTCGGCTGAGAGGATGACCATTGCCAGTTCTGAAAGGGAAATAAAATGCAAACTAAATCATTGATTAAAAAAAATATATGATGAAATCGGCCGAGATTTAAACAAAATCTACAAAATCAATACTTAAGAAAAATGTCACATAAAAATTAAATTCAAATGTAAAATAAAATAAAGCTCAATGATGACGAGGACTTACCCAGAACTCGTTTTGCCCGTGGCCAATCAGCGAAGGTTCCGTGATTATTTCCATATTGTACGAAGAGCAATAACTGATATCCGTCGAATGAAAGTTTCAAAATTGAAGTGAAGAGGGTCTCCCGGTCGCCCAGGTCTTATAACCATGGTCAGCGAGTACAAACCCAGGATCACAGGCAGCGTCGGTTAAAGGCGTCTTTTGTTTGACGTCCCGTGTTAGCGTTTCAAAGACGAGTGCGCGAGAGGTGTGAACGCAGTGCACCTGTGATGCGCCGCGTAAATCACCGATTAAAGCGGTCGGCATCCACTGATCGATCGCATTGAATGGCACATCAGTCAAACACAACTTCCTTTCATGTCTTTTGTCTTTAGCTATATTTGGATTGTTTGGTCAACAAAGATTTCTATGATCCAACTTAATTGTAATTAAAAACCCGCCAAAGAATGACTTCCAAAGCAACAAATTTGCATATCAATTACCTATACATTAATTCATAATACACCGTAAATATATGCCGATCACATTTCTGTACAAATATTCGGGTTGCTTGTGTATGTTCGATTGCCATTGGTGGAGATTCAAGTACATGATTATTAATTAACCAACGTGTTTCACTGGTGATTTTACTCAATAAACCTATGTTTATGTTTTTTCTATATTATTGGACCCTGGAGAAAAGCGGTGTAAACAGGATTCTTGGCTACGAGAAATTCATGTAATCACGTAGTTTATACGCGATCTTATCTTTGGTTCTTTTGGCAAATCTTGCAACAGATACCGCTGGATCTCCGTGGCCTTTCAATAATTCACATTTTCGGTGGTGCGTGCATCTATGAACAATTCACGCTCTATGGCGAAACATCCAATCCCATATTATTTCCGGAGTGTCTACGTGCACAGCGGCTGACTGAATATCTAAAGCGTCGTAACTGTGCATCTCATGAGCCTTGTTTGGCCTTATTTGATATTTATAAATAATTTGAAAAATAAATTCTGATGAACTGTGCAGAATCGAATTCAAAGACCAAACTTAAATCCTTTCAACGTACGTTATTATATTACCAAACAGATAATACATTATAACATAGAATACTTAAACACATAGAATAATACAATATGCATGTATACAAAAATAACCTTATAATTACCAAACTCGTACTTGCTTTGCGCACAAAAATATGCTTTCTTGCTTTTCTTTTCTTTGTTTAGATTAAACTGTGGTACACATCCAATGTGGTACCATGTAATACACCTCTCGCACTGAACTGAAATCATCTCTGCCTTGCGTGATCCGCGGAAGTGTGCCAATTGCTGAGCAGCATCCTCCGCCGACTTGATGTTAATTAACCACTTGCATCACACATGCCCAAGCATCATCAACCAAACCAGTCATTTTCTTCTCCTTCTTTGTGCCCATTAAAAGCATCCGAAGACGTAAACGCTTTTCCTTTATCCAATAACAGTTGATTATCCACCATATCGATTCAAATGCATGTACAAACGTTCTATACAGAAAGGTGGATGTCTTATCCAGGAATCTGCTGCCTAAATACTCCTCCAAAGTCCACGATCTGACTCGATATCCAGTAATCTCCTCGGAGAACTCCGAGTTTGAGCTCACCTCAACTGGGAGCCTGTAACAGCATGCATGGTCCAAGTGAAAGGTAGTTCCTAGGACTATTACTCCTACTTTTTTTCTGGCAATAGTAGTCCTAGTGGGACTACCTATCCTAGCTATGTCAAATATATTTTCTATGTAGCAGAAGCTAGGGAAATATATCCCGGGGGACTGCACACCCTGTTACAGCAAAGACAGGGTTTATAGTCCGGATGCTAATATAGTATGCTTTTGAAGTTTGAAGCATATCACTCACAAAAATTGAGGAATACGCCAGCATTCTCATATCCTGATATGAATTCACTCTACGACAGAATATAAAATTGCATTCGAATAAGAAGATAGTTTACGCTTCCACACGTGCGCCTCTGCATGAATTGTTTCTGATTGCCAAATATTGTCAACTGAGTTAGGTCTCACAAGACTTGTCTCGCAGGAAGAGCCCACAGGTCAAGTTAAAAACATTACCCCTGACGAGTATATCTGTGCCAGCAAAGACCTGGTACCCGCAGGTGACTTTCAATTCGGTACACTGTAATAATGCCCTGATAGAAATGTGTTGTCTGTTCCAGATTGGGATCCAGCAGACCGAAAGAGCGGCAAGGAAAAGAATAGGTGGATCGGCCCTTACACCATCGTGTCTGTGACCGAAAGAAACCTGTACAAGTTGAAAAATAAAGATCGAGTATTGAAGCAAGCAGTAAATCCAGCTAATATAATGTTGTACCAATCGTAATAAACACAATTTCACGCCCTGTACAATTTATATTGGCTCTAATCAAATGCAGCAAACTCTACATCCTATAGTATGTGTAGTTCCACTGAGACTACCAATCCTAATGGTAGGACTATATGCCCTAGGAAAAGTAGTCTGCCGGACTACTATTCCTGGAACATGAAGTCCTAGGACTATACAAACCAGGACTTAAAGTCCGCCGGACTACCTTTTCGAAGGACTATATAGAGATTCACACCCACAAACGCCGAAGTTAAAGTTGTTCAGCGAACGCCAGAGTTAATTAGAAATTTGTACTTCCTTTGGACATTCTCGCTTAAACAGTGGATCAAAATGTCTTTCTCTTTGTAATTGCCTTTAAATATTTAACTGTTAACTTGCCTCATTTCGAGCGGACACGTGGCAAGCATTCTAAGCTTGGTTTATTGCATGTATATATATCCATGTAGTTGTGCTGCATTGAAGCGTCGCTAATTCGATATCAGCGCGCGTCAGAGCAGAGCAAAGGGTGACGCCCGAAGTTGATTCGTGAATTTCCGTGAAGCGACTCGGCTCTGAAATGATGAAATGGTGAGGATGATCAGTGAAATGATTTTAGTCTGGTCTTTGACTTGGATAATATGTGTAGTTGGCTGGCAGTTCCTCAGAATACTCAACTCAAAGTATTTAGTCATGTTCATACTTGAAAATAATTATCATCATCAGCATCATCATCATTTTATTCATGCCATCATTGACATACATTTTTTTCAAAAAAGAATGACATATAAAGAAAAAAAACATATAATATACCAGAATACATTATAATATTATTATCATGCCATAACGAAACTTGAAGCAACAAATTAGTCATTAACTAGAATGTTAATTAATGCTGAGTTCGATCAGAGCATATTTCAACGGAGTATTCATGCACATATATAATATTATAATAATGCTACAAATAACATTTTAATAACAATATGATATGCAGAAGGCAAATACACGATTTTGTTGCGTGGAACTTTAACTAACTGCACTTAATAATTACAAATACACAATAGTTATGGATTGAATAGTTAGTCAATTTGCCATTTTACTGTTATATTATTAGAGCCGCTATATCAAAAGCACAAAATATATATACTTAGCAGAGAAAAAAACAAACAGGTGTATACATAGTAGATGTGTAAATAAGAAAAAGAAAAAAAAATACCACGTGACAGGAAATTCACACTTGCAAATCTTTCGGGTATGAAACCACTCCTCGAGTATTATATATTTAGACTTATCTAATTGCTGTTCATGGATCTACTGTGATTTGTATAACCCAATTAAGTGCTCGCGACGTGTACCATCTTGTCTCTGGTGTGTTCGCGCAACGGAAGAAGATCACTTTCTTTTATAGATAAGATTCTTTTATAATTACTATTCGTGGTGTGTTGTTCTCGTCCATCGATTAATCTGAAGCATTATTATTGCATCGATACTCAAGGATTAGTCGACAGACCTCATGAATTATTCAGCGTGTTGACCTAGATACATAACAAGCAGCCCTTATATTATGTCTGTAGCTTTCTGCCTTTTAAGGAGCATGCATGCCAACACGCACACAACTATGTTTAACACGCACAGTTATGTGTGATGCCTTTGGTCTCGACTCCAAAGTGCTTCAGAATTGTGAATAGAAAGCAGGATTTAAGCAAACTTACTTCAGATTCCCATCTACCTGAGATTGAAGGTGATTGCACTTTGTTTGTGCTTGGTTGCTATAGATTGCATGATTTGGCAGGTAAGTCATATAAGTGCACAGCGCTGTACAACACCTTTGTATGCCTATTATATGAGGCTGTGTGCACTAAAAGGATAAACATCCATTGTCGCACATTGCAATTCACATCTCTTATAATTGTATATTTACTTCACAGTGTATTAATTCATCACGATGAATGAGGAGATTATGCAATGCGCTCGCATCAAAGCGGCATTCGCACCCCTGGAGCTGGCCACTATTCCTATACCTGCCTGTCCAGACGAAGGTCTGCTGTTGCAGACCATTTGCGCTGGCATCTGCCACTCTGATCTGCACATCGTTGATGATGAGGTCGATGTTGGTAACGGGAATGTTTTCCGGCACCGTGATCCATTAGGTGAGCATTGCACATTAATCTAACCAGATATCAATAATAATCTTGATATTTCTAATTATAGGTGCTGATTATGTGGGGCTGATACCCGGTCACGAAATCTGCGGTCAGATTGTGGAGATAGGGAGCACAGTGCCCTCCCAGTGCCACCTACGCCCGAGGGATATCGTGGTGTTGTATCCATGGAGGGGTTGCGCCAACTGCGAGGCATGTCGAGAGGGAGAGAGTCAGCTGTGTGAGAACAATGCTCATGGGACAACTGACATAGGGCAAGGGAAGAACGGGGGAGGCTACGGGGGTTACGTGGCTGTCCCAGAGTGGACCCTAGCTATCAGACTCCCCAAGAACCTGCCCCCAAAGATCGGTTGCATGCTTCCCTGTTCAGGGCTAACTGCGTTCTCCGCCATCCAGAAAGTTCGACCGGCTCTCGATCTCGCAATTCGCATACGAGGCTTTGCTAATCTTCTCGTGGTCGGAGTTGGTGGTCTCGGGATGTGGACGGTTGTTTTGGTGAAATCTGTCTACGGCGATAAGAATGTTAAAGTCTTGTGCGCTGATACAGAAGAAGACAAACTGAAGACTTCAACCAAACTGGGAGCAGATGATGCCCTGTGCTGGAGCAGAGAAGCAACCGTCGAGGAACTAGTTGACCAAACGACCATGTCAGGGTACAACCTACAAGACGCTGCTATTGATTTCGTGGGTCTACCGAAGACGGCAAACACTGCCATGAAATCACTCAACAAGGGCGGTTGTCTGGCTTTGGTTGGACTGCACGGTGGAGAGTTGGCTGTCTCTCTGCCAGAGTTGATCAGCAGGAGCATTAGTCTGGCGGGGGTGAGAGTGGCGCCCCTGGCTACCCTGAGGAACCTTGTAGAACTCATCTCGGTCACGGAACCGGAAGTGTATCCACCAACCGAAGTAGTGAAACTATCTGAAGTGAACGACGTCTTGGATAGAATGAGGAAACAGACGCTGAAAGGGCGGGCTATTATCCAGCACCGAGCCACTGAACAATGATTCAAACAGTTTATGATTATATGTATCAGTATTTAGGTGATTTTTTATATATAAATGCTATACGTGGAATATCAATAAATTCTTCTTTTTTTTTCTGCTTACATTAATATCATTATTTAATTAATACAATGTAGATATGCTACATCAACATAGGACTTCGTGTACGTCTTTTGTAGCTAGCTTATTCGTTTTTGCTGTAGCCTGCTACATGTAGTTTCCTTGTCATTAAGCTAATACAGATCGAGTGGGCCAAAAGTAGTCTATCTACTCTATGTTAAAGATCTCAATGCTTTTAAATGGGGCTGCGCATTTCTGAGAAAGTGCTACAAAACAGATCGTAATATAAAAATCAAACTAAGATAAAAGAGATAAATAGGGTATGATTAGTTTAACATGTCGCTCGTTCACGAGCTCATCTGATTATAGTCTTTTAGCGATCACTCACCACTTGCATTTAAATGTTCCTCCCTCGTTCAAAATATACTTCTGACTTCATTTTTTACATAGTTAATCCATATCAGGTAGTTATTTTTTTGAATAATTGATACATTTTTGCAAATTGTAGAGTTCTGTATTTAACATGGAGCGAATAGACTACTTTTGGCCTTCTCTGTATATTCATGGAGAATAAGAGGGTTAAGAGGGTACACATGAGGCATGAGGCATGAGGCACGTAAAACAGTAGGAGGCGTCTAAAATAAACCCTAAGCCAACAATCGAAATAAAAACTTTCTCTATCATTTTTGAAATAGACAATGGTATTGGCAAACAGTTCGCAGGACAACAAGTGAACAGCTGTCGATAATAATACATGTATCTAAAATCACAACGCACATCTGTAAAATCACCAGCATGTTGTTATTCCAAGTTTATTGTAAGCTGTAAGTGTGTTGCAAATTTGATATGTTGAACGCTGTAACATTAAAGTCAACTGATAAATGCCTGCAGAGTACATTGCCTTGAGCTCTGTATACGAATAATAATAACCTTTTCATCAAATTACAAACAGCAGTGCCATTTTAAAACCATTATCTGACCTGAGAAGGGCCCAGGAAGTTGAAATTATTTGAAAAATCAAGTTAGGCCAAACAGCAACAATACATTTAAATCAGCTGTTTCTTGTCAAAAAAGCTCGAAATATGAATAATAACTGATACTGAAGCGTGTGTTGACTCAAATTCTGAAAAAGTATGGAAGAATTAGGATTGAAGATTATTTCAAACGTTGATAGTGCTTTCTTGCGCGATTCTCTGATGTGAGTGTGTGTATTTGCCTTGATAATTTCATGAATTTGCACATGATCATGTCATGATGATGCCCACATGCCATCATAATGATCATAGTCGTGATAGTGACATGCTGGTTTAGTGGTTAGCTCATACTAGTCATAGTCATACTGTCATAATATTGAGTCATAGTATGATAGTGGGTACCCGCTCATAGTCATAGTCATAGGAGTAAACATGCATTCTGTAGACTGTAGCGTGTAGGCTGTAGCATAATCTGTGCCAGCTGTAGGGATGATCTAATTATTAATATAGAGGCTTGGAACAAGACTAACATGCTGTCAGTCACTCGGTTAGCTCCCCAAGCCGTAGCGTAGCGCATACACTACTGCTCCGCTACCCTTGGCCTTGGGGAGCTATCACTCGGTGTGAGTTTCAGCAGTGTTGCCTGGCTGCTAAATCAAAGGCAGGTATGTTATTATAGTATGACTCGTATGTGCAGCTAAAAGATCCCTTGAAGTGCCTTCAGACTTTCACTTTGTACATGTCTAGGGCTCGCTTGCACCAACTGGGTGTCTGCATGACATATCTCAACTGGGTGTCTGCATGACATATGTCTTTTCAACACAGCAACATGATCATCCAAAGATATCATCCATTTTCCATCAAATACAGTACTGTAGAACATGAAATTTTCACGCCAAATGAAATTTTTTCTATTTTTGCTGTCCTGATCGCATCTTGCACGCTACTTCCTTATCTGAAACTCACCCCAGGAAATACCCCCAGTGCGCAGACACAATCAGAGGGAATATTAGTATTTAAACTAAAAGCGGGAAGAAAATTCAATCACAGCGTTCGAAAAACCACCTTACAATCGAGATAGATACGTTCTGTGAAGTATTACATTGCATGAAAAATCTTCGTTATGTCCTTTTGACTATCGAAAAGTGGTGACATTTCATTGAAGGATATTGACTTCACTGTGGAGAATCATTTGCAGTGGTTACAGGAAACTATAAATTTCAATGATGAAATTCTTGTGCTGTTGTTATGCAAGTAAGTGCACTTAGAAGGCTTCCAAAGATTATAAACAATGCCAGAGAAGAGTGTTTACCCTGTGTATCATGAACTTCATAGAACTCGATACATAAGCTACTGGGGTTCAGAACACCATCAGTTTTGAATTCTCCTGGCTTCAGAGTTTATAGCTTAGTCGGTTAGACCGCCTGACTGCAATTCTATATCACCAGGGAAGGTTTAATCTCGTTCCAAGCCTCTATATTGATAATTAGATCTCACAGATTATGGCTACAAAATGCAGCTAGCGAAGGTTGAGTTCAGCGAGCTTCAGGCAAAGTCGGCCAGAAGGCTTTATGATTGAGAGTTATAATTCATTATAACTTTTGGGTGATGGCATACTGCCATAGACTGCAGCATAGAGTTTATGGCAGCATGCCAACTAAATACTCCTTGGGATCTATTAAAAAAGAGTGGGGGAAACCCTGGTGTCAGGTTTCTACTCCACTGCCCATGTTACCATGGTAACACAAGCAGTGTTAACAGAGCGGTAAAACCCTAATTTGCCAATTGTCTATCAATTCAGAATAAATGTAAATAATGTGTACCTTAAAGTAATGCTGTTGGGCATTTGAACAAAATTAGACATGGGATTACTTTGATGTATATTACTAATTATCTAATTAATTTTCAGAGACGAATACGACTTTCTTCCAGTTCTGGAGAACAAAACCAATCAGAACCCAGTCGTCCTCACTGAGCACAAATTAGGCATTGAAGCGTGGGCAGTTAAAGTCGTTTATCTGCATGCGTACTCCGCTCTTATGCGTCTCCGGAGAGACCCAGGCCAATCTGGTGACTCATCTGATCCAATGCACAGGATAATTAATTAATGATAATTTTCCAGACAGCAAAACATTAATTTCCCTCACAAGGATTGTTCTGCTGACAGTCGCTGACTGTACCACTGCATGGAATATAAGGTGATTATATATTTTAAGGTGATCCGTATAAATTATTTGATTTTTATCCAGGAAGGAGTTAGTTCAAAGCAGTCAGTTGGCGTGGCATATTGATTCTAAATTCTCTGCCCTTGTCCTTACTAAGCATCACAAAAGCTCAGAAACTTTTTCACACAGGTAAAACTATATTAATTGTCGCTTTGTGTTGGGATGTCTACCTTTGCAGAAAGTGGTTGCTTCGTCAGCGGAAGTTGAATCCGGATGAAGTTCAACAAGAGATCGCTATCTGTCATCAAGCAGCTGAGAAATACCCAAACAATTACAATGCATGGAGTCATCGCATCTGGCTGGTCCACAACTTCTGCTCACAGCTGAAAGAGGTTCGTCTATACATTTTGTCTACTGTTAAATCTATGTAGAGTCAGTGTAGTTTGAACATTTATTATTTGATATTCTGTGAGATCTTATTTCTTTCTGGTTAAGTTGAATAAGTTGTCATGGCTACAAAGAAGTGCTGACATTTGTTTCCTGAAAAGAAGTGAAGGCCTAGCTTGAACAAATTTTTCCAAACCCAGAAAGACGATTGACAAAAACCAACTATATGGATAAAAATTACATTAAATATTTGTCCAAATTTGTCCTGCACTTTAAAAAATAAAAATTCTGCAGTTATTATCAGATTATCTCTCTAAATAACCTGATGGCTTACAATCACAGATCATTGATCAATTTATTTTCAGGTGCTTCTTAAAGAATTAAAATCCTCGGAAGATTTCACTGAAAGCCACGTCTCGGATCACAGTGGTTTCCATTACAAGCAGCAAATGATGCAATGTTTGAGCGGAATTCTGCCTCAACACGAACATCTGCAGCTGCTTCAGAAGGAAAAGAATTTCACTTCGGATCTCATCCTCCGTTACCCTGGCCACGAATCCGTCTGGAACCACAGGTCGGCTTAGCTCACTTCATAATTATTGAAATGTTGCCGTGGAATTTTACTTTGTTTTTCAGTTTTGGTTTTCACGCCATTTGAGTGAATTTTGTTGATACTTTCAGGCGTTATGTCGTACTGCAGCTGTGCAAGACCTCTGATTGCTGTGATCTGTCGTCTGGCAAGAAATTCCGTCTCGATTCTCCTTCGCATCTGATTAACTCTGAAGAAGAATTTTGTGAACAAGTTAAAACTGATTGCATTGACAGCTGGCAGCGAACCCTTGCCTCAAAGCACGCCAATTGGCTGTGCAAGAGTTTAACGTGATCTGTGCTCGTTGTTTTTGTCTTCCATTAACCCTATTGATCACTGTATTGTGCAAAAATTTCCATTCAACAACCTTCGACATGTGTTTTGTTTTTCCTTGGGTATGTTTTTGAAGGGTATTGATTAAATTTCATTCAATTCTGAATTCTCTTTGTGCCCTTATATATATATAATGTAGCAACATTTCACATTATGTCCTGCTAGTAGACCGACCAATCCACCGATTGAAATCTTCCGAAATATGCATTGCCATTAATACAACACGATGGCCTCGTTAGTCAGTAACGTCAGAAAAATGCGTTATGATTCATAAAGTGCGTTATGATTATATCATCATAACGTACTTTTCAAGGCAAGTCTGAACATACAAGAGTAATCAGACGATATTGCATCGTCGTCACCTATAATACAACTGATAGCATCGGCCTCTTAACCTCTATATTCGAGCACAAGACCAACGAATCACTCAATCTAGCAACACAGACATAAACACTCGACAGCATGTCCGATAGTGACGGGGATTGCGGTCCTTGCCCCGCGAAGAAATCCCGCATACGGTGTCCGTATGGTTCCCGGTGCTACCGCAAGAATCCGCAACATTTCAAAGAATTCTCCCACTCGGATGAAGTTGGAGCTAAGAGATTCGATTCTTCCGTGGAACGAAGAACTCTCCCTGTCTGTCCGTTTGGAACGAACTGTTACAGGAAAAACCTCGTGCATTTCGCCGAGTTTTCTCATCCGACTGCCGGAAGTTCTAGAGCAAAAGATGACGGCGATGACACGGAATCGAATGCCTCGTCCTCAGGGGATGAAGATGTCGTGGCGGTGAGTTGTGAGATGATTGATTGTTAATTGATCATATCGGAAATGCAGGTTTAAATTCAGTATTACGAATCGGTCAGTTATTATAGCAGTCGCGTGAATGGGCCTTTAATTCCCGCCCAGAGAATTACAGCAAAGGAAAATTAATTGCCCTATTCTGAATTCATGACCTTGATGAAGCCAAACGTTATGTGTATTTGATATTTATATTTTATTAAAAAAAAGCCAAAAAAAAAACCAATGTACTGGTAACATTTTTTATTGGGGGATTTATAATTATGTAAACATGTTATGCATACTTGTACGCTGTTTGCAACACACTAGGCTTTCACACGATTCAGATAAATAGGGTCTGGGCTAGTATCCATCATGCCTGGTTTGAGCTGTTGAAATGCGTAATTTTTTTTTCTGGTGGATTCTTTTTCAGCATTCTTCCAAAGCAAACGGAATGCTTCAAAAATCCTATTCACAAATGACAGAAGAGGAGCGAAAAGACCTCATCACAAAAGCAATAGCAGCGAAAACCCAACTAGAAGCTGAGTTGAAGAGCGCACGAGAAAAGGTGGAAGAAAGGGAACGCGAATTGCAGAGGATGCAAGACGAGGTACGTTATGATTATGAGAAGGGCGTTATGATTCACAAATGCATGATCCAGGTAAACAAAGGCGTGCTTTTGATGGACGGTGAGGAGGAGGCCCTCAAGGCAGACGCTGTCAAGTATTACTCATTGGTGCCAGAGAGAGCTTACAAGGAAGGATCCGCTGCTCAACTGCATTTCAGGTTGGCGGAATCTCAGTTCTACCGACTAATCGACGCCACTTCTCAGTAAGTGCGCGCATTTTGATGCACCCGGTTTGAAATAATATGGTCATCATTTTTATTTAGGCGATTTCGGGTGAAAAAAGTCGAATATGTCATTAACCCAGCGTTGGCAGGAGCTTTTAAGTGAGACCACTTGATTGATGATGAGTGGCCTTTTGTAATTATCGTGTATACTTTGTTACCTGTCGTACAGCCAGGCCAGAGAAGATTTGAAGCTGATGCGCGGAGAAGAGATGTCGTATCCAGTTCTGGCGTTTCACGGCACGGAAGAAAAGAACATCACTCCCATAGTGGAAGGGGGCTTCAAAGTTCCAGGTGCTGTGACGTCACCACAAATATGGATTTCCAAGCTTTTTGAATTTGAAATTAAGTTTGTGATTCTTGTCACAGTGAACTATTTTATGCTATACATGACCACGTACATAACCACGGGTTGTCACATAACCACGTGTTGTCACATAACCACGTTTTGTCACAGGCGAGAAAGGGTTTGCGCACCGCACTGACTCCGGAATGTGGGGTCGAGGGGTGTACTTCTCCGAATACCCTGGATATTCAATGGCGTACATTGCAGGCTCCACAAAACTGCTTCTCTCTCAGGTTCTACTCGGAAAGGTGCGTAGGCGAGGATATAAGTTAAATACCGTGTATAGAAGAATGGTTTCCAGTGCTATGAATGCACCAAGTTGCTTCGCGGTGAGACCTTACGCAGGGGATATGACTCGCACTGCTCTCAAAACAAAAGAGAGCTAATCGTGTTCAGCGCTTCGCACATTCTGCCTTGCTACATCGTGCACTACGCGACCGCCGCATCGACGCCATTCAAATACAACGTCAGTGCAAGATTGAAACTTCCATTTCAGTTGTTCATTGTGATTTATTTGGTTGTTTTGTGTATTTTTAATATGTTTTCATTAACAAATACAGAAGAAACCAGAGGATAAGAGAAAGGTGGTTGACAGTCGTGAAGAGATGCTCCTTCTCTATGAAAAAGCAGCCGATGTCAAGAGGTCAACAGGGTCAGTGAGTGCACAATGAGGTCATACATATTTAATTGAACTTGTGATGTAAGGATGGTCAAGTGCTGTCATGAAGTGTGGTTTCAGTAAGGATTTATGTACATGTATACTTGTAATGTGAATTTGGTAAACATGCTTTGATTACAAAGGTTATATACCGTAATAAATCGTGTACATACAAACATATACAAGACCCGTCAAGGAGCTAACCAAGGTTTTGCACTGACAAAAAAAAAAAAAAAAAAAAAAAAAAAAAAAAAAAAATAGGACCCGAATATGATTACGTTGAATAAGCTTCATTGCATTTCAGCGTGTTCGAAGGCACATCCACGAAACTGGTTGGGAAGTTTGTGAAAGGAATTCTTGATATTTCCCGACTCATAAGAAAACATGGAGGCAAATGCCAAGGTTCGTATCACGTGTATGATCACGTGATTTGGGTTAATTTGGGAAGTGTTCTGGCAGATAGGTCAACTGCGATGTCCCTGGTTGTGGCGTCGCACTTGGAGTTTGAGAAGAAATCATCGAACGATGTGATGCAGGCGATGGCCTGGGGCGTGAGTTGCCAGTGAGGGCGAGTGGCGAAGTGCTCGATTCGTCCATTTATACAGGTGCCGGTTGTTCGCGAGGAGTACATATATGACAGCATCATCAGGAAGCAGAAGCAAGACCCCGATGATTACACCTTCGACGACTGACGATCCTCGATTGCGACTTTTATTTTATTATTATTTATTTATTATTTTTTAACGGAATTTTAAACACATTTTAATCATGAAAGTGTTTTCAAAATCATCCTTATAACGTACCAAGAATAACAAAGATTGAGTTGAGAATAGGCACGTTGCTTTTGCATATTGCTACAATTATTGCTATCTGATTGTGGTGATTGCTATCTGATTGTGGTGATTGTGACATGTTCTTCTGGGGTGGACAGAGACATCCGCTATAACCACAGAGGAATGTGGCTTCGATTCCATTCGGGTCACGTGATAATATTATGGCACAATATGCGACATAGCGGTGGGTATCAAAATAAGTGCCACGTATACTTAATTGCATCTTATTTATTATTATTTATTCTATTTATTATGATAACAAACAGCGAAGACAGCGCTGCGCAAAAGGAGCCGTTATTAAATATAAGCAAATTTAGTGTACTCATTCCGAAACGTGTGTTGAGCCTGCGGCAATTTCACTGGACCCAATTGAGAACACTGCAATATCACTGCAACGTACAGCGCCGCCGAAGAGCGATGAAGCTATGAAGAAAGACGCGATCCGGACGCCCCTTTCATCTGCATGTGCGAGCGATCAGGGAAGTCCTCAGCTGCGCCTCCTGTCGGCAAATCCATGCATCAAAATCTCGTCACCAGGTACGACCACGTGTTCGCTCTAATCGGTTTATAAAGATCCGCGAGATGACTGCCACGTGTTGCTTCTTCGCACCTGAAAGAGAGGGGGGGGGTCCTCATCTCTTGTCACAATGCGTATGGTTTGCTTGTTTTGTACACGCGTAGATCCGCGATTTCCGATTAGATTTCTCTGTATAAACAACGAGTACAGGTTCAGCATTGTTCTTCAGTGTCTCCAGTTGCTTGTGTATTGCAACATATATCAGTCTATGGTTCAGATGAAATGACAGCTATAGAGCATTGTATACATTGCAATGTAGGCCTATCTGTCGCGCAATATAACCAGTCCGCCATGCCTCCTCGTCTTTGCCTGCATCAAGGAGATTCCATTCTCTCACGCATTCCCCTTGAAACACATGGGAGCTCACAACCTCAAAGACGAATGTCATTTGGACGGCTCGATGACAAATGAGCGATAATTCATACACATAGACATCGATATCAGGTGCTGCGATTTTGTTTGGGTTGAAACCAAGAGCTAATAAAAGCACGTGGCCTCCAAACAAAACCGCTTCTCTCCGATGACACGCGAAACACGTGGAAAACACATTAAGAGAAAGCAGAGCAGAGAATGGAAAGTAACACAGATGAATGTATTGATACATTCACGCACGCACACCAGCTATATACACCCGTAAACCATGCTTCGATAGGATTAACTGTACTACATTTAAATCCTTATCAGAATATTGTATCTAAATCTAATTTTCGGATGGCATGTCTCTGGGTTGATGGCGACTTTTGATGTTGTTTGCACCCGGGCCCCACCTGCACCGCGCCCCACCTGGAGGGTTTAATTGATTACGAGGGAGTTCTGATAAGACTCACGATGAGAGCGAAGACCCCATGGAGGGATTGGGGATGCACGGAGTGTGTTTGTGCCCGCTGGGATTATCATTAACAGCATCGGATCAAATATACGGAGATCACCGCAAAAGTCAGAAGTACAGATGCGTGTATTACACAGCGTGAACCGTAGGCGATGGTTTGGTTGTACGAGTAGAAAATGATCTTTGGGATAAGGATGAACATGATATAGAAGAGGTGCATGAGGAATGAGGATTGTGCTTGAGGGGAGATGGACAAGAAATGAATATTAGAATTTAGAAATAAATGGATGGTTAGGATGGAGAAGATAGCTAGGAATCGGATTTGGACTATTGCTGTATATATATCAATACATGCATTGATGATTGATACACTGATAACAGTCTCTTTTTTTTTTGTGTGTTCACAATTCCGTCTTTTTGTCATAAATTTAGCGAGGTATATTTTGTTCCATTTTGGTTTGATTTCGCGTGCTTTGAACTCCAACGGAGCGTGTCCTTCGGATGCCATGACTGTCCAGATCGCTGACTGGCGCTGAGTGACGGGGCAGTCTTGAAAACGTGCTTCTCGGCCGATAGGTGAGAACCCCGGAGACCGAACAGCGGTGCAATGAGGCTTGCAAGCGATCCTACGCCAATCATTCACCCCACTGTCGTCTCTGACATGCAGGTAAGATGATCTCGAACGATTTGTAAGATCAGCCTCCCTTGAGTGAATGCAACATGTGTAGCCACGCCCACTGCACCTTGTGCTGTCAATCAAGGGAAAGACGCAAGCTGATTGGCTGTATGTGTTTAGTTGCCATGGCAGCGTTTCATCTAAGTGAATTGAGCTGTTTGTTGAGCGCGGAGTAATCTTAGTTTCTTCAACAACAAACAGAAACGAATAAGCAATCGCTGTGGCATGTACAACTAAATTCTAGAAGGATATTTACAAGTACAACCCTCTGCCAGGTAAGCAAATTACATCATTGCTTTCTTCTTACTTTTACTTCTTTTACTTTTGCATTCGTTTACGAAGTTTAAACGCATCTCAGAGGCTCTTCAGCTGTAGTCAACAATATAGATTAGCAATTATGCAATACTGATCTCAGGTGTTTTTTTCTGCATTAATCAAGAGTTATCATGACTATATATATATATTATATTCTAGTATGCTACAAAAACTTGTATATATGTTATCACAATACAATAACGTATAAATTTAGCAGGAACCTGTGTTTGCAACCAACGGCCATTAATGCTAGGATGGCCTTTCTTTTAAACCTTCAGGTGGATCCGACATGAACACAGCAGTCAACAACATCAGATAATGGACAAGTGTATAGAGTACGACCCTTACTCCGCTTCTTGTGCAACCACCGACCAGAACTCTTACTCGTGCATGCAGAACCCTCCAATCATCCGATCCTCCGCCAACGCACGTGAACGTGACCGGACGTACAGCGTGAACTCTGCCTTCATCACGCTGCGTACGTTGATCCCGACGGAACCAGCCGACCGCAAACTATCCAAGATCGAGACACTTCGCTTAGCGACCAGTTACATCAGCCACTTGCACACGGTTCTGATGGCTGGCATTGAATCTGGAGAGCAGCCGTGTGTCCTGCGACACAAACAGCAAGGGGGCAGGGGCAGTTCCATCTGCACGTTCTGTCTCTCGGCGTCCAAGATGAAATCGCCCAATTCCAATGTGAGTATGAAACAAGGGTTGAATTTGAACCATGTGGTTATTGCCACCTATACGTATGCAGTTCACAAGTTAAGAAATTAGTTTGTCAACGTGGAGTGATAATGGAGCTGTCATCAACTTGACACAATTTTTAGTTTTGTGCCATTTATCGGCCACCAATAATTTGTTCCATTGAACCCTATACGCACTCGTGCTTTCGGGGTTTTCTATATGGCGTGCGGTACTTTGCAGCCATGTAATATTGGATCAGAAGTTCGAGAATATCATCTCTCGGATTAGAATTGCGCTGATTTTAGGGTCACACGTGTTTTGTGGTTTCGATTTTATCAGGAAATAATTATGTCAGCGCATACTGCTATCAAAAATGATCAATTTGTGCAAAATTCCTCGTTTATCTGCAACCCGCATATTATTAATATATGCAATTGTGAGGCTATAAACAGCTTACACAAAAAATTATTAATATTATTTAATAATATATATATGAATGAATGATTACTTATTCGCAAACTCAACTTGGTTTACAAGAAATTGATTGACTTAACTAAGCAAAAAGGAAAGAACAAAAAGAACAAATTAATTTTAACAGAAAACTTGTAACAGGTCGCAACACTCGACATATGTAAGAGGGGACTCCAACTCTCTATTTCTCAACTTGCACTTTCTATATTATAGAAAGAGCTGAGGAGCGATTCTCATGGCTTGTGGCAGCAGCCCACGTCTTGTAGATTAGCTGTGCAATAGAGATGTCACATTCAACGTGCAAAGAAAAGATTAAACGATTGATTTTACAATAACAGAGCCTTTCTCTATAAGATTCATGTCAACAATAGAAAAACAGAATGCGACAACTTTGTGCAGGTACGAAGTCAAACATTCGTGCTGGAATAACAATGGGTGAAGAAATTTGCAAATCGACCTAAGAGTTCTTTCTATTCTGGTCTATCTATAATGTATCCGAAAGTACGGACATACATATTATATATGCAAATAAGCAATTGATTTGGTATATGATTTTTTTTTTCTGGTGTGGGGGGAGGCCAGGGGGGCTAGAAATTAATATTTTATGACCGATACGTGTTTTCATTGGGTTCAATTCTTCGCACATCAGCTGCAATCAATAAAACAACGAGAATTTCTTTTTACTGCTTTTGAATGGGGGTGAAGCTCGCTCGATGTTGGTTCTTTCGGATTCGTTTGTTTGTTGTTGAAACAGACATCAATTGGGGAACACCATTGAGAGATCCTCTGCATCCCAAACAGACTGGGTGCGTTGCTTGTGGCGTCTTGAAAAGTCATCAGCACATCTGGAATTGTCATCAGCTGACATCGCGCATTCTTGTGTTTTTGTTCCTAATTCATATTTTCTCATATTCAAAGGCGACGCGAGGGAGCTGTATGTTCGGAAACGCACCGATTGTGACGTCACGCTCTTGAGGATTCAACAACCAATCAAATTGTAGATCACAAATGACATCATAAATCTGTGATGACGTCACGCAGCCTGGAATTGGTGCCTGTGAGAATGGACAAGCATAGCTTCCTCTCGAGGAGAGCAGCGTAACTACAAATTCGTGATTTTGTGCGAGTGTTTTATTTCCATTTTGTAACTCTTGAGCAGTACAATTGCTTATGAATAGATCAGGTGACCTAATTTTTAAACCTGTATTGCATGCATGTATTTCTGACCATTAAAATGATGCCTTCATTTTGAATATCAACTCTTCCATAAAACGTATTCTGTTTTGCTGTATTGAAAAAAAAATTCTGACTCCGTTATTCTGTGCTACATGGACAGGCCTAAAAAAGAAACGCAATTGTTGTTATACATAATTACATGCATTGATTCGTGCACCAAAGAATAGCACAATTAACGGAATTACCATGAAAAATACAAATAAAAATAAAACATAAGAACAGAAACAAGAAGACGCAATTTAGTAAGAATTACATATTAATTAATGTTAAAGGTCTACAATTATCTTTCAACCATATTCAGCAGCCATGAATGGAATAAAATTGTGTGTCACACAAAAAAATAAATAAAAATAAATAAAAAAAAATAAAACATAAATAAAAAAAAAAATAAATAAATAAATAAATAAATAAATAAATAAATAAATAAATATACACCATTTCGCAATTCATACATTTTTTACCCATAAAACAGCCACGTGATCCCATATATTAGGGGCTGCATTGAGTGCATTCAGAATTGCCCATTAAATGCGAACTTGGAAGTCAAAGACCTTATGATATACCTTAACGGCCAGTTCGCGTGTTCCGCTTGTTAATGTACGTTTCATCGTAGTTCTGAACCTCAGCTAATTGAGGTCACCACAAACAAGTTCGGAATGACTGAACAACAGGTCAACACTTTATGCACTCGGATTAAAATTACAAGTGAGCCATAAGGAAATACGCCAGCTGGCCGTCTTAGCATGTAAGATCTTTGGCCTCAATTCTCGTGCTTGTATAAAGAATCATAACGGTAAAAGGGTGCGTTATGATTTATTCAGGAAAATGTTGAGCGTGGAATCCCAACTTTCTATAAATGCGAGGACATGTGCTAAAGTATTCTGGACGTATATTTTCGAGGCAACCAGTGGCAATAGACAATGATCCTTACTTTGTTCGTGTTTCCTTTCTTCTGTGTAATCATAACTTATTCCTAATCAATCAGTTAATCAACATTTTTCAAATAAAACGTTTGCTATTTACTGAACGCGATGACGTTACGGTAAAATTTAATACGGATTGTGACTAAAATGCGGAGCCATACGAAGTGCGTATTTTGGGCGAAATTAAGTACGGATTCTCTTGTATCACCGATTTCTGAGTGACAGAACCGTTGACACTTCATATTCATCTGGTTTACGAACATATCCTGGCATCGACATCATCTTCATACAAAATATGCGTATACACAAAAGATCAGCGTTTATTTGCTTAAATGATGTGATTTGTGTGCATTTATTATCGTATGCGTTAAGCAATTAAATTTTCATTTTATTCATATAGTGGATCACTTTTGAGGACGTCACACATTTTTCAGTTATTGATTCACTCAAAGCGAGCACGATGCATGCAAGATCATTTTATTGGTGTCCTCATCAGGCAGCAATTCATCTCGATTAGACCAACGGTCTTCAACGGGGTCATATTCTTCCACGTGCTCCCTATTCCCAAGCAGGATCTTCCCTTTCCACACAGTGACGACATTCCTGTAATAGTTATGCGTTGGTTCTGAAAGCAATTTCCATTTATCATTTTCGGGATTATAACTGTAGCACTGGCTTTGGCTTCCCCCAACGACATAAATCTTGTCACGGAGTGCAACAGCAGAACCACCAGAACAACACCAAGGCATCTGACTGCGCATTCGCCATTCGTTCAACGCAGGATCAAACTCCTGCGTCACCTTCGTCCCCAATCCACCAAATGCGTAGACTTTGTTAGCAAATTGTACAATGAGGGGATACCTTTCTGCCTGCAACATTTCTTGCTCATGTTTCCATTCTGGATTCGATTCTTTCAGGTTGATGGATTTGACAGATTTCGATGCAGGATTTCTTCCAAACGCAAAAATCTTCCCATCGATCAAAGCAAGGGTGCTGCCGTTCAGATCAACAGGTCTCCATGGAAGTGTAGTCACTCGCTTGAGTTTCGGTTCAACAAAATAACAGTCATTTCTATCGATCAAATACAATCCGAAGGGGCACCTTATGAACCGCTCAAATGTTTTTGTGATACAAGGCATAAGTGTTTCCCATTTCATTCCACTTCCGTCGATGCAAGAAGCCACGGAAAGAGATACTATTTTCTGAGACTTCGATTCAGCTATTCGAAAAAGAGATCTACTTGAATGAAAGGACTGGCGAGGAATGCACCTTGCATTGTGAATTGGACGACGGCAGTTCAAGTGGAATTGCGACCAGACAGCTTCGTGTGCAAGTTGAATGCACTCGGACTTCAGAACCAAAGAACTGCAGCAGATCTTATCAATTAGCATCGTTTGTGTGCAGAAGGGAAAGCGAATAAGAGGAGCGATTCTGGGGAAAACCTCCTCTCTGGCATCTGGATCAGCATTCACCCAATGAACGACCGCCTCAAAGACAACGTCTTCGTTCTCCGCATTCAACCGATCACAAGACACAACCTCGGCAAGTTCATCTTCCGTTAATTTGTCAAAATCAGAAATCTCCATGAACTCTCGAAACTTGGATAAAATGAAATCGAATGCAGTTTTGACGAGCACTTTCAGATTGAATACTTTGCCGAACTGGTAATAATCAATGCAATTTGAAAGACCAACATTTCCCATCAAGAATTCTTCACAATGGGCTTTCAAATGCTTGCAGCATAGAAATTCACTGCCACCAACAATTGCTTTGATGTTCTCTGCAGTGAGCTTGATGTCTCCGGTGTAAAAGAATTTCACCAGAGACCTAATGGTACCCGAGTCAGCAAAAGCCAGTTTGATGTCCTGCTCAGCACTCTCCTTCAATCCCGATTGAAACATAGTTTCAAAGAAGGGACTGGCGGCCGCCAGGACGACCTTGTGGCACTGGATGGCTGATTGATCAGGAAGTATGAGAGTCACATCTGTCATGACTTCATTCTCCTGTAACTTGTGAAGGGAAGCCATGAAGGCCTTCAGGTGAGATTCCAGATTCAATCTGAAAAAGGAACTGAAATCTTAAAATGCACTTTTGTAATAATTATATCAGTACATGTACTTGTATTCAGTGTGTAGTAGCAGAATGATGTTTATCATTCATTATTTTGCTAACTAGGCACTGCATAAATATCTATCACTACTCTTCGTACACCAACAAGGGTGGTTAATCAGACACTTTCTTAGCCCAGTCAGCGGTACTCACCCACTCATCTTCGTCTCTCACTGGTCGCTCAGAGCATTAGTTATGCGAGTGGAGTTCGACCCTAATGTCTCAACTGTTCTGCTGTCGTCGTTCTCTCTGATAAGACGCTGCAAGAATATCAGATATAAACTCCAAAAAAAATAAAAAATGACAAATAAGCACATATTGAAATCACGTAATACGCGTACTCTTTTGTAATGTTTAAAATATTGAACCAAAGCAATACCTGAACTATCATCATAAATGCAGTCGCAATGACCTGTGGTCAATGTTAATCGCGTCATAATACCTTATCGGGACAACCAGTAGTATTTTCGGCATCATAGGTTGAAACTAAAAATCAAATTGTAACATGTAGCATTTGTACAGAATGCACGTGAAAAAAATATAATATTTGTTCATGTGAACAAGTCTTTTAAAGAATAAGTCATTATTATTATTATTATATATATTTTTTTTTATAAAAGTTTCGAATTCTGTATAATTTTATCTTATCTATTCCTAATATATTCTTCTTATTTATATATTTGTATGTAATGCTTTCTATTGCTGTGACCATGGATTAGAAGCACCTTTTGCTGATGTCATTTTCCAAATAAAACTCCTAAAACGATATATTTAAATCATTGAAATTAATTCGACCGGCAATAATTAATGGCTCCACCTCATTAATTAATGGCTCCACTTATTGATTAATGACTCCATCCCATTAATTAATGGAACGACACCAGAACATAAAGCGGTTGCATGTTGAAAACGAAATGCTAGCTAGATACCAGTATACGGCAATGGACTGTTTTCCCAAATAGGTCTAGCATTCAGCCATGCGTGGAATTGTCATGATGTATAGTCACCCTGAGCACCGATGAATCGGATTTGGTTTGAGAGACATGTCTCCCTCTGTACGCACCTCGTGTAGGAAGGAAGGGTCACGATTCACAGGACAAGGGTGTGGTACACTATACGGCTACTATGTACATGTATACATTGTATCAGCTACATACATCCTATTAGTTAATATAGCTATATAGGCCAACCTTCATACTACATATAGTCGGGCCTACATATTATGTGAGTGTAGAACACGATCATAGCTGTTATTGTGGTAGTTGTACAAGTAAATAAACGCGTCTCTTACCTCAACCAATTCAGCTCAGATGTCTCCTCGTTCGCTGGCTTCGATCAACTGACAATGAGCACTTTCACTTTTCACCAAAATGGAAGTCTCGCTGTCAGCCATGACGTTATGATATCGTAGAGAGATAACGTTATGGACGCATGATTCAAGATGCTTGTCAGCCATGACGTTATGATATCGTAGAGAGATAACGTTATGGACGCATGATTCAAGATGCTTGGTGCCATGTATAGCCTTTGCGGCTTGCCTGCCCCGATCGTGCTGATCAGCTGATTGACGAGATGCAAACGGCACGAATGACATATGGAAAGGACGATAATTGACTTGCGCACTTTGAGCATTCTAAACCACGTGTTGAGGTTATCTATGCAAAACAGCGCGTTACAATGCGAACAGATACACGACTGTTCCGGGTATTTTACCCTCGGCGGCAACTGGCTGAAATGTAAAAATAGAATAATTACACAATTTAAATGTATTTTCACCTAGACAGGATTCTAATCGAAGATTTCCAGCCATTTTCCTTAGCTTTCAATATGTGCAATGCATTCATGCGCTCCCCGAAGTGGAGCTCTTTCCTAATTTCCTCATCCTTTGACACTTCTAGCAAGCGCTTGTCCACTTCAGAGGTGGACAACAGGTCGGTGTGGTCCGGTAACCTCAGAAGAATCTCCCAAAGAACGTCGTCCGCAAGGTCAGTCAAGGTCAAGCCTTCATTTTGCCTCTGTTGATAGAACAAATCCATGCACATAAGCCTACATAGTGCATAATACTATGTAAGTGGACGACAAAGAGACGAAAATAGCGAAAGAAAGGAAAGCGAAAGAAAAGGAAAGAAGGGAACGGCAGAGCTAACGATAACAAATTACACATATAATTCGCAATCATAACGCACCTGATCTGAATTGGTCTCGAACCAGGGACCTCGAGTACCAGCAGTCGTCGTAGGATTGGAGACAGCTAATCGATGCCCCTTGCGTCAGAAAATGAGAACAGCAGCTTGTCCTGTTCGAGAAATCATCTTGTTCAGATACCCGAGGTTTTACTTGTAGGCGTGATGGAAAATCATAACGCACTTTAAACATTCATAACGCACTGGCTGCATTCATCTTTGTAGGTTCGATAAATACTTCTGCTGGTGCTGCACTCTGTCAACCCTCTCGAAGTGCCGAGACCAGAGTCGCTTCCCTCCCATGTATCGGTTAATTCCGTCCATCAGTGATTGTTGCATAACTCGGACCAAACCAGGTGCATGTTTATCTCAATCACTTTTTACGTGCGTGTCGATCCCTTTAGTGGCGCCAACACGTACTGTGTACCTTAGTCGAGTATTGCCTCGAGAAGCAACATCCCTCTCAGCATTTCGAGGAACGGAAAATAATGAATATGTATGAGAACTATAAGTACATAGCCTGCTACCATCAATGAATGGTACTTGGGTGCAAGGGAAACGCACGCAACTCCCAGGTTAAGCAGACATTCGGGGTGTGCATTGCAGTGACACGAATTTTCGTGTGTTATAAGATAAACGTAAATGTTAAAACTTCGAGTAGTCCGTGATGGCCATATAACAAGGTATATGGGTGAGCGTTATTTTGCTGAAATATTCGGATCTCTGGATATCCGTAACCGATTTTGGTTCGCAAACCTTTTAAAAATGAAGAGAGTAGACTAGCGCACTGTGTAGAATACACCCGTAGACGCAAACACGGAGTGACTAATTATTAAGCCAACTATAGATCGTTGTGTTTCTTTTGTACCTAAGTATATGTAAACAGGCCAAATTCAAGAAATGTCCGTGCACGTAAAGCACAAACGCCCACATACGTGCAATTTAGATTCTATCTTAAAATCAATCACCTTTGTGCAGTTTTGCCTGATTACCTTAGGAACCTATTCAAGAAATATTTGTCAAACCGTCACCTTTGATCAATACAAGACAAAAGTTTGTATTATTCGACACCATTATTCGATTGGAGAGAACAACTTTAAAGCGAAAATGAAGGAGCGAGATTTTAGAACGATATACCGAGAGAATTAAGACGATCATTAAGTACAAAACGCGTTTAAAACAACATTTTGAAACCAACCTTCTTTACTACTATGTTTTATTCAGTTAATTTTTAACTATTTCCTTTTATGCTATATATTGCATTGTCACCTATATGCTGGATACTTGAAGCTTCAGAAACGCTATACATTAATTTCATCACTCAACAAATTATTTATTTATTTATTTATTTATTTATTTATTTTATTTATTTATTTATTTATTTATTTATTTATTTATTTATTTATTTATTTATTTATTTATTTATTTATTTATTTATTTATTTATTTATTTATTTATTTATTTATTTATTTATTTATTTATTTATTTATTTATTTATTTATTTATTTATTTATTTATACCTTGTCTGCATCTAATGGATCTTTTTATCAGTGAAAGTTCGACATTGAATACATGTACATGAAAAAAAAGCAGTATAAACTCCAACACAAACAAAATATATAAATAGCGAAATGGACAAATCGCAGACAAAAAAGTGCAATCAACAATTTATGCGGACACAATTTAATAAAAACTTGCTTATGGAAGTACAATATGGGATACTGTTCACGATAAACTAACATTTAAAATTTAAAAGCATAAGAGATTTCCAATTTTAACTCAAGTTGGACTCAATTTGACTTGACAAAGTGACGCTATCAAGTTGACCAGGCTGCTAAATCAGCTGCTATCTCGGCCAGATCACTTTGCCCAAGTTTCATCAAAGGCGTATTAAGAAGACACCACTCTCGCACTATTTTGTTGTGCTGTTGAGAGCGCTGCTGCTTTAATTGGAGCACCACTGTTTATTTCTTAAAATCAAAAACAAAGCAGAAAGATTGTTTTAAAGTGTCACGCAACAGATGACATTCCACAATGCTCGTTCAGGGGCTGATCTGTGTTTGTTCTCTTCGCGATCACTCGAATTTAAATATTGCTCCCTCATTCAAAATAAACCTGTTATTTGATTTCTTTGCATAAATGGGCGCAGAATAACATAATCAATCCATATCAGGCAGTTATTTTTTGGAATAATTGATACATTTTAGCAAATTTTAGAGCTTTGTTTTTAACATGGAGTAGATTGACTACTTTTGGCCCACCCTGTATGATGTATGATGTATGATTATATCTCCAAACAGCATTGGAATAACCGAAATGACCAGTTCCCAGAATAACCATGTATTTATATCAGTCCCTTCAAATTTAATCAGAATGCTGAATATTGATGCAATACAGTGGAACTTGGTTGTGACAACAAAACTAGGAGATCACATTCTTTGACAAATGCGTAGATACTTGAGACGACCTATTGTAGTGTAAATTCGAGCACACGGGCGGTGTGTGATATTGGATCGAGCCTGACACAGATACATATACTATAAGACAGTATAGCTAGTGCATCTAGATGCACCAATTTGGGTACTGCATGTGAATTTGCTGGGTGAGCTAATTATTGTATAAGCCAATTATTCCTCAAGGTGAATGATGACCAACGAGATTGTTGGTTTTGAAAATGCAAGAAAGTAATTCAGAATATTTGTACCAGTTTACTATATGTAAATAACGCAATTGTTGCAGCCAATAGTAGAGGTATTTCTGGACAAAGTGGTGGCTCTGAAAAGAGCCGTTGAGTTGCTGGGGTCGCAGGGGTGAGAGGTTAACCTCCGAATCCGTACAGGGTGCGTCCCTGCCTCTTCAGGGCGTAGACGACGTCCATGGCGGTGACAGTCTTCCTCTTGGCGTGCTCAGTGTAGGTGACGGCATCACGGATGACGTTCTCAAGGAAGACCTTCAGAACACCTCGGGTCTCCTCGTAGATCAGACCGGAGATACGCTTCACACCGCCTCTGCGAGCCAGACGACGGATGGCGGGCTTGGTGATGCCCTGAATGTTGTCACGCAACACCTTCCTGTGACGCTTGGCGCCTCCCTTTCCGAGTCCCTTGCCTCCTTTGCCGCGTCCAGACATGATGAACAGATGTTGACTTGAACAGGTTCAAAATCAGATGACGGTCACTGCTTGCTGAGCCCTCTTTAAAGGCAGTGCCCTCGAAACAGGTCGACGCTGATTGGCTCGCTTAACTCGCTTCTCTTCGCTTCTCTTCGCTTCGTTGAATCCCAACCGATGGGCTTCTACTCAACCCTATTTGACGAAACTCCACGGCGATTTTTGCCGCCAATTTTCAAAAACGTACGAAAACTGGAGCCAAAACTATACGTGGTTGAACTCACGCTCTGCAGATTACTCGTCTTCCGCGTTTCACAAAACTCCCTTGAGATTTCTGACTTTTTCTGCATAATTTCTGACATTACCAGAACTGGGAATTACTTGCATACATGCAAATCCAAATACATGGTACTTGTACATACGATTATTACATTGTACATGTCATTATTACTGTATATCGATCTTCATCTGCGGTCTATGCATAGATGTGTGATTAATGTTTTCTTGAACAAGTTTTGATGCAATAATTTTAAGAAAGTATTCTCTCAATTCGAGGCTTGCCCAAAGAACAATCGGCACAACGATGGAACGCGTAAATTCATAAAGTTGAAATCCAGTGTATGCACATGATGAAGTTTGTGGGTTGGGGAGTCTTGAATAACAAAATATAATAGTAAGTAGAACAAACAAATCTCAAGTTTCAACATTTTGAATTTTTTATGAATGTTTTAAATGTAAAGGGGGAATATGGCGTTTCACTGTGCTTCACTGTAGTTATCGAATGGCAAATCTTGGGCTGTTTTTATAATTCATAATTTTGTCTGTTGGGCTTTTCTTTCTTTCACTTTGTTTTTCCCTTTAGCCCCCCTTTAGCTGAGGCTCCCGTCACTACTTTCTAGCCCATATAATGCATAAAAATAACATAAAAAAAACTTTGCGGAAAAAGTACCAATTGTGATCTCTGAATGAGGTGGTGGCTCTGAGAAGAGCCGTTTTGGATTGTCGCAAGTCGGCGAGGGGATCACTGGGATTTGCCGGTCTTCTTGGGCAGCAGAACCGCCTGGATGTTGGGCAGGACTCCTCCCTGGGCGATGGTCACTCCAGAGAGCAGCTTGTTGAGCTCCTCGTCGTTGCGGATGGCCAACTGCAGATGACGGGGGATGATCCTCGTCTTCTTGTTGTCGCGGGCAGCGTTGCCAGCCAACTCGAGAACCTCAGCTGCCAGGTACTCCATGACAGCGGCCAGGTACACTGGGGCGCCGGCTCCGACGCGCTCGGCGTAGTTGCCCTTCCTCAGATGACGGTGGATACGGCCGACGGGGAACTGAAGTCCCGCACGGGAAGATCGGCTCTTTGCCTTGCCTTTCGCTTTGCCTCCTTTGCCACGTCCAGACATGATTGCGAACTGATTGTGAGATCAGAAATGACCTCTTCTGTCTACCGACTCGCTTTATATACCCCTTGAATTGGTGCTTATGGTCACGTGATTTTTCAGAAAGGGCGCTTTGCCCTTATTTGGTGTGCTTGGCCGTCTTCTTCACGCATGACAGCAAAGCGCGCCAAATTTCGACTTTCTTTTTTCTTGGCTTTTCACCAAGCGGCCCTCGCCCAACACATTCACCGAATGCCTCCCTTATACCATTCTAGTAATACATACATGCACCACTTTCTATGTTCATGTACTTAGTATACTTTTTAACAAGTCATGAATCCTAAATTATGTAGTATTCAGGGTGTCCTTGGATTTTTGTGAAAAAGAAAGTATAAAGCATCAATATTCTAATTTTATCCGATCCATGGTTTTGCAGATATTTGAGTTAAGTTTGAGTTTGTTTGAGTTATTACTGTGCATACAATAACAAAAAGAGTTCACACACCTGATGCAACTCTCCCCTGTGCCACATAAGTATTCGTGTATCAATAAGTGTTGTTATTGAGAAGTGAACCATCGTAAATTGGTCATGGATATAGGAGATAAAATACTAGTCCAAATATCGGGGTTTTCATAGCAGACTTCCTTATCCAACAAAAGATGGTATGATTAGCGATGTCAAATTCCACGAAATATTTATTGCAAAAACGTATTCAAACATCATCATGGCGATTAATTAGCTTTTGAAAACCGAACGAGAATGCCACCATAAATAAACTTTGTTCGTGAGACATCGGAGGCAGATTACAGAGAAACTCAAGATCCAACCTCAGCACTGCAACCCCTGAGCAGGCTTAACCCACCTTAGAAAGAAGCCTAATTAACGCTATGAGAGAGTGTGCTAACTAATGTAGTAGTGTGGCGTAGTAGTGTGGCATAGTGGCTCAGCATTGTATCGGCCCCTGATGGATGTGGAAACTGTTGGTTCTATGGATTTGGCTAACATTCGTATCATAATCCCGCTTTGATCAACGTAAGTACCACAAAATAGTTTGATCGAAAAGCGAAAGAGAAGCATCTGTAGAAAGTGGTGGCTCTGAAAAGAGCCGTTGTTTGTGCGTGAAATGCAGAGAAGCGTCTACTTGGACTGGGTGTACTTGGTGACGGCCTTGGTGCCCTCAGAGACGGCGTGCTTGGCCAGCTCACCAGGCAGCAACAGACGGACAGCGGTCTGCACCTCGCGGGAGGTGATGGTGGAGCGACGGTTGTAGTGAGCCAGACGAGAGGCCTCGGAGGCGATGCGCTCGAACAGGTCGTTGACGAACGAGTTCATGATGCTCATGGCCTTGGAGGAGATTCCAGTGTCGGGGTGAACCTGCTTCAACACCTTGTAGATGTAGATGGCGTAGCTCTCTCTCCTCTTCTTCCTGCGCTTCTTGTCCGTGGTACGGGCAGTCTTGGCCTTGGTGACGGCCTTCTTGGCTCCCTTAGATGCAGCTTTGGGTGGCATGCTTGATATATTCTCAGCTGAATGCGTCGAATGATGGTGTTCCATTGGCTGTGGTCTCCTTTTGAGGCCGGATTCGCAAGCTTTGGGTCACGTGAGTGTGTTTGTTCACCAAGCATGACCAAAGACCGCCCACTGCATTGGTCCTGCATTGGTCCAGTCAAGTGTCGTTTGAGATACCGCTAAACTGACCAGCATTAGAAATAAGGTACTACATTATTTCGATATGACGAAGCCATTAGTCGAACGTCCGTCGAATACCGATTCTCTCAGAAAATCGAATTTGCGATTTTGCTTCGATCTTTCGTCTGATTGATTCCGACCCGTATGCATTAATTGCATCCTCCTGAATTTGCAATCGAGCAGATACTCAAATGAAGAGCACTACATACATCGGAATTTGCTGGTACTGAGAGTTAAAATATTATTGGATGAGTATAATATTAATGTTACATAATAATTACTGCAAAGAATGCAGGAGTTAAGTGGGCTAATTTGACCTATTTCAACATACATGTAATTCACTTCTTATTTTTATTTTAAAGTACTTTAATTTGATGTTTGTACTTGGGCCTTCCACCGTTCTAGATCTTTGATGAATTCAGATACTGTCCACGATTGGAATGGCTGATGCTTCATGGGGCTGCGCATTGTGTAACACTCAGTTGGCCGCTCCGACCGAACTGTGTCATAACTCGCAAGGGGTTCTGGGTAATCATGCAGACGACAGATCTACTTTGCTTATTATCGCTCATCTGCAACTTTTACAATGGCGTGCACTCAGCGATCGAATCAGCTGAGAAAAGAGAAATTTACAGATTTCAGGTGAGTTGAACGTTTTATGGATTTAATAACACAAGAAATTTGAATATAACAATAAGCGCTATCGATTTTATATTTCTTAAGGCGTGAAAATGGTTAGAACTAGCTAAATTCCGTCTTTAGATGTCTGAGGTGACGAATTCATGCTATGTGGGCGATAATATAGTTGATATTGATAGAAGCTGAGAGGACACC
>KB310616.1:282718-299761 GCA_000328365.1 Capitella teleta
AATTCGGGGTTAGCATTGCGCCTATGGGAGAATGGCTTCCATTGCGAAGTATAGGAGGCAAACGTCAGCTGATGGCTTGGTTTGGCTGATGGCTGATTGGTCCCGTTCCCCTCGTGAAGCTATCGCTTTCAGCCAATCAGAGCAGAGCATCTTCGCCATAAAAGGACATCTTTGTTGTTTACGAAACGAAAGCGCATGCGCGGTGCACTCTGGCTGACCTTTTTACTGTTTCAGGATGAGAAACGTGGTAGGTGTCCTAGAAAATCGCTTGTTAAAATAAGAAAAATAGCGAAACATATTTTTTGTTTGCGCCTGACTGGTGGCAAAATGATTATTCTATCTATTTCCGAAAAGAAAATAAAAAAATATCAAGGGGTTTAGTCGCAGGACACGGTGATATGACGAGGCCCATTGTAAAAGATGGGGAACTCGGTGTTTCATCACAGCGACTGACGTCACGCCTAATTAGCATTATATCTCCCACGAAATCGTTAGCGATGATATTCCTTGTGTGGGCCAGGCATAAGAATTATCTTTGGTGCATCAAATAACGACTCAAAGTCCATTTTCAACCAGTTCTCCCTCCCTTTAAAGCAGCATGCATTAAGATAGAGTGTGAGATGACGCTCTCATAAAGTACAGCTCTTAATTATTGTTATTGGAATTTTCGATTTAATAAAACATAGAGATTTTCCTTCCAGGATTTCTTTGACAGCAATATTGAGAGCTTTATTATAAATGTGAAGGTTTGTGAATTCTATGCTTGCCTACATCTGGAAGGATGCCAGCGACAAGTGATCTGAGTGACAGCTGCATATTTTTTTAAAATATATAACTCATCGAACCAGTGCTGATATTTATACTGTCCTCGTGAAATGGGGAACGGCTTCTGACTCAACCATAGGTGTAAGGCTATAGCTATAAGGTGTAAGGCTGTAAGCTGAAGACGAAGTCGCTCGACAAAGGCAGAGTACGTAGTGAATTGCATTATTAGGGAATCGACGGGATGATTGCAAATGGCATTTCTATGAATGTTCATTAGTCTGGGCAGAATCGCCAGTGAAAGAATCTATCTGCAACGCCAGGAAATCCAATCATGCTTAACTTCCTTCAGTCGTGAAACCTATTGCACAATCGCAATAATTTAACAACTTTTGACCACATGCACGCAGCCACACACATAATCAGAATAGTTGACATTGTTTTGAAAAGGGCAACCCATCTCCCTCCAATATAGGCCGACAAAACCCAACGCCATAACACCATACGATATGACCATGACTGCATCCCAAGGGAATTATTTCATCTGCCCTTTACAAACACATTAACAGAATTGGTGCAGAGAGCCCACAATAAGCAAAGCCGTGTGCGACAATCATTCTAAGGGAAGGACATACAACCATTGCATGAGGAATATCACTTTAACAACACGAAATCCCTACTTGTATTCAGGATTATTTTCCATTCCCGAGAAACCATGGAATTGGTATTTTTGTTTTTCTATGCATTGATGTATGGTGCGAAGGCTTTGGAAAGTGTGACCTACTCGAGTGAGTATTCTACGTGTTCTACTGGAGGGTGTTACTATGAAGTGATGTAACTCTTTCTCGGTGGACTTTCTGTAATGGTTATGTACGTCAGTCCAACGCTGATTGGATAATTGAACAATGTTCTAATTTTAACTAAAATAAGCTTGTACCTTTAAGAGGACCTCTGTTCATTTCGGAAGCTGTTTAAGAGGACCTCTGTTCATTTCGGAAACTGTTTTAGATCGATTTTATGATGGGCTTTTGTGAGTGATGAGATACCAATTTTGAAGTCAACTTGGTCAACTGTGAATGATATTCAAGACAAATAAAATTGCGAATTTCTTACTCAGGCAAAATAGCTTGGAACGAGATGAATGCGATCTTTCTTTTATGGGAACTGCTGAATATCTGCTAACTCGACGGCTCCCATTGTTAGCAATAGGAGAATTACCTTTATCACCACTGTCTGAAATCGAACACAAGGAGAAAAATGAGATTTTAAACCTCTCAAATTCGATATATCTAGTAATTAGTCCGCAGCAAACGTATTGTCTAAAAATATGTCAGTCAAAATGCGTGTTTGTCAGGCTCTAGCCATGTTTTTTTTTATGTATATTTTATATTTTTATATTCGTTTTTGTTCCCTTGGTGTTATTATCTAGCAATTATAATATGTTCACCACATACATTATGATATCACCTACCCATGATCCATCTGTTTGATATAATCCCTCCTTCTACCTCATAAATCACTATTTTTACAATACATGTATATACGTCATACTACATATCATTAGTGCATGTACTACAATTGGAATTTTAAACTACATAATGTTTCACTATGGGTCCTTCGATCTTATATTTATTTATATTTATAAAAGGCCACCTTAACGCCAACCTTTTAGTTCAAATACTTGTTTGTACCTGCATGCCAACGGCTTCCAAACAGCAACATTTCTATGCGTGGGCCTCTTTCTGTACTTTCAGAGGTCTATTAAGGATCTTTATTGGATATATTGGCGATAGAATACCCCTGGAAAGTGCAGACTTGCTTCAATTCAGCCATGCAAAATTTGGCCATGTCACTTCTGGTGATCAGATTTGATTGGAAATGCGAAAGCGGACTATCAATAGTCTGTCATTTCATCCTTCTACTACTGAAATTACAAAATATATTTTCTTTTGTGGTTATTTTTCTACCATATACTTAATATATTATGATCATTTCTTCAGAGGACGTCTTGACCACCGTTTGCCGAGGAGACAATGTCCGATTTTCCTGCGGTCAAGGCCAAGTGGTTCTGATGACCAGTGCGCTGTATGGTCGCATGGCATCTTCGACCTGCATTGACCACTACCCTGGCGCAATGGACTGCTCCTCGAACGTCCTGCCGCAGATGGATGCGATGTGCTCCGGTCGCCCAAACTGCTCCTTGACTCTGACCGAGAATCGATTTGGCGAGAACAATTTGTGTCACCATGGTTACGATGCTTACCTCACTGTGTCTTACCAGTGTGTCACAGGTTTGCTAGGCTACCAATACCAATAGACAACACTGTTTTTGTTTCGTTTTGTAGTTCAATTGGCGCCCAAAGAATGCGACACCTTTGGCAAGGCATACGCCCTATTCACAGGCGGCCAGCAAGGTTTCCTTTCCAGTTGGGTGGCCGATCAGCAAGGTCCAGGGGACTCTCAATGTCCATGGGAATTGCACACGACTTCAGATAGAACCATCAACATCACTTTGTTCGATTTTGCCACATATGCTGCCCGCAGTGGTGTCCAATATGGCGGGTGCCGGAAGTACGTCACTATTCAGGAAATGGGCGATGACCTCAGTGGAGACAAGGTCACCGTTTGCGGGGGTTCTCAAAGACAGCGGCACGTGTTTCTGTCTCAAGGTCGAAGGGTCAAGATCACCTTTCATCCAGGTCATTTTGCGGGTCATTTTCTGCTGTCATACCATGGTGAGTACTATCGGAAAAGTTTGTTGTTATAATTGTTGCAAAGTCTACAGATGAAACGTAATTCAGTATGCGTTGGTTACGTAACGCCCTAGCGAGCCTATTTAAACCGAGCGCAGACGAGAAATCGCTCTAAGTTTCCCATGTATAATAACCAGACACAATAAATTTGAATTGCTATTACAAGTAATTAACTCATAAGCCAATTAAGGATATATTTTTTTTTAATGTTATACACATGGTTAAGAACCCACCTTTTCCCTCGTATCATAACATTCGGTGCAAAACAAGTTATAGTAATAATATATAATGACAAAATAATTATGTCAATTTGCGAATTTTATTTCGGAGCGAATTATAATATTCATTGCCTTATTTGAATAATTGAACATAAAACCCGATGATCCTGACATAATTCCGCCCGCGCCGTTCGTTTCGGCCGCTTATTGCTGAGGTTACTTTGAAATTATCGTTAAAGTATCTGTTTTTACATCGTTTTACACGATGATTAAATGATTGATGATTACATGGCCTGGTTGTAGACTTCGTTTTGTCTTTTGAACACTGGTGTGTATAATTTGTGTGTGTAATTTCCAGCCAGATGTCATGAGCTATTCGCACGTTTTCCATTAATCAGCAGATTATTCTTAAACTGCAAACCAAAGTTAAGGATTTCAGATTGTGGCATGCTGACCTGTTTTGTTAAATCTTTATTTCTTTTCCGTATCCAAATAACTATATTGACTTACCTGAGTTATTTCCCAAACTTTTGATTCACTCCTTGCCCAATCATCCAGGCTGTCTGCTTAAAACTACTTACTGCAATCATCATATGCTTACATATTGTTTTTTCTCTTACAAGCTTTGTACGACAACAAAGTATACAAAGAAAAGGACCAACAGCTAAACGAAAGATTCAGTAAGTGAGCACATTCAGCCGTCGTGTGTTGCGTTATGATTCCTTCTTCTTCCTTCAGATTTCTCCATTCTGATCGTTGTCGTGGCCTCTGTTATCCTCGGACTCTTCACGTTGGTTGTCGCAGCACTTTACGTCAAACTGTAAGAGAACCCCAGTCGTCACGCAGCTCATAGTTTAACGTCTTTCGTTGCTGTTACTTATTATTTTGTGAGTTATATTCGGCGTTACTTAATATTTATTATTCTGGATGTTATGAGCTTTGGGAATTATGGCACGTTATGATTATAAGGGGCACTAGTTCAACCGGCTGACTGCAATCCTATGCTGATCGTGAGGCCCGATTGGGTCACGGGCGTTATGATTGTGAATTATTATTGCTATTTGTTATAATTGTAATTCTTCGATGACTCTGTAATGCTGCCTAACTGCATAATAAGGCCAGAGCGCTGTATACTACTGTCTATGGTGGTGCAAGATAAAGAACGCTTGGGATTAATCGATAAGAGTAGGGGAAACCCCGGTCCCGGGCTTCTGTTCTGGCGCCTGTATCACCCGAACAGGTTGGTTGTAGCCGTAAAACTCCCTCATGCCTCATGCTACGACTATGAGGTTTATACACAGCTCGCTTATGGAAAACGAAAAATAGGGCAGAGAAAAATAGATACAAGAAAACTAGGTACGAGAACATGAGAAGGGACATCGGAAGAAGATACATCCTTGAACATTCATGCCCGAATTCTCGATCGTAGTCACAGAGCTACATCAAAGAGATTGGTGGCACTGGATTGTGACCAGCTACATCTATGATGATCGGTATTCTCAGTTGCGAAAGCAAGGCAGCGTTAACCAGACTATTGCGGCTGCACGTCGCTGGTGTAGAAGGCAGAGAACATGGCGAATGTATTGGATTTGCTGGACGATATGGACATTTAACTCAACTTGTACCAAGAGCAAGCGCCTCAGTGGACATTTTGCAAACGAAAATACGGATTTCGACAAGCTACAGACACCAATCAGTGCAGTAAGTTCAACCAGGAGCCACAACTCATGAGCAGCAGCTTGGTGGCAACAATCGAGAATTCTGGCTTAGAGACATAGAGTTATGAATCAGAGGCGACGAGCAATTACCCTTCAAAGCACATCGTAGACGTCCATTGCAACTATTGCCGTCGATTTCGTTTCAGAATGAAGGAAATCAACCAACGAAAAGAGAACAAAGCCAAAGAAGGTCTCGGCGGGATTCTTGGGGAAATAATTCCGCCCGTGACGTATTACCAGAAGATGTACGAGGAGAACACGACGACGAGGAAATACTCGTACGTCTGGGACAGTCTGGACGAAGACACCCTCAACGACATCTGCCTGGGAAAAACTGGTCAAGGGAAGTCGAACAGTTTGCAGGATTTGCCAGAAGTCATCTTGGTGGTGGACGAGGAGGTCAAGGCAAAGACAGCATGGAAAAAAGCCGCAACAATGGTTAATCATGTCAGCACCATGTGACTGTGTCACGTGACTTGTTATTTGACTATTTTTTAGTTTATTATAGCGATATAATTAAATGATAATTGGCGGTATGCGTATTGTTTCGTAGATGGGACACTGTTGCATCTAAATTTATTGGCTTCTTATAATAATATTATTATTATTTTTTTTTTTTTTGGACGCGTTGCGAGGAGGTGGGGGGTAATCCGGACTTGCTATAGCAACCCTGCCCCTCGTTCATTCGATTATCACAGTTTTTTTTTTTCTGTTTTGTTGATGTTGTTTTTTTGTGGGTTTAACATTTTAACATTGGAATCCTGAAACAGCTAAAGCTGTGCTCAAATGAGGAAAACAGGAGTCAAGTGCCTTACCCAAGGACACAAGGTTGGTGGCTGGCTTCGAATTTCCAGTGGCCAGTGGCAAGCCCTTTCGAAGCGAGCACGTACGCTAACCACCTGGCCACCTCCTGTCCTGGGCTCACCGGAAACGCTCAAATTCGGAACAAATTTATAATATTCTAGCCAATTTCGGTTCGGTTTTATCCCCTCTGCATTTTTCCTCGCATTATATAGCATGATGTTATGTCGGATGGGCGTTTATTTTATATTCCGTGCGAAACTGCAAGTGGTCCAGTTAGGGACACGTCATGACCATTTTTTTTTTCACAATGGGTAGATCAAGTATAATACAGGAAGAAGCTCGACTCCATATGTATTGTATGTTCATTCCGGTTTTAGTGATACAACACAGAGTCAAACGGAAAAGGACGTCAATATCTTAGATATGTCACAGGCATATAATAATACCTCTGATATCGGTCGAAAGTTTGCCATTGGGGGCCATTATAGCAGTTCTAACCACGGGCAGGATGTTACTCCATACATGTTCCATGTATTAGCTAATTTGTTGATGGGCGCGCTACTCATTACGACCCTATCGCGGTCTCACCTTCCTGGGTCGATTGTGGACCACATGCAGTTAACTGCCATTAAACCTCACATGTGTCCGAGGACCAATCGGATGTGCTCGTTGCTCCGGTCAGTTCACCTGTAACATTGAGCAAATACTGATGGCGCTGGTGACCCGTACAATGACGTAACCACAGGTTAATGAAACCAGATCACACGTAATCACATTAGTCGCCAGCGTGTATAAATATATTAGTTTTATATGTAACCGCTTAACCAAACATTACACTGGTTCATTTTGGTTAAAAAAAAAAAAAAAAAAAAAAAAAAAAAAAAATTCGTTTTCAGCTGATCGCGTGCTTATTTGCATATTTAATGTTTTCGCACAGATATTTGCAGCTCATAAATACTTAAATGAAGGTAGCTTACAACTCGAATAATATGCGTAAAATTCAATGAAATCGATCATATATTGCATGCAAGTGTTTTTTAACACGTTTAGCTGATTTATGGAGCGTGTTTTACACAAATGTTTTCCCAATTACAAGTTTAAAATCGTCTTTGCGCATTTATAACTGAAAGGGGGTGAAGGTGTGCGCTGTCCTGCAGCCATTCCGAAGAAATCATTTGTCACCTGACCTATTGAAGTCCGATAAGAAGTCTGTTATTGTTCATCTAGAAACCAGTTAAAGGTATTAAGAATCGTTGTAATAAATAAATGTTTACATTCAAAAATATGAGCGTCCACGGCAGAACGGTCGCGTAAGCGAGCTATGATCGAAAAACACCATAATATATGATGATATTAAGGGGTTTTCAAGTTTTGGGTTCAAAAATAAATTATCCATACACCATTTTCCGAAGTATTAGGCATGAGTTAACTTCTTCAAGGTGCCTCAAATAATGTATTATCCAACAGCACACTCAAGGCAGTATGGAGGAAAGTATCGCAATTTTTGACTAACCTGGCGCTATTAGTTTTTCCGTGAAACCTTGGCCGTATTCTGCGTCACAGCGAAGCTCTCTGCAAGGGAACTCTCTTATAATGCAGTCCGACGTCAGACGCCATGCATAAAATAAACACTGAGCCGGTGTATGCTATACATGGATTCATATAATGATAATTTTCCTAAATATTGTGTGCATTGGATGTCTCCCTTCAATTGATTCGGAATTGTCATACTCTCATGTAAGTGTGTGCCACGTTTCATTATGATTGAACTTAATAAAGTATAGTTTCTAGGCGCCTGAGAGTACCTAACTAAGCCGGTATATGATATTTTCACGTAATGGTAATTTTTCTGAATATTTTTTTTTTTTTTTTTTTTTTTTTTTTTTTTTTTTTGCATGGGATTCCTTCAAGTGATGATTTTTCCATGTACAGGGTATATACACTTTTAACTGTGTGACATATCAACTTACATCAAGCTCTGACCAGGTACAGGGTGTATCAGATCTAAAGATGGTATTCGTTCGCACCAATTGACATTATAATATTATGTGAAACTCAACAGGTTACCAACCTCTAAATTGATACCTGCATGAATGGCATGGGTGATGACATTTTGGAATCGCCATACGTCATAGATTTGACTTGTTCACTCTGACAAGCTATTGAGATTCTGTCAACATCTTCGGAAACAACCGAGCAGATAACTTTTGTATTTTCAGATAATCACAAAAGATTCGTTGCATGGCGCTCTTTGATAGCCTAGTCTGATCACACAGTCCAATGAATGAGATTCGTCTGTTTTCTAAGATCAATCACTCGAGTTTCACTGCTTGGGTAGCGGTCTCGACTGTCACGGGCCGTCCAACATGGTGGCCACCTTCAAGGTTGTCTCTTCCTGGTTTTATAGCCACCACTCATCATTTGGTCCCTGTGGCAGATTGTCTTCTATTAACATCTCTCAGATTTTGGATGATTTCCTTGCAGTTGCTGACACTCCACACTAGAAAACTTAAGACATTTTTTTCTCAAAGAAACTGAGAATGATGTGGGAAGGTCTACACGAGACGCTACCACACCGGCAAAAAGCGCTGAATCATTATGATAATTTTACAGGAAACTTATATTGGTTGCTAGGCAACATGGCGAAAGTTCGAGGGAATGGAGCAATGTCTTTTCTTCGAGGCTCACTATTTCTGTATCTTCCCTCATAATAGGCAGCAAAAAGAGGAAACATGCATGCTAAATTTCACTTTGATATGATATCTGCAACCTGAAATATGTCCTAATGAATAATAATGTTAATTGTTAGATACTTCAATCGACATTTTCTCAGAATGAAGGTTTTTTTTTTGTAAGTCTCTGACTTAAAACATTGTAACTTCGCAACGCCTTTAGATATCCACATTATTTTTAAATTAACATATGCAAGAGCGCCAGCTTAATGTTGAAGCTTCATCACCAAAAGTGTTATCCTGGCCCATGTGATCTATTTTGCTGTGGACCCTCACTCGCGTTTTTGTCACCCAGGAGTATTTACTTGAACTCATCATCGAGTTCAGTTATCTTTTTATTCGTGAGAAAAACAATGAGCTCTCATTTGGAGAGACATTTTCTGCCTGTGCACTCTCTGGATCAATGCTTGATCAAACGCAAATTATCCAAGGAGCCCGTCCAAGCGAGAAAGAAACGGACCCCTGAAGAGAGCAGACCCCTGAAGAGAGTGGATCCGACCGCCTTTGCTGATGACCTGTCTAGGGAACTGTCAACTGCTGGGCAGGAAGATGGCATTGGAGCTTAAGCTCTGATATATGAAAAGCTGTCAGAGGCAATTACCGACAAACATGCTCAAACAAAAGTTATCTATACTTAGGAAAACGGACTGAAACCATGGTACAATGATGAAATTCACGGTGCTGTAGGAAGCCGAAAACTAGAGAGGTAAAACCGGAAGACAAGGGAATTCTGACAAAATCAAACAAACCACGTTGCACATCTAACGTACCATATACGTATGGTGTATACGTCATCTATGGCTGTCACTGCTGTGGATCAACCCGTGACACCTGACCCATATTTCCGATCTCACCTTTTCTCTGTCCCCGAATACATATTCCTTGGAGCCGAATTCGAGTGGTGGAGCTTTGAATTCTAGCTCTAGTGTGTTGGGTAACCAGCGTGTTTAAGGAACTACCAAGCACACACAAAATTGTATGGCATTTTGACTCGATACTATATTGATCATAAAATATTAGTTTTTATCTCAGTCCCTCCATGTTCATTGGTTCACTGGACTTTCACCCAACCAACAATTGCGTTGTCCTCGACAAATAATTCCACGCGTGTACAAAGCAACGAAAACAAATTAATTCAACATTCAACACAATAATATACTTGGCAACAATTCCAGAGTACCTGGCCATTTTGTACATGGCAGACTTCACCTCTCTCGTCACATTGAGCTCTAAGGTCACACATCTTATGAAGAATTTGCATTGAGGTCCATTCTTCATCCTACGCAAGCTCATGATCAACCGACTTGCCCAGGAGCCTCGTTAAGTCTATGGACGTCGAAGTGATGGAAGTGGAGGCTCGTGCGGAGGAGGTCAGAACAAAATTCCTTCCCTCACAGAGGTTAATTTGGTATTGTTATTGTGCGTGGAGAGATAATAAAAGCCTTAGAAGCCTCAAACTATTTTATGTCCCATACATATACATTATACATGCATGTATTAGTGTAATCATAAATATACATAATTTTGCTAATTTAAATAATAGAAAAGTCAGAATGTTTAAAATTTTACGCTGTAGATATGAATCATTTAAAAAAATGTTTAAATTTTGTTTACGATCATTTCAATAATTTATAGCTTGAATAAACTCGACTTGTTCCACTCCTCGACTGAGCGAGATCATCATCGCCTGTCCGTTCATCTCGTCGTTTGCGATCAAATCCATTGCAACAGACGCCACTTGATCAGGACTGAAAACAAAACCCACAGCATCACATCATTAGAACTACCAGTCGTTGATTTCGACTTACGCAATTTTTTTTACCGAACGAAACATTGGAATAAGTTCTTCTGGCCAAAGAAGCTTACGTGCACCATTCTCAGAGAGCATGTCCGTATCAACAACTGCTGGGACCACACAGTTGAAGCGGACCCCGTGTTGCTCGAAATGCTTCTCGGTCTGGAGAAAAAAAAAAATAATAAAAATAAAAATAAAAATAAAATAAATGTTTTCGTTAAATATCCAGGGTCCAATAATATCTCACTCCATATGATCTGGACAGCCCGATTACGGCATGTTTGGTTGCGGAGTAAATCGGACAATACTCTGCGGCTGACACACCTGGAAATGACATCAACACTTTAATGCTATTTCAGAGGGAGGCAGACAGCTATGACCTGCGGTAGAGGAGAAATGGACAACGCATCCACCACGACCACCTTTAGCTTTTGACATGTGTTCAATTGAGGACTTGGTAATGAGGATTGAACCCACCTGATAAATGGATCAAGATGATCATGCTACTGAAATTGACTGTATACTCACGACGTTAACCTGAACACACGGTAGCCAATCATACTCATTCACAATGCCAGCACAATTGACAACGATGTCCACGTGAGTACCAAATATTTTCTTTGAGTACTTGAAAACATCTGGGAAAAATATATGATATAATTGTATTAGAAATAATCCAAAGTCGTAGAATGAATTATTAATAACATATAGATAGATCTGTCGGTATGTAGGATGTAATATGAAGATAATAGTTATGCATCTATGATTACTTAGTATATAATTCACGTGTTGAGAATATACCCGGTACACAACCAACTGTTAGGGCGAAATATTGTGTTATACCTTCAATGTCATCCTTCTTTGTTATGTCACACTTCATGTAGTGCCAAATCAGATGATCACGTGATCTCATGACGTCAGAAGCGACTTTGGTTCCCTCTTCCTCATCCAGAATATCTGTCAGGACGACCTGAATTCCAAATGAATTACCTCAGTGATGATTACAAAGCCTTTAATTAACGTACGATAATTTACCAAAACAGTGTTCATTTTTAATGAGAATAGAGATAGCTATAATCATAGCAAAGCAATCAAGAATTTGAAGATTTCAATAGACATATAGGGTTATAGAGTAACCTATCGTCCCCATAACACTAATGTATTAATGTGGGCAGGATTGGTTCCTAAATTTAGTTGTCATAGTTACCAAATAATGCCCCAACTTGAAATTGTCTGTGGTGACCATAATCAGAGGCTCTCGCTGTTCGGTATGAACCTGCTACAATGCCCGGTGAAGGCATCGTTGAGAACGACGCCCGGTGATCCGTGCACACGACGAAGAAACCAGGCGACTCGTAAACGTTTATTTATCTGTTATGTAAATTTATATGAATTGAGGTATACATCGGATCTATAAAGCACACTCTTGAGATTCATAATTCTAGCTTAGAAGGATTTTATGTTCACTTCGAGCCAAAATTTGCATATAAACATTAGGCCAGTGTATCAAACAGAATTAAACTGAAATATACATCGGAACTTATCGGTTCACTGAAGATTCGAACAGACTATCAAGATTGCATTGTTGCATACCTACCATGGAGCTTAGGAGCTGATTACAAAGTTGCATTGTAAGTTAAAGCCAAAAACAAACCACGCACCTTGCATCCACGTTGATGAAGGGCATTGCACACAGCCGAACCGATGCCCCCTGTCGCACCAAAAACCACTGCAATCTTGCTCTCCATGCCTCACAGTATAGGTCTATCTGCTGTCTTATAAAGTTATGAACCGTGCATGGCTTCTATTATGTATTTAATGACGCGGGCGGGACTAACAAGCGTAGCTATAAATTGACGAGAGAGGGAGAGGATGAGGGAGAGAGATATATGTTTGTTTAAAACAGGCATCAAATATTTACACCACAAGTAGTAAATATTCAGAGTAATAATATTTCCAGGTGACAACATATAGGGTCCATGAGGGCCCGTTGGCATGCTGCCACGAAAATCAAAAAGAAAAAGAAAACGATGGAAATAAATCGGATTGGAACAAAAAAAAAAGAGAAACATATAATACATCATTAAAATTATTTTTTTCTTCTAAAAAATATATATCGATATTATGGAGGTGGGAGGGGGGGGGGGTACTATTAAGGGTTATAATGGTGAAGGATATATTATGATGGAAGCGTGGAATTGGATATTATAACTATACGGATTCGCCAGCCAGTTCCCCTCTCGTATCCACCGTATTGCTAGCACAGTGTATAATTATCTCACGTGTCTCTTATGTTCAATAATCAGTTCACGTGTGTGGGGATTAAGCCTAATCAAAATTAAGACCATGCGTCTTTGCCTTAATAAACTTTATAACCCCATCTGTACGTTCTGCACAGGCACAAGTATTGCACATGTATGTAATCGTATGCGTCTCACATATCAATTACTTTTACACACTGACGTGACCAACAAGTGTTACCCACTTGCATTTCAATACTGACCTAATTCATACCCAATAGGAGAAGGCTCACCCATATAATGCGTGCAGTGTCGAGCAACGAGTGACTCGTCATATATTGCGCTGTAAAAATACGCCAATTTTATGGCAACACAAACATAGTAAATTAGTCATAGAGCACAATGTGTCATATTACATGAACATACTAAAGTATACAGATCAAACTGAATCATCGGGTAAATGACGGATCATTGGCTCCATTGACGAAAACAAAGCAGTGCTCTGACACAAGGGGCTTTATAATTCTGTGTACTGTAGTTTCAATATATTCGTAAACTATAGTAAAGATACAATTTAACACAGCTTTGTTTACTTCCTTAACGCGACATCTACTTACTCTTAGCCAGATTTACATAAATTAATCACGTTTCCAGTAAATCCTTGCTGGACGCTCAATCAGCCCTCTCCGCTGCAATAGCGTGATCCAATTGGGCAGCGGATTTGAGGCGCATGGCGACGTGTACGCCAAGGGAAAGACGCTGATGACTGCAGTGTTCATGACACGGAGCCCTTCATAGGAATAAATAATACACAAAAACCTTAGTGGGCATTGATACATTTCTAAACGTGAGCCTCTGATCACTTCGTTTGTAGCGCATGCACATATCAGTCAGCCATTCTTCTACCTGTTTAATGCAATCGTAGGTATACTTCACTCTCCGGGAGAGAAATTAGTAGACATGTTGGTGGATCTTGGAATAAGACCATACGAAATCATGAACGCTAACTGCTGGTGTTTTAATTTAGTTTTTCTCCTGTGAACCTTATCCATGCGGCTGCAATCAATGTAGTCATTGGAGATGAACTCGAATCCTTCATCAGATTGATCGTTTAATTACTTCGAAATATCTCTAATGCAACATAGTCCATAATTATGCAATCTACAGATCCCACGAGAAGGGAAAACTGAATAATGGGAGTTGATCATATGCAATTAATGCCTGAGAATAACAAGAAGAACACGATTTGTAAAAAGCCATTAGTGTGTAGGATTCAATAGAGCCGCTGTCTCATTCAGCCACATAACGTTGTCTGTCATTCAGTCGACAAGAGGCAAAGACGCGTGACAGAAAATTAATGGAAACATCTTTGAGAGCTGTAGATTCAGATACATGTAATCTTATAGGGAGAAAAAGAAACCAGCTGTTGCTTGCTTTCTCCAAGCGCCAAGCTGAATCAACTATGAATAATTGAATATTATACAAGTCGTGATTGTCGTGTTTCTGAGCAATTTTTTTTATATTCATAGCCGTCGTTAGCAATGATACCTATGGTCAGGCCCTCCGGTTACTATGAGGTATGAAGCTTTGCAGTTACATTCAGGTGTGTTTCAACCATCGCTATTGATCAAGACCAGAGCTGCTATATCCAGTTGTAGTTAGGGTTCATATTAGTAATCAGGTTTGTGTCGGATCATCTCCAAACTGCATTAGGCATGGGGTTGCGCTCTGTGCAAAAAGTGCATTATCCTAATAATTAACTCAATTATACAGCTCAAATGTTCACATACTTCTGTGCAATTGGTGTCTGATGGGGTCTAAGATTTGACGAGGAAAACATCGACTACGTTAAACCAAATTTATATCAGGCTGGTCAACTTTTCTTATGATAATCCCAGCTTCAAAAATATTATAATTATTATAATATAATAATATTATAATCATGCAGCCATAGTAAAGTCATAGATAGTACCTTAGTCTTGTCAGTTTTTTTTTTTAGTCTTTGTGCTCTACAAAGACGTTCTCCGAGGGTTGTCTGACGTCATGGTTCACGAGGGTTGTCATGGAGACAGCTACTTATTTAATCGCCCAAAGAACAACTGTGCAAGATGATCACCAATATATGCACCGCATCAAAGCAACAACGCAGTTAAACCCTATCCTATCACGTACACGCCACACTGAGCACAAAGTCCTTGAGGCGTCGTGGACTGATAAATGGGCAGACGCAAACCTATTAGCCATATGTGTCCGCTGCCTTCTGATCATCGCAAATTCATTTCAACTAGCGAGTGGCCATTGCAATTATGTTTACCCTTGCACGAGTCTCTTCATCTTAGAAGAAGTGAATACAAGCTGAAAGAAAGGCCATAGCTCCAGGCACCAGATTATGGTTTAATGATTTTGATTACCACTTTTTAAACCATGACCTAGACAATTATATGTACTTCTGTCAATTAAGTATTATTTTGTGTTTCTGGAACTTTCTTTAATATCTTGCACGAGCCATGAACACCGTTTATGCCAAGCAGAAATGGTCAACGACAGGTGTTTTTTGAAATGTTAATTAGTATGTTGCCGGCCACAGAATGGTCAAAATTTCAAATTTTTTTCAATTAATGTGATTTAGAATAAGTTATAGCAATTTACCTACGCCTGTTGCAACCCATTTATATGGCCAGTGTCAAACAATCGTGCCAATACCAATGCACGTTGTCTAAATGACTTCAGAGCACTTTAAACTTTATTTACTATTTATTTTGTGCGTAATAATAATAGTGTGGAACACATTCTTACAATTTAGTTGAGTTAACGCAACCATTACTTCTAATATCCGAATTTCACATGCAGCCACAATAGACGACACCGGGAGGATGAACTTCTCAGAAAGACTGCACAAAACGTGCACCCTGGAATCGAAGAGAAGCCATATAGTCACGGTCTTCTGTCAGAAAATACATTAGCAATTTTTTTTTCCACTGGCTCCATTTAAATGTGAGCGGTGTGTGATCGCCAAGAAGGCTAAATCAGATGAGCCCCGAAACGAGCATTATGGAATGGGACCCGGTGCATGGCGGTTCATTGCACACTCAAAATGCTTTGATTTGATTATAACAAAGAAATAATAATAAATAATAAAATAATAAAATAATAAAAGAAATAATCATTAGTGGTAAATCAAAACAATAGCACCCCCGGCCCCGGGGTCTTTTGTTCTGCCAAAAGTGAAAGTAATTTCAATTTCTATTTCAATTTCATTGGTATGCAGTATAATCTCGATATGTCGAACTCACATAATTAACTCGAATTGCTCTATAACTCGAAGCCATTTTGATTCCCCGAGTCCCTTCCTATACCCGTACATTGAATTTTGTAACGATATGTCGAACTCCCATAACTCGAAAAGCTCTATATCTCGAAATCATTTTCCGTTCCCGTGGGTAATTTAAGATACCTTTATGTTGAAGTTGAATGCTAGAGAAACTTTGCCTGTGATTGGATAAAGCTGTCTCAACTAATTACTCGACTCGGAGCATCCAATCAGCGTCATTCACACCTTTCTTGAAGTTGACAGCGATCGGTTCTCGGAGTAACCCCCGAATCTTATTCTTGCTTACAATAGGTGTCAAAACAAAGATACACAGCCTCATTCAATGCTTTCCTTTGTGGTCGGCATTGTTTAAAGACGTGTAACAATTACAGAAATATACAAAGACTTTATGATATTTTTAAATCGGCAATGTCAGAGAAATTATGATTTGCACCCAAGACTTTAAAGGGAGTGGTTACTTAGTATATCAATGAGTGGGAGAAGGGGGGCAGTGTTGGGTCATCATTTCGTCTCTGCACGTACTCTCGTCATCGTGGCTACAAAGGGAAAACTCAACTCGACTATTTTTTTCCATACTTGATCCATGTTACTATATCTCGTAGGCTCTATAACTCGAAGTGATTTCGACGGTTCCTTGAAATTCGACATATCGAGATTATGCTGTAGTTCTAAACAAGTGAAGATAAACAG
>KB310616.1:299900-319725 GCA_000328365.1 Capitella teleta
TGTGTATATAATAATAAATAAGACATGCACATGGCACACTGGTTCTTGTGACGAAGGAAGATGATGAAATGGCGCAAACCATCCTACCATGACGTCATAGGTAGCCAACGAAACAGATTTGCACCTGAATGCAATTACGTTCTGCTTATCTCAATTTGTCTTTATTAGCTGCTCATTTGACATTAATATAAGTAGACATTATCATCATACTCATCTTGGTTTGTTGTCATTATGAGTCTGCTGTCATGACCAAATTGGAATAGAAATGCTAGGAATAACAGCATGACATGCTAGACTAAACATACAACATTGATTTAACATACACATACATTGACTAAACATACAAGTATTGATTTCAGTTATCTTTGAATGGTTTTTAAACTGCAAAATAATAAAATGAACGAGGCTCGGCGATGACCATAGGCGAGGCCCACGTGGACGCCTCTTCGGGCCAAACCACAGCGACAGATGTTACAGACCTAATTGCAATATTTTGCTAAGGCCTTTGGGCGTCTGTTTATAGAGGTTCTTAACCTTTGGTACAAGGCCCAAGACGCCTGTGGATTTAATTCTTCGCCATGTGGACCAAACAAGTGTGTTTACAAATGAGATTCTGGTGAGAAACCTGAGCAGGTCTGCTCGGAAGCAACAATCACGACCAGAAGGAGATCATGGTTGTGTTCTTGATGTACTGTAGCAGCTCTGAAGGTCTTACCTCACGCATTCTGTATATACGTGCACTTTGTTAATAGATCCTTCGTCCAACGCAAAAATGACAGAGATCGGTTTTGCCTTCTTAGGAGAGGAAACAAAGTTACATCTACCGGAAAGACACGCGTAATTACCAGGCAGACTCAGTGCATACACGAGGCAACCAACCCGAGTACATTTAAGTGAAGACAAAAAGGAGCGTAATAAGAATAGGATACCGTGGCTCGGATTCCAGGGTGACTGACATATCCGCAAACGCCATTGAAATCCTCTGATTAAAACTTCAACCCGCACGCACTTGGTGATTGATGATGTTTTGTGGGTACTGATACTGTGTGAAAAGAGCTTTGCATAATCACATTCGGTAGCATCTCACTGCCAGTCTCTCTTACACGGTGTGAATTCCTTCATGGGTACCTGGCGTAATGTGTGTGTTGAAACCGAAATATTGCAATTAATAGCTTAAGGTGACTAACTCACTTTGCAACATTATGTATGACCATTGGTGGTCTTCATGTTACGATACAATGCTAAAAGGCAAGCCCCGTGTTCACACAATGTACCTGGGATATACCTGCACATTGAATGACAAATGTTTTAGGAAAGGTTGTTTTATACATGTACTTTTATCTTTGGACATAACCTGTAGGCAGTTGTTATGCGGTAAGCATTCATGGCACTCTTCGAATGGACCACAAGCCCCTCTTTATGTATTCATGCTTTCACAGAGCATTTAATTACTTCGACATTGACATTATACAAGATGATATGGACAATAATAGAGTCACTGAGCCATCCAGAGAAATGTCGGAAAAGAGCCTTGACATTTATGTCAGCTGCATGCTCATATGTTACTTGAAAACATGTATGTTTTGAAGTGTTGATTTATAGGGAGTGATGTTATAGACTTGTGGTCAATTTTGCAGAGGAAATAAACTTGAAAAGCTTAGAATTAAAATATTGGGATTGAAATTTTCGACATCGTTTCACGCTGAACCACAGACGACATGCACTATTCTGATTGCGTTAATGGAATCGACAACCAGTCATATCTTCTATATTATTCATTATTGTCCAACATTATTGAAATTTTATGTAACTTTCTTTCATCTGCTTAAATTATTACAGAGGGACATCATCAGGTCCCAAATTAAATCGGATCTAATGATGAAAATAATGAACGGGAGTGTGAAAGGCGGATACGAAACAGACGATGACCAAAGCAGAATGCGTCCATTCCCAAGGTGAGTCTTGATTTGATTATAACACTGCATGGGTGAATTTTCGTTGGTATTTTGCTTGTTCCTTAAACTGTCTATTGCATACTAAGTACACATTCACCAAAACATTCCCTGACGAATGGGCCCCGAAGGACCCGGCCAGAAACCTGAACGCCATGTTAAAGCGAGATGCTTCTATGTTTTTGTTGGTTGTGAAGTCAGGAGCAATATACAACGCCGAGTTGCTCAGGTAGAAGGCTTTTCCAGCGATTGAGACGCTTCTATAAAGATGACATTTCAGGAGAATTGCACAATCTCATCCCATTGGCTATCCACTCAGGATTCTCTTTGACGGGGCGATTTACATTCATTGCACTATAGACGACTGTTGTGAAGGGAGTCGTGTGCTCCGCCATTCAGCACACTTCTTACCGAGGATTCACCAACAACATAACATGGTGTATGTATTCTACATTTATGGATAATTATGTTAATGACAAATGAGTTTTAATTCGTCCAAAGGCTAGGTCCGGTCAGTATTGCGCGCTAATAGTCCATACATATATCCATCCGCCTTATAGCATAAAACGTATAGCATGCATATACATTTATTTTAAAGATTTGGAGATCCTCGTTGGCCAAAGCCTGTGGTATGCATGGAACATTAACTATCTTGTCACAAAGTGCAACAATTAGCTTTGCGGGGCGATCAAACTTGCTATTTATTGGGTTATCTGTTCCACAGCCTGTTCATTACTCTAGTCCGGAGAGACCTTGACTATGCCTGCCTCTTGAGAATAAATAAAATGTCATGCACTGCCGGATGTGTGGTCTTAGAAATCCTTTCCCTCTCGCACAGAAGAGATATTTCTGATCTCGCATTTATTTCAAATACATTCGCAACTCTGTGCATGTCAATCTCGAACATGATATAATTATAGTTAATATTGACATGTCTGTGAACCGCTGCCATGCAGGAGGACTCACAACCAGAATTGTAAGTCATCGTGTTCAACGCCGAGCATCAGAAGCTATACAAAAACATGTATGCACAATGGTGTCCTTGCCATAATATCTGTGGATAGAAAAGAACAAGTAATTCTTGCATTGTCAATACATGCACACTTAAAAATACCGTACTCTTTACATGTACCCAGGAACACTTTAGATTTGTTTTGTGTGGCAAGAACTACCACGTACACACACAAAAAAAAGAAAAAAAAAAAAAAAAAAGCGAAATAAAAGCAAAAAGCTCAACCCAAGCCAGAAATCTCTTCTCTCTCAAGATATTACATAATACTCAGAATATACCTAATTCATGAGAAATATGATCGCCTCCGAAAACGAGTAAAACGTGTTATTGCAAATTAAGGTTAATGGCTCCAGGTGAGAATTACTTTGATAAACAAGTCTCAATTAATAAAAGATGTGTGATCATTGCTTCAACGTAAACATTATGACGTGCACTTATTTTGCATCCCAAAAAATGTGTCTAATGATGTCATTAGATGATTAGATGACGTAATTAGTTAGATGATTTCAAAGAATTCTGCAGTAAATGCCCCGAAGGCACCGATGAGCATCGCAGATATCTATTCGCAGCATCTTTTCGTGATTAAATGATGCTATATGCTGGCTTCTGAAGCTCATTTATTGGATCGTGTTTCGTGTTTCATTGTGCAAAGATGACAACATGTCTAAGATGCTCAGGATATTGCAATCTCAAGCGGCGGATAAAACGACCAATCCCATCCTCCAGGTTCTGATATTGTTTGCAAGGGCGACAGAGAAAAAAATGACCCTGGCAATGCCATAATTAATTCGATTTTACTGAAGCGGACGTCGTTCAATTTATTTCAGAATTGGGCGCAACAATGAATAAAATTGGAACATGAGTGGTTCCTTGTTGAGGTCGGAAGAAGGTCAAAATCTAATAAGAGGCGGTCGAAATGTCGTAATTATATTTAAAACATCGTCTCATAGTCCCTCGTAAGTTGCTGAAGATTCCTCAAATATGTGTGGTCGACTCCACAGTAAGCCATCAATGGTAGTGGACTAATGGTGCTCCATAGTACTCACGCAATTCGAATTTATTATTGAAATTCTGATCCGAGCCGAGTCTCTCTAAAATTTAATAAGCAAAGTTTACTACCTGATACAGTATCTTGCCAAAAATGGCTATTTGTCACCCCAGGTATATTGCCACACATGAAATATCTTTCATTCTAAAATGGAATTTGGAGAGGAGAAAAAAGAATGAAATGTCAATTATTGATGCTATTGTATGTATTATTTCAGTAATGCAGATATCCAACTATCGTTTAGATCACAAGAACAATGCATGCAGTTTGTGCAGCTCGTAATAACATCCTGAAGATGTTCTATCTAAATATATTTTCGATCAAATTTCAGTTCAGTGTTTACAGATTATTGTGTGACGTGAGACCATCCTTATTTAGCGATCTTCTTGACTCTTTAGTAGTCTTTATATTTGCAAAAAAAAAAAAAACAAAAAAAAAAAAAAAAAAACTGTGAGAATGAAAATTAAATTAAGCAGGCATACTGGTATACAACGAAACAATTAAAACGTGAAATGTTCATAGATTTTGACAACAATTAATTTGACATTCAAATATTTTCATACGTACCAGCAATGATGCAATCAAGTATTATTGTACATTGTCCAGCCAGTATTTGCAATGTTGTGGTTTTAATTTAGATATGGTTTAATTGATAGTCATTTCTTTGACTCGTATATTTTGCACCGCGAAAAACAAATACCCAGTTGCGGAATGTCTAACCATTAAATGACATGAACGTGTGAGGCCTGTGAGTTGCAACTCCCGACTACCTTCGCGCTTGCATCCTCACTCTATAAGCTATAGGCAGGAAGCGACGAGGGTGTTGACATTAGCGCTGACTGCAGCACAGCGCCTGCGACATGGACTTCCTCTGACGTCTTATAATCAACCAGACACAAGAGCAGAGCAGCTACTCAACACTGAATTTTGCCAAGGACGAAACACTCGCAATGGAATACACCCTCCAATTAGTATGTGTGTATACATTTTTGGGAATGGTTTCCCCGGGATATTGTGCAGCGGATGTTGATAGACCAGGGTACGTTATGCCATTTTCATTTCATTCGGGTTTTATTGTGAATTTTATTCACGGTATTTTATTTTTATATTGCTATTCATTTTTTTCTAAAAAATAGATTGAATAATTTTTATGCTGATGAGTTGCGGTTAAGCCATGATAATTGAGTCAGTTTAAAACAAAAAATAGTATTTGATTTTGATTTCAATCTTTATGAGAGGGATGAGAAAAGTCAGTTTTATATCATGTTTAATTGTGATTTTAAATACTTTTAATTTTTCTGCTTGTCATTTTTTGTTATTCTAATTTTCTGAAAAAAAAAGGTACTTGAGGAATAATTCGTTCAATTATTGATGTGAATTTATTGTAAGTTGATCAGTGGTCAGCTATCGATATTTATATAAAATAAGTCAAGTTTAACGCTAATTCTTGTGAAAATAATAATCATCTTCAAAGGGGGCTGGAAAGAAAGTGATATGCTGTAAGGAAAAATAGATATAATTATACTCAATATACATGCGACAAATTTAGCTATGTGCACTTCGACAGAAGCAACATGTGGGAAAAGGAAATAGCAATTAGGCCTCGCTATGCTGAATAATATCATTCTATAGAAACGTTTGTTTTTCTCAACTCTTGTATTCTTGGATGAATGACATTAGTCGTAGGTAAAACACCTACTGCGACGTAGCGAACAGAGAGCAGTATGTCGACAAGAGAGATCAATAATTATTATTAGAAAAAGGGAGTGGAGGAAGAAGATTGATGCCTATGAAAGCGAAGTGAACTTCTCTCATGGCCATCCAGTCAATTGATGAGGCACCAAGGTCATATTATAATAATCATCATCATCCTTTATGCATGTCCATTTTGACTCACATTTGACATTAATACCTGTAGAACGAACCATCAGAAGAAAAGAAATGTGAGTGAAATAGATCAGCGTAAACAGTACAATTAAGAATAAAAGTTCTATGATTTCTAGCTGTGATGATACTTTACAATCGCTTTTTTACTGTGAGTTCTATATAACACCATTCCACATGGAGCTGCCTAGATTGTTTAATAGAATTCTACTTGGTGTATTAATTTATTTCATTAGAGTATTGGATGTTAGTAAATTAATTATTGTCACAAAAGACATACATTATTATATGGACAGTGTTTCATATAGTTAAGATTTATAGAAGTGATGGTCATGATGCTTCTTACGTATTTAGCGGATATTTATTGATTATAAAAAATTAAGGACAGCAAGTTGATGCAAAATGATTATTACTGATGTAACCGGAACATAAACACTTATGGGATTCCTTTACACAATTGCTAATATTCCTGGTTATTGGACCCATCCCACCAACACCAGGGAGTACACATGCGAGCGGGGTAATCCACTTAATCCATAGATATCTAGATTCAATTGTATATAAAACAGATCCGACATAGCTCGTGAAAAGTGATCCTTACTTGTCGCTGGTTGCCTTGGCAACCCTGTCATTCGTTAACTCGATTATCACAGGCTCCGGTTTCGGCAAACCAAAAACGCTCAAATTATGCACAAATCACTAAAAAAATTTAGCAAATTTGACCTTGGTTTTACCTGTTCTGTATTTTCACTCACATTACGGGATTAATTTTATGTTTGATAGACGTGCACTTTATAATTTGTGCGAAACTGCGACTGGCTCAGGTATATGGGTAATGCCATGACAATAATATTATTGGTAATGCCATGACAATATTATTATGGGTAATGCCATGACAATATTATTATGGGTAATGCCATGACAATAATTATTATGGGTAATGCCATGACAATATTATTATGGGTAATGCCATGACAATATTATTATGGGTAATGCCATGACAATATTATTATAGCTAATGCCATGACAATAATTATTTTCACAATGGGGCGATAGGCCAATGTCACATCTGGTTTATATGCAAGCTAATCTCCATATCTATGACTTATTAGAGCACAGTTTAGAAACCAAGCAGTAAACAAATCCCTTTTTATTTCATTCTACAATTCACATGTCATACGAATCAGTTGTTTCCCACGACATCTGCACAATTTCTGATTGTATTCCATGGAGTAGAGCGCGAACGTGACACGCAACGATTCAAAGACAATTCAGAAAGCACGAGACATGGGGCGCCATATTGTTATCCTGTATCGTGAGCCAATTCTTTGTTTAAAACAAAGCATTCGCGACCCTTTCCTGGTGTTTCCCGATCAGATTCTACTCAGTCAATCAACGAGGTTGATGAAGTATCAATTGATTACGCAACACACAATTATAAAAGCGAGTGCACCCTTAAGCAGTCACAATTACACCCTTTTCAAGATCACTCTCACAGACAATTTAATTGAGCAGCCAGATGTTTTGCGGCCAGGATGAAATATAGAATCGACGAAGGGACCAGATGTTGAAGTCACAAGAGGGTTGTTGGGTTTTCTCTACAAAGAAAACCGACCCCAATTCTATGAACGTAAGTGCATTTGAGGACAGCACGCTTACAACATGTTGCTGCACTCGGAAATCAGACATTGGAGAAGGTGAGAGAACAAGACAAGTAATGAGTCACCAAAAAGACCGCGCTCTTCATGTACAATACTCGCGCATTTAAGTGGGCCAAAACTTGCATTTGCTTTGCCAACCATTTTTAATTTTCTAATTTTTATTGTGTATCATTTGATGCGCTGTCATCTCCCAATTAATTAAACGTGACACCAACTAGCTGTACCCGAGCTTTACTCAGACCAGCATAGATCTCATCCATTACAGTCCCCGTGTCGATGATCCAAGCGCTAAGAGAGAAATCGAGCAGGCTGAGACATAACGAATACGAGGTAGCCGCCCACAGGACCTGAAGCCGAATTCGATCATAAACCCAAAATTCTACTTGGTTTGGCCAAACTCGGACGACGAATATGACTGCTGAGCGAATTTGAGCACGCCAACAGCGTATTTAGAGCACTTCGCTCAATGTAAACACGACCGTCGCCATGGCAACTGAGCGTGCGAACGGCGACGTTTAAAGGATAACTGCACGATGTTACTGAACTTTGGACGATTTCATGTCATCGTACTGAGAAGGGTAATAGTTGTAAGAATATTGCTTCTTTTTGTTTATTGCATCTCACTCAATATGAGACAATTTATATGTTGATTGTGCATCCATCGGTGGGCGCATAGTGGAATCAATGTACATTACATATGTGTCTGAAATACTATTTCGGTCAGTAATGGAACTAGCTGTACATATGGTGCTTGGAATCAATGTTTTATTGTCGATAGATCATAGTATCATTATCACCGATAAATAAAATATTTAATGTGGCCATAGCCAATGGAGAGACCTTTCTTCTCTTCGTGCTTTGTTCCATTGTGGAAATCGAGACAATATCATGATTCGTGATAAGTTGCCTCTTCATCAATGACCAATGGTAACAAAAGAATTCCTTTCTGGTAGAGAGATCAACGTTATTATCAACACTACTCATGTTTAATATATGGATTACATTGCACGCATGTAATGTATTGTATGTGTGTGTGTGTGTGTGTTGCAAATAGCATTCATCGTCACCATCAGTGCGACAGGCTGGGGTGGAACCCAATAGACCACAATAATAATTATTATATTGGATTCAATTTCGTGCAAATTTACAATTAATTATTTGCTCCTTCCAATTAAGTGAGATAGTTATCTCACTACAATTCAAATTGATCCCTCGCATTTGAATCACCGACACTCACTGTCCCCAAGGATGTCTCATGAAGGATAAAGGGATTTCAAAGACCCTCGGTCTCGAATCCAGTTTCCCCTCGTCCTGGAATTGGGGTTGCCCTCAGATTCTGATTAAGCAGGTTAATAAAAATAACCCGGTCCCGAAAAAAGTCCTCGAGAGACCGCTCGAGGGGCTGGATCGGGTGCAGCGTACAATTACGCAATCCGCTTGGTATTTACCCTCCGAATAGTTCCGGCGACTTCGTCTCAAGGTTTGATTCTTGTGATTAATAATCTGTGTAATTAACATCTTCAGAATAAAGATTTCCGCAGAGAAGAGACTGACTTTGGAGATGACGAAGAGGTACAAGGCCATTGGTCAAGGAGGCAGACCAGTGGTCAACACAAACACGACAACCTTTGTCTATTTCGGACTAGGCCTAATTCAAATGGAATTGGATGAACGGGAAAAAGTTTTCGAGTCAAGCATGTGGGTCAAAATGGTCAGTCGAATCAATTATTTACAAAAAATTCCTGAACTATTGTGATCGTAGAAATGGCACGATGAGTATTTGCAATGGTCACCAGCTGACTACCAAGGGGTTGAGACAATTCGTTTGGACGCCAACCAAATATGGGTCCCGGATGTAATGCTAATAAACACGTGAGTTGCCTTCCAAATAAAGAAACACTGAACCATTGTAACGTCTTCTGCAACCTCCATTCAGTGCAAATCCCATGCGAATCCTCCGGAACACTCTGGTGTTAGTGAACTACAACGGAAGCATAACTTGGATCCCGCATCAGATATTCCACAGCTCATGTTCGCTGGATGTGACAGCATTTCCATTTGACCGACAAGTCTGCCACATGTGGTTCGGGTCTTGGACACACACAACGCAAGAAATAGATCTTGGCTTGGCCGACAAAGGTCTTGATGTCACCACGTTTAGATCCGACTTTTACGAGTCAAGCGAATGGGAGATTATCCATCATCATTCTAAAAGAATATACGGCAATGATCCCACTGACTACACCGTGTTATCATTCGAACTCCACGTCAGACGAAAAGTCGTCTTTTCTAGTTATATACTCACACTGCCGTGTGTTTTCCTGGCCTCTCTGACGTTGGTCGTGTTCTGTTTGCCCCCGGAAAGACCCGATAGAACTGGGCTATGTGAGTGATGGATGCAAAGTAAACTGCAGCATATTGCATGCTTTTTTGTTTTTTTCCTTTTCTCACAGCTATGAGCCTATTCTCCAGCTTTCTTGTTTTGCTGCTCATCTTGGTCGAGGCTGCACCACCTACTGCTTCTTCGGTGCCTAAGCTAGGTATGTATATTTATGTACTAGGCCTTCTGTAGACATTATGTATGGTTATTTGCTTTCGCTGTTTAGGGTTGTATTACAGCTTTAACATGGTCATCATCATGTTATCCATATTCCTTTCATCCTTGGTGGTCAGTGTCAACCGATCTGGATACAGCTCTAAGAAACTTCCGAAATGGGCAAAAGTGGTACATACACTCTGGCTTAATATTAAATAACCAGCAAATTATCTAATATTTACCCTCATAGCTACTCATTGAGATTCTCGGGCGTCTTTTCCTTGTTGGTGATATGAAATGCTCGAAGACGCCAGCAAAACCTCGCAAGACCTCTATTCACGAAGAAACTTCCATTGACTGCACTGACGAACTATTGAGCAATGGCGTGTCCATGTCAGCAAAGAGATACATTTCACCAGAGGCCTCAGTTCTGAGTGAACCACTCACTGCCTTGGAAAACCAGTTAACAGAAATGGCGAAATGCATAAAAAGGATAGAATTGCAGACTGAGGAATGGCGGCGAGAGAATTCAGCGTTGAGGTACTCCTTCAATGAATGGCAACTCGCAGCCAAAGTTCTAGATCGTGTCTTTTTCTCCATTTACCTTGTGGGAATCGTGATTTCTTTGGTGACACTGTTCCCTCGCGGAGAGAGTTGGTAAATCATGATTACTTGTTTGTATGATTTAAGAATAAAATATATTAAATTATCTATAAAACGATTTTGATTGTACATTATAGATTGTAATTTAAAAAGACCAGAACAGCCGGATATCAAAACCACTATAAAAGCGACCCATGTTTTATCAAACTAACGCGTGCAGAATTTACATATAACATAATTATTGCCATGGCGCAACCCTTTGAATGCTCCGGATGTTCCATGTTTTTTGGGTTTTTTTGTTTTTTTGTTCTCCACTTTCGTACGATCTTCCTCTTTCCTCCACACTCCACGCTCTGGCGCCTTCGTGAAACTGCATACCAGGGCATAAGGCAGACGATTACTCAATTGTGCCAAGTCATGTAGGGTCACTATCTGAAGGACTTCACACCATTCAATTTGATCTCCTTCTTTTCTCACTCTTTCCGTTGAAGCCAAGGTCACGTAGACGTAAGGTTTAATCGGGAGTCGAAGCCAAGGACATAAGCTTTGTGATCAGCCAAAGTTGACGCATTTGCAATGGATTGAGTGGTGTTGTGCCTTTGCTTGCGCGCATGCTCGTGTAATTTGTTTTGCTCGCTTTTGCCTTTCAAGGTTCATGTTAGTAATGAGGTTTGTGTTGAGTCATCTGCAAACTGAATTGGGCATGTGCGCTTCAATTCAGCAGGTGAAATATTATGGTGCAAACCACATTGAATGCTTGATATAGCATCGAACTCGGTATTAAAGAAGAACAAAACCAAACTTGCTTTCAATAACAGGTGGCTACATTATATTGAAATGAAGTTGCATAGAAACCTTTTTTATGTCGATTATAATTAAGTGAATACTACGTTAAACGCGGATCAGACGACCAGCATTCTATTTTTGTGCTCTTTCTCATTTCCATCGATAAAAATATGAATTTAGTCTGAATTTCCTCAATGCAGAAGATACGCATGATAGAGCACTTATCACGGATTTTGGTTGTATGTCCTTTTTTTACCAGTAAGGCAAAATCTCAAGGCAGCAGCAGGTGTCTCAAGTACATACCTTTTCTACACAACACAAATATTTAATATGTGTTGCGGTATAACTAATTTAAATGGCTGCGTGTCATTTTGATCGAATGATGAAAAATGGGAGGGTATTTTTGATGCACCTTCCAAGCGCAAATTCCGTGTTAACTTACTTTGTTTTTGATATAATTTAATTTAATTTTCATCGCAGCAACGTCAACACACCGGCAGTATATACTCATTCAAATTTAGCCATCAAATTGTAAAGGATGAGGTCCCCAATAAAGATAAGAATATAAAATACCATGTGTCTAATATTTCTATGTTATTCAGATATATTATTTCATATATGCATGCTTCGATTTCTTAATTTATAGGTATAGAAAATAGATTAGTCAGTTAAAGTTGGGTATATTAAAATTTGTAAATGCACCCAGTCGCACCCTCTCTCACTCTTTGTTTAACGACGAACACGCGCCGGATTTCTCAAGAACCCACACTTTAGACGGAGACTCCAAGTCTGCGGTTTACGTGACGACAAACAGGAGGCTCAGGAGAAATTCTGACCAACGCAGGGCCAAAGGAACTCAGAGGAAGACATTACTGAGGTCTCAAGAGGATTGGCTTTATCGCAAGGCTATTTAGTCTGGGAAGCGATTCTTAGTTTGAGTTTCACGAAACCAACGAAGTTAACTTTCATAGAGATTACCAATTGCAGCGTGACTTTGCGGAAATTGGCCATGTCACAGAAGATTTAATAGAAGTGTCGGAATTAAGTGAGTTGTTACAGGATTTGAAATCTCCTTTTGATGTTTCATACATTTATAACCATTTTTCGATTCATCTACTCTTACTGTCTGACATGACTGCTGCTTGCGCTTTCTCTATTCCTAGACTTGATCCTGAGATGTACACTGCTTGGAGTTTGGTGACGGTCGCATATCACTCTAGTGGCCACTTCGTGAAATTATTGCTTGAACTGGACTCCGTTGCAATTGGACATACCTTAGGTTCCATAATTAACACGAAGAACTGAAGGTACTCCACACCATTACTTTGCCCTAATTCCATCTTGTATACTTTGCGTACATGGACTGTTGTCTAAAAACGCGGATCTTCTTTCTTTTTGTCCATTGATTGTAGTTAACACCACGATCCCGGGAATAGTTTAAGTTTCTGATTGTGAACTTTTGCTGTCTGGTGCATCGGACGGTTTGACGGAACGTTGTTCAGGCACCCCTTCCAGAAGCTATCCTTCACCCTATGGTAGTTCTGTGTTAAGGATGTTTCCAAATTGCACTGTCTCAAGTGAGCGTGACAATTGGAAATTCTCGTTGGGATCACGACGAGTCGTGAAACGAGTGATCACGGATGATTTTTTTTCTTGCGAGGAGTTAGGATAACGCTACACTTCCTTCTGCTGTTACTATGCCTTCCATTGACTGGAAACATATTTCTATGCTTTCCAATTTAACATTTCACCAGCTTTTTCAGTCAGGGAACTTGTTAGAAATTCCTTATTTCACACATCGCAATTTTTCCTAATGGATTATTGAGATAGTGGACTCTGGTGATCATGATTGTGTTGGTTTGCTATCGAAGGCAAATTCTTAAGGTCTGTTGTCGAGGAACTTCACATTTTTCCTCTCCTGTGAGAGAATTTAATTCCCAACTTCTAGATAGAGTTATATATAGTGTAATAAAATAGTTAATTTTTATTTGAATGCCCATGTTCATTCGTTTTTTTGTTTAATTGTTTAACTAGGTTTTTAAACCTATAAAACATAAATTTATTCCTTCTCTTGAGTATTCTTTTCAAAAGTTTATATAATAGCGAATTTAATCAGATTCGGACAATGTTGGCAGACCAGTCAGAATAGACCCCCAACATTTACAAAATGTTGACAAGAAAGTGTTATGAGAGGTCTACAAATCAAACTTTGGGCACCCAAAATGAGACTTTGACAGTGATAACGGTAAAAGTACACCCAATCAAAAAATTATTATGCCAGGGAAATAGCAACGTGTGATCTTGAGAATAAATGCTGTAACTTCCAAATTTCACGTCTCTGGTCTCTGGCACTGCACGTTCGGCCGAGAACTTTTCGACAAACACTCTCACCCCCAAAACGCGGGCGTCTCATTGTACCTCACCGAACGGGGACTTGAAATGGGGACCTTAAATATTACAACCAAATAAATAAATACCGGGTATTCGTATTTTATGGGCAGAGCTTTGAACAATTCGGTGGATATTCCGCTACATATAAAATGTACATTTTGTAGATACAATATTACTATATTATCTGGATCTAGGATTAGTTTGACGTCAAGTGACCACACCACAGAGACAAGGGTGCCGTTGTGAGAGGCGTCTATACTTACGCAGTTTATATTACGTCATTGTGGGGAAGTTGCTTTTCTCATGAGTGTTGAGTGCTATTGAGCAGAAGATGCTTCGGATAGGTCGAGGAAGGTTCAAGAACCTGACACCACCAATCTAGCTGTCACTTTGATCTTTTTGATCTTGGAAATCAAAGGCAGTAAGTACTAAGTACCAATCGTAACGAAGTGACAGCGTCATGTCGGCCTGTGGATATGTTGTTGTTTTGGCTATTGTCCGTCACTCTGCTTTTGAAAGGGACTATTATGTAATTGTATAATCAGACAGGAGTGGATGCCTGTTCTTGCATAACAGATAGAACAAGCTAACGGGGAACTAGCTATTGGGCACCTGTATACCTACTCTGTTACATCGAAGTGACTCCGTATACAACAGCTGATTACGGAGCAAGGGCGGCGATTTTCCAGAAACACCCAACGTCACACTGAGAATGAGGATCGATGACTCGATCTACATACTTTTATCAAACGGGATTGGGGTTTTATTTACACATTCATAAACGTTTTCAGTTACTACGCATTTATGGCGTAACGTAAAGGAACATTTTGTGGTGAGATAAGCAAATCCATTCAAATTACTCTTCAAACACCTTTAATACTAATTAAGCCTCTTTAATACCAGCTATTATATACTAATATATACGGCGTAATTCGCTATGCCTCGCTTGTTGATCAAGATCAAAACTGCTGTCCACCGGATTTGATAACCGTGCGTCTGTTTTGAGCTACAGTAAAACCTCGATGTGTCGAACATCCGTCCCTCGAATGTCTCTCTATGTCGAAGTGTTTTCGAAGTCCCGACGATTCTCCTATACTTTACTATTAGCATTAACATCTGTCCCTCGAACGTCTCTTTCTCGAAATTATCCCTGTGTCGAGGTGTTTTCTGTGTCCCGAGACATATTTTCGATCTATAGCTCGGAGTCAAAAAATTCTATAAGCGTATTTCTCAGTTTGGTTACTTGAATACGTCAAAGAGAGTTAGGCATATTTGCTTACGAAGCATCAAAACATCCCCGCCCCACAAAGCAATCGATCGGCAGCCTTTATCTCTCCTCTGTTTAAGCCTCGACCAAAGCGAGGCTGACTCCAAAGATGAATGGACTGTGGATCTCAACTAAGGCATTGTTATTGGTGTGCTTGTGATCATCTTTAATGAATTGCCGACAAAAGACAGCTCGCATTCGAAGCTAGAGTTCATTAAAGAAATCCAGCCTTAGATCTATTATGAACTTTATGACAGCTTTAATATCAAAGCATGCAAAAATAATATCAAAGATGTTTGTTTAGAGTGTTTATGCGAGAAACAGTAGAAATCTAGTGACCAACAGTCTTTAGCATCAGCATCACTATGGCTACAAAACGCAAGCTCGACGTGATGGCACTTGGGATCTTTAGAGAACAAAAACCTTCCGTGACAAAAAATTTCCCTGAGATTTCCAAGATAATCTTATTTTTCACCTTTTGGCATTACTTTCTTTTATTAATATTTGTTAATTACTGTTTCAATCACAAAATCATAGCCTCTCTTAGTTGCATAACGTGCATAACGCATATCGTCAATCATAACGTCAGAACACGATTTGAAATCATAACGGTCATATCATAACGGCCTCGATCCATCCGTCGAAGTATCCCTTAGTCGAAGTAATTGAGCTAACCCCACGAACTTCGACACATCGAGGATTTACTGTATTTGTTGCGACTGCTTATATATGTGCTGGCGATTCAGATTATATGTGGCTCAGGTAGCAATGCTTGTGGCGACCTCGATTGGCTAAAGACAGACGACGAAACGAACAACGAGTGTAGAACACGTAAGCTGGTCGATCGTCCTGGTATGATATTATGAGGTCTTTGATAATACATCTGAATACTATTATAAAATAACTAACTTCATGTTCTTCTAGCATAGCAGGTGATAATATATAGGTGAGCAAGTAATATAATCATACTTATTGTTGTTTATGTGACTGTATATAATAAATATAAATAAATAATCCATTTTGTATAGCGCAATATTCACCGAACTGCTCAAAGCGCTGCCCATAAATCACGAATATTTATTTCATTGATTATAAAGTCCCCGTTTCAAGTCCCGACTTAATAGACTGTACTTTGGTATGTAGTCACCTTTATATAAAAAGTTGAGCAGCATTAATTACGACGGATCGGCGAAACATGTTCATATTCTGCCAATGTTTAGGCGAATTAATGACACGCATAATAATGTAATTATAACCACACTTAACCCATTGAATGTGACCATGCCATTCTCACACCCTGTTTATCTCTGACACACCTTAGAAAGCTATATTAATGACACGCACTGCCGATCAAACCCGCTCGTCCCGCTCGTCGTAATGGAATACCACATAATTTATACGATTCAGACAGGTAAAAAAGTGTCCTCAGCATTCCCACAAGCACACCTCTACACATCAAAATAACAACCTGAAAATAAGGAGAGCGGCCATAGCCCAGGAATGCTATGGAAGCTCTCTATTCTCGAGCATATAGGGTTAGAGTGGTTATGTAATCACGGAACCTTGCACGAGCAGACGTTCGATCGGTCGTCCGTACGTATCATCCAAATAAGAGTATGAAAGAGGACTCAACCCGATCAAGGTCACACGCAATCATCCAATTATAGCATGGTCAGATGAGTGTATGTATAAGGTTAAATAAATTTATTAATGGGACATATAAGGGCTACGGGTGCTAAACAGTATATGGGCTATGCCCGTGTTCACACTGGTTTCGGCTTGTAGGTTTCTCTACAAAATAGAATTACGCAATAATGATTGCAATTATAGACCCGTGCGTTTTTTTCTCGTAGGAGTTCCGATATACATGTATAATATCACCGATTCAAATTTCAATATTGATATTGCTGGCTTTCACGTTTTTTTCACACTTGAATTGTAATTTTTAGCTGCTCAGCAATCTTCTTTCTATGTTTTAGTACTATTAATCTTGTGTAATGGTGAACTATTGCGCTGATAATTATCATTTTATCATAACAATAGGATGTGCTAATTTTAAGGCTGGTATCACCACAATTGTCAATATAGAATTATAGGCTTATCACGTCCCGATAAAAGGAGAAAACATATGACTAACAAATATTTGACATGCAGGGAAACCCTCTTTTGCACTAGCTGTGGCAGATAGAACACGGTCACCCGCGGTAATGGAACATCCATTAGATCATTGTCATTAGCTCAAAAACCTTCTCTTGTCTGATGAAAGCAAAACCGATTCCATCTCAATCTCCATGTCTGAATCGGATTCCAGTTGTCTATATCTCGGTTTTTACTCGGACGTTTTTTATGGATTGACAGGGAAGGGGGGGCTACGCTGTTGTCAACCCCATAATAACACTCCATGTCTTTTGGGGAAGAAAACCATGATTGTAATATTCTTATGTCTGTCTAAAAGGTCATAATGAAGGTCAAGGTAATATTCCGTATTACCCGTTAATCTTGCATTGGGCCTACGAGGGTTAACTATGCTCTCCTTTTACCCCTGTTTCACAGAGCAAGTTCACTTCAATTATTATCATTATAAGCTATTCGCAAGTTAATTAATTAGAATTATATACGCGTCTTCTATTAGCTCCATGGTAACCAACTTTGATTTTGGTCACGTGACTTCTAAATTGAGAACTAATGTCTGTTTATTCTTTTTTTTTTCCCCTGTTTACATCACAGTAACACCTCGATGTGTTGAAGTTCGTGGGGTTAATTAGCTCAAATACTTTGACTTAAGGATACTTCGACGGACTGATCGAGGGGTACCGGATAGCTCAGTGGGTTAAACCGCTGACTACAATCCAATACCGACCGTGGGGATCGAGGTCCCGAGTTCGAGACCCGATCAGGCCATGGGCGTTATGATTGTGAATTACAATTGTAATTGTTCGGTGACTCTTCAGTGCTGCCCAACTGCGTAACAAGGCCGGGCGCTGTGTACTACTGTCTATGGTGGTATGCACGCAACTCTTGGAATTTATCGATAAGAGTAGGGTAAACCCCGGTTCCGGGCCTCCTGTTCTGGGACCCGTATCATCCGATCGGATTGGTACGTGGAGCCGTAAAACCCCATCACTCACTCGACGGACTGATCGAGGCCGATATGATATGACCGTTATGATTTCAATCCGTTTTCTGACGTTATGATTGACGAAATGCGTTATGCCCTTATAAAGTATGACAGGCTATGATTTTATGATTGAAATAATTAATTAACAAATAAATAAAAAAGTTGAAAATAATATCTGAGTGTTGGGAAAAAAATTCACGGAAGGTTGTTGTCGCTTTCAAGTTCTCAATTGTCTTCACGTCTAGCTTGCGTTTTGTAGCCATAGCGATGCTGATGATCTAATGATGTTGAAGACTGTTGGTCACTAGATTTTTACTGTTTCTCGTGGAGCACAAACACTCTAAACCAACAACAGCTTCGAATGCGCGCTGTCGTTTGTCGGCAATTCATTAAAGATCATCACAAGCACACCAACAACAGTGCCTTAGTTGAGATCCACAGTCCATTCATCTTTGGAGTCAGCCTCGCTTTGATCGCGGTTTAGACAGAGGATAAAGGCTGCCGACTGCTTTGTGGGGCGGGGATGTTTTGACGCTTTGTAAGCAACTGTGCCTAACTCTCTTTGAAATATCCAAACTGAGAAATATGCTTATTGAATGTTTCGACTTCGAGCACTTCGACATTTGTTTTTTTTTTTGTTTGATATTTTTTTTTGTTTTTTTTTGTTTTTTTGTTTTTTTTTTTTTTTGGGGGGGGGGTATTTCCTTTTTGCATAATTGTACATGGGCCGTAAGAAAAAATAATGATGATGATTATTATTATTAGAAAAGCACAAAAAAAAAAAAATGAAATTATTATTACATTTCTACATTTATCTCTAATTTATTTATATCATTTTCATTTCACATTCCATTATTAAGATTAATTATCATACATGTACCCCGGTACAATTATTGCAGAGTGGAATGTGTTTGTTTTTTGTTTTTTTTTTTTATCACTTAGTTCTTTCATTAAATGGAAATTATCTTTTTCGTGTGTGATGTGCTCTCTGAGACTTGAATTGTGAAACACGAAAATTCAATATCAAAATATGGACTTCAATGAGGAATAATCAGGAATACGGGTAATTTTGTGCGGTGACCCTACCATTTTCTTTAATGTTTTCATTTTATGAAATAATCTCTACATTGTCTCCAAGTATTAAAGTTTACAGCACAAAATAAAGGTCCCTGATAAATCAGCAAAGACCTCCTCCCGCGCCGTTCATTTCATGGAATTCCGACACTCACGATTTCTGAGGAAGTGTCAAAAGTTGTGAAATCTGTTGGCCTGCATAATTATTTATTTCTGTGCTTCTCATTCTCTAAAAGTTTAGATTCGCATGAATCAGACTGTCAGCAGCCATAATTATCCCATCTATGGGTTAAATAGAAAGTCTTGACGGGATGCTTGGCACTGGAGGAGTGCACTGCATCCTTCTGTGGCAAAGAGCGTATGAGGAGTCCTAGATCACCCACCGGTCACCCGTTAGCACTAGAGGAGTTGCGACCCTTGTGTTTTGTGCCTTGGCACACAGCATTGTAAGGTTATGAACATGGATATACAAGAGAACACAAACCCTATACTT
>KB310616.1:321779-342233 GCA_000328365.1 Capitella teleta
AGCCAAAGTAAGAACACCAGACGGGGAGACAGAAGAGTTTGAGATCAAGGCAGGTGTGCTCCAGGGGGATACTCTGGCCCCCTTCCTCTTTATTGTTGTACTTGACTTTGCTCTGCGACAAGCCATCAGCGGTAGTGAGGAAAACCTGGGATTTACATTGACCCCACGACGGTCTGCCAGAGTCCACGCCAAAGTCATTGCTGACCTAGACTTTGCAGATGATATCTGTCTTCTGAGTGATGACATCCAGCAAGCGCAACAGCTACTTTCACTTGTTGAGACTGAGTGCAAAAATGTGGGGCTAGAATTGAATGCGAAGAAGAGGGAAGTGATGACATATAACATCGAAGATCAGTGTCCTATCAAAACTACATCTGGAGCAGTGCTCAAAAGGGTGGCTGATTTCAAGTACTTAGGATCATGGGTTGAATCCACAGAACAAGACGTTAAAATCAGAAAGGCACTCGCATGGCGGGCACTCAACAAGATGAAGACCATTTGGCAATCTAAGATGTCACGTGATACTAAGGTCCGACTCTTCCAGGCGACTGTAGAATCAGTGTTGCTATACGGATGTGAGGCATGGACAATAACACCAACCTTAGAGAAGTCTCTAAATGGCTGCTACACCCGTATGCTACGGGCAGTCCATGACGTGAAGTGGTATCATCATGTGCCAAACAGCGAGCTGTACAAGAACATGAACAAGGTCGGAGACACAGTGGCCGCCCGGAGAATGAGGTTGGCAGGGCATTGCCTGCGTCATAAGGAATTGCCAGCAAGTGGACTAATCCTCTGGGCACCAAACCATGGCAAAAGAGCCAGAGGGCGAAGAAGACTGAACTACATCGATGTCTTGAAGAGGGATGCTGGAGTTGAAAGCGAGGGGGAATTGGCCACATGTATGATGGACCGAGACATCTGGCGGATCCATGTTCGAGCCCGACTGAGGCCGCCCTAGTAGTAGTAGTAGCCATAATTATAACTAAATTAGTTAATAATCAAGTAACGGAGAAGCACTGCGCAAAATTCCCGGAAAACATGATGCTGATGATTATTATTATTATTAGGAAAAGCTAAATTTATTAAAATTATTATTAATCAAACTGTTCTATATGTATCTCTATTTTATTCATTTCATTTTCTTTCCATTTTAATGATTGATTGTCATACATATACCCCTGTATAATTATTGCAGGGTGGAATGTTTTGAAGGCAGGGGGCTCAGCTTGGGGGCATGGTGCCTAGTAATAAATGACAGGGAGCCATTAGGGCAAGACAGAGCGCTCTTCATAGATGATATCCTAAAACAGGGGTCGGCAAACTCCGTCCCCTGGGCCAACTGTTGCCCTCGGAATGACCAGCTTCGGCCCCCAATGCCTCTAATGTTTTACAATTGCATCAGGCGTTCCAAAATTGAAAATCTCTTTATTATATATATTTTTTCAACCTCAACTTCTTCATGTGATTAATAACACCCAATTCGCAGCCCCTTTTGTATCCCTACAAATCTCCCACGCTCTTCTGAGATTAATATTTGAATTATAAACTTCACGCGAAACACGTTTATTTACGTGTAGCTAATTTTGAGCCGATATCCAGCTGTGCCTTTTCCCGCTTTGTATTATGTAATTCGACCTCATTGAATTTGTCAGAATATTATGGCTTAAATCACACTCCTGCTTGCTCACTGTTGGTTATGCGCCGATTAGATTTTCCTGCTCTGTCATGTCATGTCATGTCATGTCATGTCTTGTCTGCAAACATAACTGCGCTCTTGTTCTGATCGGATATGAAGTGACGTCGATCAGAGAAGATCATAATACAATCTTTAGCCATGGCTGAATGAGCGCCAAGCATCACAGAACATGTATAAATAGATAATCAATAATAGATAATCGATTTCGACTACATATATTGCGAGGTCCAATTGAAAGCCGAGAAACACGGCGGGTGCGAAATGAGAACTTGACCTCTCGCCGACCTGTAGACCCGCTTGTTAGTCCCGCCCGCCGTCATCAAACACAAGCCAGCTATAATAGAAGCCATGCACGGTTCATAACTTTATAAGACAGCAGATAGACCTATACTGTGAGGCATGGAGAGCAAGATTGCAGTGGTTTTTGGTGCGACAGGGGGCATCGGTTTGGCCGTGTGCAATGCCCTTCATCAACGTGGATGCAAGGTGTGTGATTTGTCTCTTTTTCTTTGTGTTTTCAAACATGATCTATCATCAATACGAAAAACGAGCAATTTTCGAATTCCGCAGAAGAACTCCTTCAGCTTCAATATTCCGATGAACAAAGTTTGGTACTAAATATTTTTAATTTGCTTATGATTGTCAATTAGACCCCGAAGCTAACCGGGGAAAGCCGACTAGCCAGCCGAAAAATATTTCAGCTGCCGCCGCCGGAATTTTACTGATCAGCCGAAAAATAATGAGTGATGGGGTTTTACGGTTCCACCCAACCCGTTCGGGTGATACGGGCGCAAGAACAGAAGGCCCGGGACTGGGGTTTCCCCCTACTCCTATCGATAAATCCCAAGGGTTCTTTATCCTGCATACTACATAGACAGTAGTACACAGCGCCCGGCCTTGTTAAGCAGTTGGGCAGCACTGCTGAGTCACCAAAGAATTACAATTGTAATTCACAATCATAACGCCCGTGGCCTGATCGGGTCTCGAACCCGGGACGTCGACCCCCACGGTCGGCATAGGATTGCAGACAGCGGTTTAACCCACTGTGTTATTCGGTGCACGTCGCCGAAAATCCATCCGTCAATCGCATTTATTTCGAGAAATTTGGCAGAAAATAACATTCTGCCTTATACAATTTGACAAAGTAACCCGTCAATAGAGGGAGGTCGGGGAGAGGGGTCCATGAAACCCTTATTGTAGCTCATGTTTACTATATCAAACCCGCCAATATCAAAACAAAATTGAGTAAAATCGCTGCACATTAGGAGACTACAATTCTTACGTTTCCTAGTAACCGCTGGAGGCACTACTCTCTTAATTTCCTTTTCCTTTTGAATATTGTGTACTACCTTACTTGTACATAACACCATGAAGATAAACACATAATAATTTATAATACTTTTAGCATCAGAGTGCCGTAAAAACACCCATCCGTCCATCCTTTGTCAAGGCAACGCCATGCCCTGCTCAGCTATTAGCTTCGATCAAATACCAAAATACAATTGTACACAAAGGTCTTTGTTCAAACTCCTCCCAAACCCTCCCTTGACTTCAGAGCCGCCACATTTCATTGATGGCTTCAGCGTCACTGCACATTGATAAACAAATTTAAGAAGAACCCGACATCCTGGTGGAATATTCAGCAATCGACATCATACTAATTTCATTCGAAGAAACATATAAGCCAAACAGTTCCAAGATCTTACTTTTTCTTTGTATGTGTATGCGTGGAATCTCATTAATTAAGGCTTCACCTGAAATTACGATGCATCTCATTCATTCATGTTCATAAGTGAAATTTCACTTAAAGTTTCCGGTGTTTCTCAAAGTAAATTGAGCGATAGTATGGGGTTTTTTTTTTAAATAAAAGTGATTATTTTGTTACTTTTTTTTACAGTAATCCTAATTATTTTTTCCTTTTCCACTTCCACGCCAATCCCCTCCCCTTCACTGGGGCTCGGGCTATATGTATGAATTTAGATAATGCATGCAACATGTGTTAGCAATGCAGCTGATCTGAGCCAGTCTGAAAGGATCACAGTTAGTCAGTCACAAAGAGGTCAGCTGACCGGTTAGCCAGTCGAAAAATGCCTTAACCAACCACACAGCAATCGGCTGGCTGGCTTCGGGGCCTATTGCCAATGAGTAAGTTGCACTTATTAATGAGGCAAGTTAAAGCATTTAATTGCATAATTGATTATTATTTTGAATTTGTTTATTCATCAAACTTAAAATTGCAATCAAATTTGTGACGTTCTTTGACTCTCCGGTGGTATACTGCAATGCTAATTGGTTTAGCTTATTTCAATATATTTATCCAAGTCCACTGCACATGCCAATTATACGGGGCTAAACCCAGCTGACCCCTGTTAGAGCCACAAATATGTCAACTTCTGTCAACATGCAGACCGAGTCAGTTCTTTTGGCTCATTCGATGATTCGGCACAGCCTATAGGCTATAGTATTAATAATCCTTTCATCATACATTAAATGATAATAAAGTCATGTTAGGTAGAAATGCATATCTAGCTCATCGATTGTGTAATTTTGTTGTAAAATCATAAATTGAAGCATATACTATAGTTTGGCATCATGATTTAATATTGCTGCGATTACGTTCACGTTTCCTTGATCAATGTTCATCAATAGCTTAATTAAAAGTTTTCCATGATCACATCTCTAATTGATTTTTGTTTTTCTTTTCATTATATCCATTTTCTAGTAGTATTGTTATAAAAAATGTATGTTAATGTGAATTGCATGACATGAAATATAATATTAATAATTGTTATTATAGGTATAACTCTGTTGACTACCACTGACTAATTGGCTACCATTGTTTTTGTTTTTTTTTGTTGGTTTTTTGTTGTTGTTGTTGTTTGTTTTGTTTTGTTTTGTTTTTTTCTTTGTTTCGTTTGTTTTGTTTTTGTTTTTGTTTTTGTTTTTGTTTTGTTTTTTTGTTTTTTTTTTTGGGGGGGGGGCAATCCACAGTAAACAGAATACCATTGGTGTGTATCCCACAGCTTAATCGAACTCAAAAGCCCAACAATGTAGGTAAACACGAGCACTATACAAGAAAAGGCCTTGATCTGTAGCGTCACATCCATTGCCTTCACCACAAAGCAACTTAAATAAGTCAAAGTGAAAACTGTTGCAAACCTATGTTATAATTATGGTATTATAAATATCCTGTCCACTTATGTGTGACGAATCATACGGATCCTGCCATTCTGGATTTCTGGCACCGGGTACCACACTATGTATATCTAATTTCTAATTCATGTTAAACGCTAAACTTTTTTTGGCTAAAATGGTCTGATTATCAAAAAAAAAACAAAAAAACAAACAAAAAAACAAAAAAACAAAAAAAAACCAACCTGGTATTGATTGACTAACTTATTATGGACACCTTCACGCTATCTTCATGTCCAATCTATGTTAACATTGAAATTGTTTATATGGACAAGATATACCAATAAGACTACTTTTCGTCCAATCTACATAATTATACAGTGTATCCTCCCACCCCAATCTCTTCCATGTATATTTTGATACAAAAATATAGTAATAATAATAGATAATTCAATTCGATTCATCACCATTACCACAATTCATCACCATTACCACAATTCATCACCATTACCACAATTCATCACCATTACCATTACAATACACATGTATTGAAAGAATGAAAACCGTAATCACAGAATTGTATATCGATTGTAAGTGCTTTCAATTATTATTGTTACTGCTATATGTAGTCAATTTTTATTCGTTGTGATTTATGTGAAGCACAGTTTCTAAGAAAAGCACTTTCGCCAGGTGTTGTTTTCCTCACTCAATTCTCACTGTTCAATAAACAATTGTCTGAACCAAGAATACAATTTTAACACTGCTAATATCGATAGAGCTGTTTATACATGCATATAATATATTTGTATTTTTTCTCTCTCAATCAGACGTTGCCTTGCAGCACATTATTCTTGTCCTTTTATTAAAAAAAGACCCCTGTTGTATAATTGAAGACAAATATTAATTAATTCTTATCAATACAAAGTGTAACAAAAGCAGTCTGATGCTTCTACTCCGCGTTGATGGTAATACAATTTTTGACGTACAAGTTGTCCGAAATGGAATTGTTGACCAAGGATAACTACCTGACTTGGAATCACAATTCACATTTGCCAATAGATTTCCACGCGTCAATTATTTATTGGCTTTGTAAACATCGTTGAGAGTTCATTTGTTGAATTTTCAGGTCTTACTGGCCGACATCCTGGATGAGAAAGAAGGGACTAAGGTCGCCTTTGACGCCATGGAATCACGTGACCATCTGACCTGGTACTACAGAAAGTGTGATATAACGAAGAAAGATGACATTGAAGGTGACTCATATTATTTTAACGTAGCAGTTGGACCAGATATATTCTCATCTGTCGAGATCAAATTGCCTCCTTGCCACTAAACAATCATGCAATATCTTTATTCTTTTACCTATTGTTGCTTTATGACAAAGGCCAGTGGTATGGCGGATCTTAATCGGTATTTCGCGTTTATGTATCCGTCAAAATAATAACGATTAATTAAAAATCAAACTGGTCATACGAATTTTCCCCCTAAATATCAATATCTGTGTCCTCTGCGTTTGACCTAATTGCTTTCTTTGCTGAATGACGCAACCAAGGTCATTATGAGGGGCCCAATTAAAGTACGAAAAAAATTGGGAAGGTAGCTCTCTGGAAAATTCATTGAACATTCAAATAATAAAGTATGTTATATGTGACCCTATACTTGTGACCCCTATACATGTGACCCCTATACATGTGACCCTCGCGCCGAAACTCTCACAAAGTCGCTGAGCATATTCCCGAGAAACAAGCCTTGAAAGGTCAGATGGCTTCAAAACGATGATTTTCACGTTTTGATGGCGAAATAAAGAAACAAAACTTCCCCTTTCCTCGAATACTACAAGAATCATGTCAGTCTGTGAGCAATAAGTTATTATATATTGTGTATAATTAAGCCTATTGCATTGACAGTTGAATCATTTTGAATTTTTGCCAACGTTTTAAAGCGAATATCTCATCTTCGATTGCGCTTTGGGTTGACCAGTAAACAGGCTGTAACTTTTGAACTTCTGCTTCGATTTAGATAATTCTTGCATCATAAGGAAGGGATTTGTATCAGCTATTGCATGTGCATACAATTGAAAATTGTGACAATGCGACTTAATGCGGGTTTCGGTTTCTGAATGAGGGGTTTATACCACATAATTACGTGTAAAGATCTTTCATTTACTGACCTATTTTCGCATTAATATACCGGTATCCAAAATTCGATCAAAGAACGATTTACAACAAATGAAGCAACGCACTGTCAACAAGTCTCGACGCCGATTGCATTTTTTCTAATTTTTTTTCTCCAGATATTTTCAGATTTTCACAAGAAAAGTTTGGTCGCCATGTGGAAATTGTAGTAAATTGCGCCGGAATTCTGAATGAACTTGATTGGCAACTGTGTGTGCAGGTCAACATTGTGAGTGCCTGCTAATGTCAGCAGCAAAAAAATGTAATTTTAATTTCATTATCATGCAGGTGGGTCCAATCCTCATTACCAAGTGCTCAATTGAACACATGTCAAAAGCTAAAGGTGGTCGAGGTGGATGCGTTGTCCATTTCTCCTCTATTTTAGGTTATTGCGGTCTGCTTCTAATTGAAATAACATTAACGTGTCAATGTCATATCCAGGCATGACAGCCGGAGAGTATTGTCCGACCTATTGCGCAACCAAACATGCCGTAATCGGGCTGTCCAGATCATATGGAGTGAGATATGATTGGACCCTGGATGTTCAACGAAAACATTTTTTACTTTTTTTTTTTTTTTTTTTTTTTTTCAGACCGAGAATCACTTCGAGCAACACGGGGTCCGCATCAACTGTGTGTGCCCAGCAGCGGTTGATACGGACATGCTCTCGGATAAAGCTGCACAGAAAACGCTTTTCCCGGAAGGAGTTGCTGCGATGTTCCATTTGTTGAAAAAAATTACGTAAGTCAAAATCAACAACTGATGGTTCTAATGATGTGATGCTGCGGGTTTTGTTTTCAGTCCTGATCAAGTGGCGTCTGTCGCAATGGATTTGATTGCAAACGACGAGATGAACGGACAAGCGATGATGATCTCGCATAGTCGAGGAGTGGAACAAGTCGAGTTTATTCAAACTCCGTTTTGTTGATTTGCATGAAGTATTCTTGCATTTTGCTGAATTAATGCCACATTCTGAATGTTTCAATTATGGTCTAAATTTACAAAATTATTGAAAATTATTTTTATTTATTTTTTGTGTGTGGATTAAATGTGGAAAATATAATGCATACTTACGTTTTATTTCGTGATCATTTTTGTTAAAAGAAAATCGGTTCTGGATGCGTGTGTGAGCCGTAGTGGGGCGGCTTGGTCTAAAATATTGTTCAAATAATTGAGGAGAACACCAAATATGCCACGTAGTGTGTGCATGTAGTCAATAGCCACATATGGACACAGAAACCTTGGGCCGATAGCTATTTTCACTTGGATCAACAGCCGGGATCACCGGTTCTAATCAATTAGCTCATTAGCCCCCTATGGTCCGTCCAATTGTCACAGAGCATTAAATAAGACCAGAGAACATCTGAAGATGGTCCTAAAGGGTCGTGGTGTTAGTCGCTGGCGTATCTTTATTCATGGTTTCTTGTCGTAAATAACTTTCCAAATAACAGCATCGCAAATTTGGTTAATTGATCGAATAATTATTACAATTTAAAGTGCAGACACGCTCTGATTTCCCTCTATACGATTTCACGTGAAGAACATAAAATGTCTTCTCATATGAATTTTGCTTTTGCTTTTCCTCGTAACAAGCCTTAGTGTTTCGTGTATATGCGATATAAAGCACCTAATAAAATATGCCACTCCACTCTGACTAACTTTGCTGTACCTATACAAATTACTTTAGTGCACTTGAGGTGTCCTCAGTTAAATTCAATCTAAACCAATTTTAGCTGTGACCCTTGATGATTATTTTTTTTACATTCAAGAGCAAGTGAAGATGCGGTGCATGAAGCTATGCATCACCGCCTTAAGTTTCTACTGCTTGATTTAATGTTTACTTTTTCTTATTCTGAAATCTAGACATTTAGGGGAAGATGTATAGAATTACACTCACCACGCATGGCATATGCCGCACGAGTACCAATAGTGCGTCGAGCTCGCCAAAATTAACCCCATTATTGATTGCTACATGTGCATGAAGTACTACTGTATTAATATAAACACTGTGGTTATACAAGGGAGGGCCAACATAAAAGTTTAATACGATGAGTGTGTTAAATGGGAATCGTGAAGAAAAGACAAAAAAAAAACAATAAACGCATTAAGCTACTAATAAGCAATTACTACGAAAAATATAGTACATAATGAATAATGACTCTGAATAATCAACATGTGAAGGAAAAATTGAAGAATGTTTACCATTGAGAATAAACCCTTTATGGTAAAAAACATTCTTAATTCCTTTGGCACAGAAGGTCAAGATATTATCCATGTACTTATAGAAGTCAGATAAATTCTGGCTGCCTTTGAGATATTTCGAAAAAACCACAACCTGCCTCTTCCAAAAGTAAAGAGCTATAATATCTTCCTGATCTGCGATTCACACCGTCCTTGCGGCAGCGAGGTACTTGCTGGTTTCATCTTAATCATCTTAATATCAGTAGAAATTATCTTTCTTTTTCAGAACTTTTGATTTCAAATCATATATGTCGCATTTCCACTCACTCTGAAGGCGCAGTAACATCCTTGGTGCTTGGATAACAATGGGATCATGTATAGACGTTAATTCCAGCCAAATGAGAGGTGAGAGGAGAAAAGAGGTAGTGGCCGAGAGGTTAGCGTGCTCGCCTTGAAAGGGCTTGGCCACTGGAGGTTCGCAGCCAGCCACCACCCTTGTGTCCTTGGCTAAGGCACTTAACTCCTGCTCACCTTCTCGGACCACATAAACCAAGATGCTTCAGGATTCCGAGGTTAAATGAACCCACCAAAGAAGAAGAATACAAATCTCTCGAAAGAAATGCGGCTAACCGGTGGATTTTCGGTGGCGACTGAGCCAACTGTTTTTCTGCGGATCAGAAGATTTCCGGCGGCGGCGGCTCAAATATTTTTCGGCTGACTTAGTCGGCTTTTCCCGGAAGCCTTCGGGGTCTATCGTGAGATGGCGAATGGGAAGCAGCAGCTGCAACAGCAATTCACTCGGTGCGTTATGATGGGCTTAGTGCGTTATGATGCAAGGCGAAAGAGGAGCCATGCTTGTTGACCGCTTTGATTCGATGAACAAGTCTCGAGGTAAGCATTGCAGAATGCTTCCCCAGTTAGCACAATCCAAACATCATGCGACCTCGATTAGTATGTGCTCGTTCGCATCAGTTTTGATTATAATTGCATTTGTATCATCCAATCAAAAATGGCGAGCATTAGGAGCTGAATATTCTCAAATCATTTTGGTTCAATTAATAACATGTCACAAGTGTAATAAATATAATGAACAGTTAAATAGGCCTAAGCTACTTTAATTGGTTGATGTACTACAACGTACACGAACAATAGACATTTTTTGTTACTATTATCGTTATTAATACACCACAATATTCGCGATCCATAGATTAGACAGGAACTTTGAACGTGCGCAGGCTATCATATTGCCTCACATTACAACACTCCATTGTTCCCAACCTTGATAAAAGTAATACTGTGCTGACAATGTATTTATTGATTGATTGATTGATTGATTGATTGATTGATTGATTGATTGATTGATTGATTGATTGATTGATTGATTGATTGATTGATTGGTTTGTTTGTTTGTTTGTTTGTTTGTTTGTTTGTTTGTTTGTTTGTTTGTTTGTTTGTTTGTTTGTTTGTTTATTTATTTATTTATTTATTTATTTATTTATTTATTTATTTATTTATTTATTTATTTATTTATTTATTTATTTATTTATTTATTTATTTATTTATTTATTTATTTATTTATTTATTTATTTATTTATTTATTTATTTATTTGTAAATAAAGGTAGTGGGCTGCCGAACGAGTATCAAAAGAATGACGGAGGGATTAAATTGGAAAGAATCATTAAAATATTGAGGAAGTACACATTTGCAATTTTGCATGCATGAAAGTGGCCACATTTTGTTAATAAATCTCATTCATTGCGATGACGTTGGCACCTGGAAATAACGTCAAAGTGCTGGTTCGCCTTTTGCAGGTTTCGAGCAACCTCTAGAACTTCCTTTTGCAGAGTAAGGAGAATGTTGAGAGAAGTATTATTTGACGCTCCCAAAATTGTGATTCCGTATAATTACAGGTAAGGTACAATGAAATAATTGTACCTTCGAAGCATAATTGCATGTGAGAGGTGTTTCCACGCGAAGGATTCCAATTGATTCCTTGGAGATATACAACCATTTTAATGTTATATGCCATACTTAGCAAGCATCTGACATAATATCCCATGGTTGATTGTACCAAAGATATCTGCTAGTAATGCATAAATTACAATAAGTTTCTAATACGTTTCTTAAATTTTTGTTATTTGTATAGCATAAATTTTAATGAGACATGCTCAGAGTAGGTCTGCAATAGGTACCAAAGATCGACTTACTACTAGCAAGTATGAGCCTAGATACAGTTATAATCTGTTGGTGTAATTCTATAAGGAAATTCACCAACACAGAAAGATAAAAGGAAGCGTATCTCGGCAGCAAACCCGATAGAAGTTTATCTCTTATCTGAATCACGGACAGGAAGCAAAGGTTAAAGGTTTCGAGGGAAATATAAGCCGCATACAGGAAAGAGGAGCACATAATTATGACCAATGAGAGCATCGATTGCAGCAATTCCTCGATTGATTTCTGTCCTACACAGGTCACTTACATTGGATATGTCTGGGTGCAGCCAGCAGTATGTCTAGTGGGTGCAGTGTTAAACGCACTGAATCTGATTGTGTTTCGACGCTGTGTTTTGAAATCTCAGACGTTTAATTACCTGGCAGTCCTGGCAGTGTGTGACCTTATGTCACTTTTGTTTCTTGCCCCACTCGGCCCATTTCGTTGCCTCACAGTGACTGACCCCGGTGGTAATCGGATCAAAGGATTTGCTGAAATATACTTTTTTCTTCCAATGGGGAAATTCTTTGTCACTGCAGGTATTCTCACCACAGCAGCCGTGTCTATCGAGCGCTGCCACCACGTCAGCCGCAGATCGCACGCTTTCAATCACCCTTTCCTCGAGAATAACCCTATTCAATATTTACCCCTTGCTTTCATCGCAAGTGCATCTATTGCGATGAATATTCCATTCTTCTTCAACACAACACTGTGCGATGATGGCTCAATTACATTATCTGCTTTTGGACAAGCCCCGGGCTACACTGTCTTCTTGTGGATACGTCTGATCACAATTAAGTTTGTGCCTCTTCTTCTCGTCGTTATTGTGAATTCCATTCTCATTGTTCTCATCATAAGATCAAACCTGAAGAGTCAGACATCATCTGAGGTTGAACGCACCAAGGTAAGAACGGTAGAAAGCACAACAGAAAATAATATACATTAATCTAAATTTATTTGCCTTTTTACTATCTGCTCTGATTAAACCAAATCGGCGGAGTTGGCATTGTTTATCTCTTTGACTAATCTCTGGGTGTAATCTCACTCTAAACAGGCGGAAATACATCATGAATTATAGGTTTCTCCATTAAGCATCTGAGTGCTAGCTGCTTGCAATGAAACTAAACCCAAAACAATACTACGTGTAACATTATGATCCACGTATTCATGGCAACAAGGAACAAAACAAAAAATGGGAATAATTAATCTTAATTTGGATACTCATGACACCATTTAACAAGTTACCCATTGTAAACCTACTGTTACTTACTGTCTTGTAGAGTCTTTGCTGTACGTGGACTTTTTTTAAATGTATACATTGGATACTCTTTAGTGGTTTAATTAATGTGTAATGTGTTTTTCTTGCATTGTTCGGAATCTTGTGTAAATTGATATATTTAATGACTAATTTCTTCGTCAACCCTGACAGCAATCGCTTTTTTTCACTTGTCCTTACAGATCCGCATATCTGCCATGTTGGTCAGCATCTCGGCAGTGTACGTCTCGTGTCATGTGATGGAGCCGTTCACCTACAGCGCCATCTACGGGGTGATCAACGGCGCAGATCAGGTTCACAACGAGGCTCATATGACTCTGATGGCGATTACAAATATTCTGGAGCTATTTTCCATGACATGTAACTTCGTTTTCTATTGTATCTTCTACAAACCATTCCAGGCAACACTCGGACACATGTTTAAACGGTGCTCCTCGCAGACCTCAACAAATGGGCTAGGAGAAGCGTAACAGTGAACCAACAGTGAATCAGTGCTTGTACGGTTTAATAACAACGAGAGATCAAAGTACAGATATCAAGGAGAAATGTTATGTCGATTTATCAAGTGTGTTTTTAAAATATACTAAACATGATTTTGGTGCCGCTTTGATGGTCGATGTTGTTCATCCAGTAAAAGCAAAAACCATAATGAATTAATGTAATTTCGACAAGGGTATCCAAACATTACATAGCGTTCAATTACCGATATGAAAACACGAGTTCATCAATCAATAAATCATTTCGATATTCTGCATTTCATTTCAAACTGTTTTCTAGCCAGAAAGTTTCCATTTCACCCTTGCCCTGCAAATGGAGGGGAAATAAAACGTCGAACAAATAACGCGAGTCAGGACTAACTTTGATTGTTATAACTCCTCTCGAGCTGATTTGAAAAGACCCAAAACGATCGAGCAGCCGTTTTGTCTCAGGACTGATGTGAATTTTCAAGGCTGAAAAACCAAGATTTTGCAGATGTAATTAGTATGAACGTAACTAATCTTCTAACCAATTGCTTATAATATGTTATACTGTTTACTTGTGTGTACTTGTGTTTGGATCTCCGCCAGTGCAGGTTCAATAAAACCGTATTTATTGTATTTGATGTTATTCTATACATGTAGTACATCGTACCTTCGCCGTGGGACTCCATTCGAGACGCCGTGTTAACTGTGTCTCCAAAAAGGCAATACCGCGGCATCTTCAGACCAACAACTCCCGCCACACAAGATCCTGAAAAGGGAGATGACGTCATTGCATGTTTCCATGACTGACACAGAGAAGGTTAACTCCATCAACTCCGAAATAATTATCAACATGCTATTTGTCATTTGCGATCCATCTCCATCCATAGTTAAAAAAGGGATCTGCGAAGCATGAGGCCCAAAGAGAGAAGAACACTAAGTAAATCTAGTTCTGGCTGTGGATTTCATAGCAATTACATTTGGGGATCGGCAATTGGCCTTATTAGCGCAGAAATACTTCGAAAATCATCCATTAAAAATTCAAAAGCAACCATCACGTTTGTACTAGTTGTGTTCAATGAAGTGTTCCTTGGTAAAGAGTGAACATAACATGAAATGTCCGCAATTCTGCACGTCAATAGCTGCATCTACGTGAAGAGTTATTCAGAAGTTGAATCGACGGCAAATCATTTCAAACACCGGTCTGAGTTTGTGTCAGCTCAGACATGGTATTCTGCATGACGCAATCAGTCTATCTCTACCTATTGATGCGCTTGCGCTTTAAAACTCACCAGAATGAAGGCCAATCCTCAGCTTGAGCTGTTGGTGTGGTCGATGAGCAATCTTGAATCTCGTGATAGACTCCAGTAGTTCCAAAGACATGCAAGCGATCTCACTGGCATGCTTATCTCCGTTGGTAATCGGGAGACCGGACGCCACCATGTAGGCGTCCCCAATAGTCTCCACTTTGTATACGTCATATTTGCCCAGAGTGGAGTCAAACGTTGTGTATAGATCGTTGAGCAACTTCACAATTTGCAACGGAGAGCTTTCGGCAGACAGCGTTGTGAAGCCTACGATATCGCTGAAGTATATTGTGACATTATGGTAGGTCTCTGGCTGGACATGTTGGCCACGTTTCAGTTGCTCAGCTATCGATCTTAAATAAGTGTACTATGCCGATAATTATAATGCAAACAGATCAAGCATACTTGGGAAGTATCTGCAGTAGAAGCTGTTCAGTTTTTTCTTGCTCTTGGGCAAGCAGGGAAGTCCTCTCTGCTACGATGCTCTCCAAGTTATTTGCATACATCTCCATTCTTTTCAACAGACTCTCCAATAAACTCCTCTCTTTACCCCTGGGAAAAAAAAAGAGTGTTTCAGCAATTATCGTGACCTTATCAAACCATACCCGTGCATTTTACTGATCGTTGATTTGATGGTGTCAAAAGTTGGTCTTTGCTGCGGATCTTCTGACCAGCATTTTGCCAGTAATGTTCTCAACTGAGCCGGACACGAATCCTTAGATATGTACGGTCTTATCGGTTCAGTTCCTCCCCTTTTTACCCGCATCACAATCTCTAAAAAGATAATGAAATGCAAAATCTATGTCATAAAAAAATAACGAAAGATGACGGTAAAAACGAACCTTTCGGTGAAAACTCATCTCGGAAATGATCGAATGGACTTCCTCGTAGAATGATTTCTTCCAGGATGATGCTGAAGCTATAAACATCCCCTTTCTGTGACCCGTTTGGTACTGACTCTCTCAGATGTTCGGGCGCAACCCAAAGAAGCTCTTGAAACACTTATTAGCTGTGAAATATGACGCTACAAATACTCGCTTACTCTCATAATTGGTGTGATCTTTGTACTCGGCTGAAAACATAGCAGCATCGTCATCGTAATAGAAACACGGGATACCGAAATCAGTAATCTTTAGAACAAAACGACTGTCAACAACGCAATTGGATGATCGCAGTCGCCCGTGGTACTGTATTTCCGAACGGTGGATGAACACCATGCCCTGTAATGACGTCAAATAAGGGTTGATGACCTTCAACCTTTGTGCTTACCTTAATTATGTCCAAAATAAGAGAGCGCTTGAAGTCGTCGTCGAGTTTGATTTGATCACTGACAAGGATATCCTGCAATGGATTGGCTGATCAGAAAATCATGCAAATGATAATCCTTTATAAGTAATTGGTCATCCCAGAAATACACTCGTATGTCTTGGTCAATTAATTAGTAATTTAATGCACTTTCCCTGGTTCAATCTCCCATATCCCCAGTGGTGTTTCAATTAGCGTATGGACTCGAGTCGAAATACCTCGCCAAATTAGCTACAATTATGGATGATAGATACTTAAAAACCTTTTATCCCAAACCATTAGATGTAGCAATTACTTGGTATTGCAATCACAATTACGGTATAGCTTAATGATGAAGACATTTGGGCCACGGCGTGATTGCACTGTGTACTCATATCTCATTGTTGTATCATTACACAGCACCTGAAGACTTCCTTTCGAGCAGTAATCATGAATAATCCGTATTTCCTTTGGCTCCAAAATAGCGCCGACGAATCGGACAACATTTTCGTGAAGCAAATTCCGTCTCTGTGAAGCAAAGAGACATGATAATATATATATTTTTTTTTTTAAGAAACTATGGAATGATGGGTTTCTCGGGTATTATCATGTACAAGGACATTTTAGGAGCTCAGATACACCATAACTATCATTGCTTGTGTCTCAGGAGCTATCGGCTTATATCTCCCATTGGAAATCAAATGTGATTTCCTGGAAGATGCGTGATTATATGAGACTTTGTCTGGGTAAAGAGCCAGAGGTGCTTTTTTGCGAGAGGGTGAGAGAGGGCCATATGGCATGCCCTGTAGCGCAAAGACACGAATGAAAAAAAGGACAAAGCTGCTATGTACATGTCTTGAGGAGAACACAGATGATCGAGTAGGTCGCAGAAGCATGCAATGCAAAGAGAAATCCACGATTCATTACAGAATGGATGTATAACAGGTGAAGGAGGAGAAGAAGTGGTAATATATTGAATATACATGCATGTATCTCCCCAGATCAAGCAGCGCAGTTGGCAAAGGTCATGAAACCCAGGTAAGCATTATTTCATCGCCGAAGGACAGAGATACGGTCATGCTTATTACTCACAGTCCATTATGATTGGGAGTAATGAGCGGGGCGGGATCTTTGAGCATCAAAGGTAGTGCCGTAGGACTGCGAATGGATACTCAATGAAGAGTGCAATATGTCTTGCATATAGAGAAATCAATGTTGGTCGTAGCATAAAAATAAACACAGAATCACTCAGCCAGGCTTGTGGTAAGAATGCCATTCGGACTTATATTTAACTTCTTCCAATAAGAATCTCTCTGTGACCTCATTGTCATATTGTGCGCTTTAAATATATTAATATACAGTTTATATAATCCAATACATACCCTGGTGACATCCAACATCACACTCCTAGACAATGGCAGAGGTGCTGTTCGGTTGATATGGCGAATGGCAACCACATTTCCCTGCAAAATACTAAACATGGAAACTTCTGAAATAAAGGCAGTCCACACTAGCCTTGAGATATCCAACTTGTGTGAATAACTGACCGCTATCAAATCGGTTGCTGCTACCCAGAGCAACCTGGAAATTCAGATAATGGTACAAAGGTAATTGACTTGAGGTCAGTGAACTCACAGAGCTAATCTTGCTGAATTGAGATGCCTGGTCTTTTCTGGCCGCTTGGAGATCATCTGGGCTAATGATCCACGAAAGATCGCGAAGTTGCGCTTCTGTTTTGTATTTTCTGTTGACAGAAATAAAGTGCTTTTAAATTGTTGTCATTCTGTGTAATAATTTATTTACCTATAGGCTAAGAAACCAGATACACCAAACACTAGAACCGAGCAGAGAGCAGCGATCATTGCCACGAGGGACGGAGACAGACCTGACAGAAAGGAAGCAATTTTGAGAGCGTTCTAGCTCTTCTTCTGGGAAGCAATAGCTTCGGAGAATCAAGCTAAAGCAAATTATATAGTAAATCGTTCGCATCATTACAGAGTGACCATCCATGAATGATGACAGAAATCGTCCTCTGATTGCCTCATAGGGCATTGAAAATGTTTTAACACGCAACAAAGCGTTTGTCGAATGCAATCAGAGCGTTGTTCCTACCTCGGTGTTTGCATTCGGGGTTGTCTCCTTTGAATCCGCAGAAGGGCTCATTAGGAGGCGCCTCCGCCCGGCCCCCCGCCCAATGAATGGACCTCCCTTCGATGGGGTCATAACCAGGTCTATCACCCCAGTACATGGCAACCGGCTGCGGATGAAACAACACGTGTTGTAGGTAGCCAGGCGTCATTGGTCGATGATACGGATAATATACGATATCATTACAGTTGAACAATAGAAACTAATGAGACACAGTTTTATTAGAAGAAGTGTTATGTAACCATTTATGCAACCTATTTTATCCAATTGGAATGACAACAAACACGGTTTTGCATAATCAGCATACCATTCTGTGACTAACGATTCCAGGAAACCTCATTGAAGAGTTAAAAAAGATTTAGCCTGCATTCAAAGATGGCTATAATTAAGTCTTTGGTTCTCTGTACTGCCTTCACATGCTAGCTCCATTACAACGAACCTCAGGCGCTTCCTCCTTTGCTCGTAAAACTGTTAGTGGTGCCCGTCAGTCTTTCCCATTCTTGCTATTATTCAGATATTTTAAGGCCAGAAAAACAAGAGACTTATGTGTGGTCTTTCTGCACTGTGCGCCTGCGCAACGTATACTTATATTCGTTCACATACGTAAGTGCAAAAGAAACCCATACATTTGGTTATACCAACACCACATTATGGGTACGCATTGCATAGACATGAATATTTGTGTTGAATAAGTTGAATTACTTGCGCACATATTCCTGAAATTTCAAAGAAAAAAAAAAAATTCACATGATTTTATTGGACAAGGGGTCAAAGTTAAAATGTTCGATTTTCATGGTTAGATATTCCCTGTCCTCTGACTCACACGCCAATAACACAAGGGAGTTTTTTTGAGGCCATATTTCTCCATGAGACTCAAAACACTGCCCTGTGGGATATTGTTACAGCCTCGAATCAGCTCTTTGCTCTTGTGCAGAGACGGGAGGCGGTAAGGAATTATTGACTTCAGTTTATCCCATAAATGTTCATTTGGTGACAAATTGTGCGATCTGCCAGCCATGACACAGCCTGTTTATTTTCCTTCTTCAAGAAGCCTGCGATGACCATATAGCAAAGTATAGGTATCATTTTGCTGTAATAGTCGGATCTCCAGATATTCGAAATCCTTATGCGGATTTTCATGGGGATCTGAGCCTCTATCTCCCTTACCTGAGTCGATATCAAATGTTTCTCTACAGATAATTATTGGTCGGTCGCATTCCTCTCCTGCCGCACATCCCGTAAACATGGCTGTCTGGAACCAATCCTAACCATGCATGAGCTTGCCGATTTTGTCAGTCCTGTCGGTTTGCTGTCCCTTTTAGGCATCCAGAACGGGGTCAATCTAGGGTAGACAGGGTTTTTTCTACTCAATGAGGCATTTGTTGTGTGGTTGATACCCTGCATTCGATTTGGCGGTTTGTGACCCTTGGATCAACTACACACTCCAGAAGGCTTCTGGATACTACCCTTCAGGAAGCCATCAGCCTTCCCAGAGCGTAATGTTTTCAAAGTCTGATTGCTTTTGAGTAAGCACTCGTTGAGTATCGTTCCAGTCAATTTCAATGTCTATCAAAGTCATCTTGTTATGGGTGCACTCAAATGAATGTTTACCGGGATTCACGGATTGGCTGCAAAAAAAAATCTATTTTTGATCGCGAACGGTTTTAAAATGAAAATAATAGACTTGTGCACCGTGTGGAATATTCTTGTCGACCCAAACATGGATTAACAACTTATTAAGCCAAACGTTGCGTTTCTTTTGCACCTGCAGTATATAACGTAATCAACGTGCAGTGAGAAGTTAATTTCACAATCAATCTAGAACACTACTTCTGTGATAATTACAAACCGTCGTGTTGGATGTATGCAACCTACATGTATTTTATAATATATTATTATTATTTTTTTGTCAACAAACACAATATTTCACGTGACAGCATACCCTCCTCCAGCTTACATCACAATGATTTTTCAATTGTGTTCTAGCATATCAATTAAAACCACAAACTAGGAGTTCTCCGGTATCCTTGTCAATAGCAATATTCTTTTTCTATGGTTCAATTGATATTTGATATCACAAGAACTTGATACAACGTCGTCATGAGTATAAAGAGTGAGGAAATTGACTCAGGCGAGGAGATTTTAGAAATTATTGTTGTTAATGATTTCTACATGCACCATAAAATCCATATTTGAAATACTAATGAACTTTTATTGTCTTGATTTCTTTACTTAATAGATGGATGCGAGTAAATTAGACATGCAAGACATCTCCAGCTCCCAGCAAAATGTACAAGCATACGACGTTTCTTTCATTCTCGAAAGTCATTGAACCCACCCCCGGACGGTCGTTGAACCCACCACTGGAGGGGAGAGTGATCAACTGTCCCTAAATCCGTCTGACACGATTTGGCTAATTAAGCTGATTGGCATAGCTCACTCCCCTATTCAGAGTAAGCTCCATTCAGACCTCTTTCGGTTGTGGTGAATAGCGACGGGGCGGGCACCAATTTTGTTCATTTGATTCCTCCAAATTGCACCCCCCCCCCCCCGTTCATAGAAATTGTCTGTTTTATTCAG
>KB310616.1:342304-356052 GCA_000328365.1 Capitella teleta
TTAATTAACGTTATTTTTGCAAACCTTGTTCGTTATGATTATCTTCTTTTTATCTCTTTCTTTTTATTTTATTTTATTTTATTTTTTTTTTTTTTTTGTAATTTTTTAATGTTATTTATTTATTTATTCTTTATTTGTCACTTTGTATATGAAGCACTTGTTCGAGTGAAATAAAGGAAGTCTCTCTCTCTCTATATATATCCTTCTTATCGTGTTCATCCAAAGTGCTTGAACGATGTATTGTATATCATATTATGATATTGTATATCATATTATGATATTGTATATCATATTATGATATTGTATATCATATTATGATATTGTATATCATATTATGATATTGTATATCATATTATGATTGTATATCATATGATTGTATCCTTGTGTTTTCCTCGCCTACACACGCTTTTTTGAGACAATAGTCTTGCGCAACGTAATTACTCAAGTTTAGCAATTTTTTGGTCAAATTCTAGATACTGGAGGCCAGGTTGACATGTTGTTTTCTAGATTTTAGTAAAACATTTGGTTCTTGGTTGTATGCCATGAAAAACTCATATACGAACTAAAACGTGGTATTAATATTTCTGGGGCCTGCTTGACTCGATTTGCAGCGATTGTGTTAAATTCAAGGTACACAAATTGTATGTTCCAATCATGTAAATCTTCGCTGTTCTCATAACGGTTTAATTTTTGATGATTTAGCCTTTTCTAGAAACGAACAATTTAAAGCATTCTACATGCTTGTTTCAATTGTGGAATATTTTACCTGTTTAATTACGAAAATTGTACAGCTCACCTCGTGCCAAATCACAACTGAGTGAAATTTATATTAACAATAAAAAAACAAACAAACAAAAAACAGAATGATGCCCGTTCTCTTGTTCTAATCTCCTCATGCAACTAAGATAAGCAAATATCTGACCCGTCCCAAGTTTCCACTCGAGTGAATCATCTCTCAGAGCGTTGTTCGAGGTTTGAATTGCCATCTTCATTCAATTCAGAATTCTCCGCGCGTGAAGCATCAATGAGTTCCTTTGAAGTCAGTGTTGTTTATCAATTATAATGAATCCCGAGCTTATCAAAGCGCTTGTGATCCTTATAAATCAGCGATATCAGAGATAATTCAACAAAAGGAGCAACAGATTTGGAATGGGAAGTGATGCAGGGCCACAATGAAAAAAGAAACCAATCGAGGGCATGGTCGGTGATAGGCTGACCTGCATTGCTCGCAAATGACCTGTTATAACCACATGTACGCATAAGGAACACGACCGATACTTTCGCCAAATTGCGGGCCAATATCAGGGTTTGTCAATTTGGAGATGTTTGAAATCATGTTTTCTTCACGAGGTGAATATCATGTCTCGCTGGCGTCATCGAACCATAAAAGCCCATGGAGTCAATTTTTAACCCTCCCTTAAATAGAGGTATTTTATTTTTGCCTACAACAAGCACCAAATATACCTTTTCCCCCTTTATGAAAAAAGCTGTCGACTGGAGGGTGTACAGTATACAGCCGATCAGTTCCATTGTTAAGCAAGGAAATCAGAGTAATATAATACTTGAGAAGTGAACCGAACGTGCGTGTACGTCTTATATTTGGGCAATTAGCCAGAAATGCGATACTGTAGATTTAGTCGTGGATTCTCACGACTGCATATTGCTGTTGAGTTAGCCATGTCCTGTAGTTACGTAATATTTTACCCATTGGTTGTCAGATCCGCAATTGCATTGCCTGCGCACCGACATACTTCTCTGTGAGCATCGAGAGAAGGATAACCTCGGTAAAGATAATTACCAACACTATTATGCTCACAAGAACCTTTTTGCAAGCCGTGATGTGAGCTAACTATCCGGACCAAAGAGAATTTATCAGCCATCGAATGTCTCTTCAACCGCAAGGTCGACGGAGAAACCAATAAACTCAACAACCATGGATGGCAATCAAAAACACGAGGCTCCTGTGATCAGTGCAGATCCATTAGTCAGGTGCGAAAGGTGTTTCAAGTTTTTAACCATCATGTTTAAATCATAGAGAAGTGGGTTAATGGATTTCTTCTTTAACAGGAATATTGTACCAAAAAGTGGCATGTCAATTATTTTATACATACATGACTTGTAGCCTGCACATATATAGTATTTTAAGATTGAACTTTTCAGAATATGATGAAGTGGGGTGATCATGTACACGAGGCACGTACCACAAATACGCCTGAACTTGGGTCAAAGTCGTTGATGACGTACGTGGTATCTCGGTCTCCATTTGAGTCAACGTGCACGCTTCCCGTCTGTCCTGTTAGAAGAGAAAGTGCTTAAGCGTGCGTGTGGATCAAAGAGATAGTTGGTTTGATCTACATATGGAAGTAAAAATGATATAATGTCACCGGGGGAAAGAGGCATGACATTGAAAGAAGTGGGACTAATCAAGTGGTCTACTTGGAAGAGGGTGGGAGAGTCAAGGGCTGAGTTTTTTTCTCGTTTTTGTCAAATTAAGCATAGCCTTTTGTGAATGGCAAATACAAGAAGTGGTCTCACCAACGAAAGATCGATTCCATAGAATCGTGTTCATGAGAAGACCGTCATCATAGTTGCAATTGATAGCAATGCACTCGTTCACACTCCTGCCGTAATGCACCAAGCCATCGTGAAAAGTCCCAACGAAAAAATTCACCTGTGTAATGTGGCATTGCATGTAATATGGCAGCACCCAAACGCCACTCACCGATTCGTTATGGGCATCATAATCAAAGCCGTAGACATCCCTTGCTTTCTGCTTAACACGCGCACTCCAGGTGTCGTACTCGGGTCCACCTGGTTCGTATAGCGACACTCGTAACAGAGCTTCGTAAGCTTCTCTGGCGATGGGGTCAAACTCATCCCCGCGTTCCCATTGAGGGTTACCCCAGTAAGAGTAAAACTCAAAGAGAACCACATCAAAGAACACGTATTCTCCAGATTGGATCATCCCAAGTTGGTGGGCGGTAATCAAGATGTCGCGTACGGAACCGCTTTTCACAGACAGCACGATGACTATCAATGGTAAAGAAAAACTTGCAGATTCCATGGTTCATTTTATGAACTCACTTCTAGAGTGGTCGCTCACTTCTTGAAGCAGAAGCCCAAGATCGGGATTAGATGCACTGTAGAATTTGAACAAATTAGGGTAGTAACCAGTGTTACGTAAGCCTTCGTCTAGGCTCTCTCCAAGTACGTCCGAGTGGTAGTCACTGCGGTCTATTATCAGGGATATGTCCTTCCAATTGAACTTCTGGAACACGCTCGCAAATACGCTGCGCAGTCGACATTGACAGTACGCCAGTCGGGTCATCGTAGGGAAGTCCGATTTGTCTCTGAAGCGACGGCTGTCACCTAGACCTGGATAACATAAGTTTATTGTAACACGTTTTGGTTGGGTATACGGGGTCTGTATTATAACTAATTTATGCGGCAGAAGTACCCCGTCGGCATAAATATTAATCGAATGGTTACTATACATGTGACAAAATGCACTTGATGACTGGGTGTATTGAATGAAAGTTAAAACTATGAAAATAATATGTCGAGATCGAAGCGCTTGTCGTTGATGAAAAAAGCACCCAGAAAATGATTAATCAAAATTAAATTCAGCCGCAATGCAATAACAAACAGTGTGGTTTGCTTACAAACTAAAATAGCGCACTCCACTGCGATCAATAGCAGACAGTGTTGCTTAGCTGCCGATTTTTATCTTGCTTAGAACAAGGGTGACATAGCAGAATTCAGTCATCAGTGCATCGTGCCACTCCCACTGATCACAAGTAAGCCGCTGGTGATAGTCTGATTTCTTCTTTACTCCATATTCTAAAACCTCCAGTTTTTGTAAGGAACCGTGCCTTGCGAAATGGAAATAGTACAAGTTGTACCATTGTTCAAGGAAGATTCCCCGAAGGAAGTTTATAACTACCGTTACATTTCTCTCTTGCCTTTGTTCTCAATAATCCTGGATAAAGTAGTCCATAAAATATTGTCCGAAAACTTGGAGGTCAAAAATTTACTCTTTACCCATCAGTTTGGCTTCCAACCAGGCAGAAACATAAGCCAAGCACTGGTAACAGTAGTCGACAGAACAAGCAGAGCATTTGAGCAGGACGAAGTCACCATAGGTGTTCTAATTGACTTTCAAATTATTATCTCTTTGATCTCCCAACATCAATCAATATCTTTAAAGCAAAATTAAAAGCAAAACTAAAACAATTAATCAATAAATATCTCAAATTTAATGTCATATGAATAAAATTATAACCTTTTTTATTATTTGTTTCATTATTTTGCTGGGGTTATGCCCTGATCAGGGTGAAATGTGCTACCCATTGCATCAGATCCTGATCGTAATGTGTTCCTTTTGTTTTATTTTTACCATTCTTTCTTACATAACAATAATCTCTTCTAATTTAGATAGAGACAACTAATGACCTCTCTCATAATATAACCAAAAGATAGACCGTCTCGTTTAACCATGCAGATATCTGGACTTGTTGATATCTAAAGCGGCCTTGGATGCCTTTCCTGTTGGCATCAAAGCACAGAAGATAAGAGCCCAATCAAATCTGAAAATTACCTAAATATTACACCAACGCCCCGTCGATGTCGTCTTTCAACTGAGCCTTCTGCTTTGCGCCGTAATTGGAGCAAATGAAAACTACAAAGAGTTGAACACGAGATATCACAACCTGGCCTTATGTAGGGACAGGAACCTGTCATACAGTACAACGATTCCAGGAAACGCCAACATGGCAGTGAAAACGAGAGATATTGAGGTACGGAAATCGTAAACAAGTTTTGTTGTTCAAAGAAAATGTGATATCAATCCTTTTTATTGAACAATGCATTGTATACAAAAGTCAATGGTAATCGCCCCGAGCTGCAAACTAGTACTCGATTATGATTGATTGACAAACGTCTACCCGGGTGCATTGTATTGTTAATCTGTGCTCTTAAGAATGACTCACCTAATTTTACTCTGCGTATGTCATGTCGTGACGTCAGCACGTGTCGAACTATATGCACTGAGTAGCTTTGGAAGAAAGTTTGTTTATCTTGCAAGGAAACTTTTGGGAAGCCCAGAGAAAGATTCCAGCGTTAATGGAAGTACCGCGGTAAAACTTTTGCAGTCAACAACATCCACTCATGAAATAGTTTCCTTTTTCTATTAGAGGCACACAGGTCGTGTACGGAGCATTTTACGCTAACGTAGTAACGCACACCTTTTATCCAATCCATTTTCTCCTTGTAAACATCAAATATAATTATGGGAGAGGAAATTGAACTCAAACCTCATGTCCTTCACCCTGCTTCCCGAGCTTCATGCTTTCCCCTCCAGTCTTAGTTTAGCGCATGAGGAATAATGATTTCTGAATGACATATTGGGTGCAGTTCTTTTAGTCGCCAGGGTAATAGTATTATTATTATTAGTGCATGTGTACTGTATGTCTAGCAAATAATCATAACTCGTTGATGAACCATTCGTAAAACACACAAGTATTATCCATTACTGCTTTCATTCGAAACATCGATCAAAGCCGTTAATTTAAGTTTATAGCACTGATTATCAGAAGTAAGTTACCGCATACCTGACACAATTGGTTGACAATGCATTATTATAGTCCCACAATATGTAACAGACGATCATCCTGAATTCTCGAGCATTTTGAGCTCGGATTCCACCGGCCGGGTTTAGCATTGCTATTGCGGGTCATCATGTCCCACTTTAAATGCTTTATATACATGTATATGTATCCACATATATACAATTGCGTAAACGACACCAGGGAAATTTGACAGCCTCACCTAGAGCTGTCGGTAATTTTCAATACCTGTGATAATTGGAAGGTTCCAGAAGGCAGCCATTCTGGCAACTGGATCCAAAGCGTCCGTGCATCCTGGTCCAAGGAAAGCGTCCACTTTGTTGACATAGTAGAGTGCGGCTGCGATACCTGCGAAAAGGAATTAGATTAAGAACACACCTGCCTGGGCTGGATCACATAATGTTATTTACTATCATTGTACCATATTTCATAACATTCTGAATAATAGATATTAGCTACTAAATTCTCGAAAGGAAAAAGTAATATGTACATAAAATTGATCAAGCGATAACTACGGATTACTCCACCTAAGGTACAGATTTAATAACAATTAAAATCCAGAACTCATAAATATGATGAAGATGAATGAGAAACTATTGAAAATTAAAAAAAGAAAAAAAAAAGAAAAAAAACACGGTCAAATATATGAAAATAATTGTGATAACAACGGATTACTCCACCTAAGGTACAGATTTAATAACAATTAAAATCCAGAACTCATAAATATGATGAAGATGAATGAGAAACTATTGAAAATTAAAAAAAGAAAAAAAAAAGAAAAAAAACACGGTCAAATATATGAAAATAATTGTGATAACAACGGATTACTCCACCTAAGGTACAGATTTAATAACAATTAAAATCCAGAACTCATAAATATGATGAAGATGAATGAGAAACTATTGAAAATTAAAAAAAGAAAAAAAAAAGAAAAAAAAAACGGTCAAATATATGAAAATAATTGTGATAACAACGGGTATAGGGGTCAGGAACCCATTAATGGTTCTGCTAAGTTTATCGGTGTCTTTGCCGCTCATATCGCTAAATAATGAACATTGTCATAGTTATCATCACAGTAGATACCAGCGCAGAATAGCATATAGGAATGAACGCAAGAAATAGAATGCAAACTTGAACTCGTTATTTTTGCATGGGCAAGGAGCTCATGTCGTGTGGTTACATCATAGAATATACATCCTAATCAGAAGTATTTGCCTCGTCGTTATTTTGCTCTTTTTTTCTTGGCCATTTCATGTTTCAACACCGAACAAAGAAATGACTGTTATTATTATTATTATTAGTAGTATTATTATTATTGTTATCATAACCTTAATTGATAGCGATTACATCATTGGGTGCTTGGCAACACCTGGTGCTCATCGTAAGCCTATTTTCCCTTTTGACCCTCACACAAATATGATTGTATAGGTTATAGAAAGCCTAATTGGCATCGGGGGATTAAGCATAGGTAAAAATAGAAGTGATTATAGCTATAATAGTGCTTAAATACCGGACTGATTATAGTAATACGAATACATGTGTAAAGGCCTTTTATCTGATAATGGAAGAATCGAATAACAATTACTTTTCAATAAAAAATATTTTCCTTTTGGTTCAATCTTTTAATTCTTAGCATTAATTATCTTACACTTGACTCGAGGGGGATTTGACGTCTGTATTACTATATTATTTCGACAATATGACGATGTCATGCTATGTGATTTACCTACTTTTTAATTGTACGGTGTAGTTAGTACATTAACGTGATTAAACCCTCTATTGCGTTAAAAATGTTGATGCAAATACACTTAACGTCCATACAAAACACCATATTCCCAGTACCCAACCAATGGACATGTGTTCATTAGACAAGAAATGTCCATACCAGTGGTCACGAGTGATATTTTAAAACTGGCAACATATTGAGTTAACGTATACAGTGTCAACTTCCAAACAAGTGCACATTTAAAAAATGGGTTAGTATGAATTATTTTGCTGGATGAAGCATTCACAAGCTAGAGCGTAATTTACTTCTACCAGGCTAAGAATAATTTCATGAGTAATAACAAACATTAGCTGCAGATTTCATACAAGAATAATATTACAAGGCTAGTATTTGATGAACACCATTGGGAAATAGCTGAAGAGAATTAAGCCAGGGTTAAAAATATTCGAAGGCTAAATCTACTAGTATTTGATGAACACAATTGGAAATGGCTGAAGGGAAGGCATGGTTAAAAACATTCCAAGGCTAAATCTACTAGTATTTGATGAACACAATTGGGAAATGGTTGAAAGGAAGCCAGGATGGGGTGACTCGTACCTGGAGATGTTGATGCGTCACACTTTGGACCGTAAGTCCAGACAAAAGGAACAAGTTTGTACTCAGGAGCTCTGAGAAACTCGCGATTAACTTGCTCGACTGCAATGTCGACAGCAGCCATGGTTCTTGCGTAATCGTACGGAGTTCCGCTACCATTGATGAGAATTACACCCAGTCGAATTTCTTTCATTCCGAGAATCCCCGAAAAGCCCTTGGATAACTAGAAATACAAGTGTCACCGAGGCTGCCATGGCGCGGAATGGAAATCCCGCCTGCATCCCCTGCTTTTCTAATCCCTGACTATTGATTGCTGGAGATGAAGCCGCTGAGACAACATATATGCGACATTGTGCGATTGTACATTGACATGAAGTTGCATCGAACTCGGTGCGTTTGTTGTGATTTTTGGACAGATCGAAATATGTAATATAATCATCACCTAAAAAAACAAAAACAAAAAACAAAAACAAAAACAAAAACAAAAAGAAAAAAACGGAAAACAGAAAAAAAGATGACATCTGCTCAATAATCTACTTTTTAGCATGATCAGCTTACCGAACATATGATATGTGAATGATTGATGAATTATTCACCGTTAGCGCGACGCTCTAAGTATCAATTTGACAAGTCGATGAGCTTTCGTATGAGTGCGTTTAAGTGATGCGGTTTTATTGGTTTATCTGGTAATATTTCGGATGATCCGGTTTACTGACTGTCCTCAAGGATAAAAATATCCTCAGGGAAGAAACGACCGAAGTCGGATGTCAATTATTTGGAGGGCGCAAACGCTCAATCCAAAAACGATGTCACGGTTGTCCCTGTTCCCAAACGATTTAATATGCTAATCCTCTTGTTCGGGGATCTAGCTAATATTACCAACCATAATTGTGTCACACCCCTTTCAACTTTACATTTGCTTCATTATTGTACTTTAAAAAGACACCTCGTATCAGCGTGGCCCTAATTACCCGCGTTAGGTCGTAAAACGTCACATACTTTGTGTTTCCTCCCAAAAAAAGCAAGTGTTTGTTGGAAATCGGGAAGTTTTCCGTCGAGCAGCGGCCACTTCACGTATCCAGAGCAGTTCTCTACTCCCTGGCTAGCAAACAAGGCTGCCTACTACAGGGACTGGATCGCGATGCTGGCCAGTTAGACGGAGAATGTGTGTCCTGTCCACCATGGGCACGTGACAACAACATAAGCTATTCATTATACAGAGTAATTAACTCAAAAATACTACTACCACCAACACCACTGATATAATAATAGATGTCAGCCTTAAACTGAATTAAATACTGATAGATAAATGTTCAAAAATATCAGAACTTTTAACCTCCAAGCTGCACTAATTTCCTCCTCGTCCTTTCTCATTGCCATCATCCTGTTCCCAGCAAGTCTGGAGACTTTGTCGTGTATGGTGGCCAGCGTAAATGTCGCACGATTCTTTAAAGTAGTATATACTAACCCTGTAAGTTGTTATGTGGATGCAGGGATGCCCGGAGCGCCATTTCGTGAATTTAATTTTGGCACGATAAAAATATCCGTAGAATTGGAACAAAGAACAGGAAGAGCAACCGTTACTCCTTTATACTTCACTAGGTGCAACCCTTCTAATTTGCTTGCTTATGGCGATCGAGTGTGTCAATTAAATGTGTACTTTAATGCTATTATAATTCCTCCCAATCGTTTAAGAAGTTGATTAAACAAAGGAATCAAATGCGGGTATCGTCGTCTTATCAATCAATTCCTTTATGTCTGCATGGCTGGCTTTCTTTTAATTTAATTGGTCGCTCAGTTAGACGATGTTCAGGAGCAGAACGAACGATGGGAGTTGTGAGTGGAGATCATGGAATCGAGTGGAGAAGCGAGGGAAATTGAAACTTGGACAGTCAGAGCTAATCCACGAACACATGCATAATATGAGAGCCCACAACGACCATAAAGTCAATTCAGTGTCTACTCTCTACATTGCCCACTTCATTTGATCGTTTCCTTTTCTTCGACCTGCTTGTAACCTAACGGTACATGCCACCATAGACCTCTATGCCTGCCAATATAATATGGTTATGCTTTTTTGTACGGCATATAATTTTCATTAATTAAATTTTGTGGTGTGACATGTAATCCGCCCTTTTCGTCAATCCGCCTGTTTCCTTGGGACTGATTAATTGTAATGGTTATAGCAATGAGGCAATGATTGTTTGAACTTTTTTATATTTTACCTGCATATGTTGTACCTCATTGGGCTTGGTTATCATAATCATATTTCAACATAACTGAACAGCAAAAGAAACGTAACGTAACAAAAATACCCATAAATTTATTAAATCACCGAAAAAATAAATTGAAATTTTAATAGCACTTAAACGAGATTCACAGGCGGGTCATGACTTCTTCGAATTTGACATGCGTGTAAATTTCTGTCGTGTACAGCAAGCAACAGGGAAAAAAAAGGTTTTTCACCCAAAATTCACCGTGAAACGGGTGCCGTTAGAGACAGAGCCAAGTCAAGAATTGTTAATGTGACCAATAGACGCCAGGACACAGCTATCCGGATCGGGAATCTCGGGAACCGATCCCTCGAAGCCACGGCATCTTCAGCCGGTGAAATTGGGCAGCGTGGTCGCCTGATAAGTGCGGATGTGGTTCGGCGACGGCTTCATGATGCTGAGCTCACTGCTCGCCGCCCATTCCGAGGTCCACTCGTGACCCCTCGACTTCGCCAGAGACGCCTCAGATTGGCCGGTCAGCACAAAATGTGGACTCACGAGAGATGGAGCAGTGTCGATTACTCCAGATGACGAAAGTCGGTTCTGAGTGGATCCCCTATTCTCCTGACATGAGCCAAATTGAACATATTTGAGGTAACCTAGAAAGGCGAGTGGCAGCCCTGAGACCAAGGAATCGACAAAATCTAACACTCATCCCTAGGGAAATGTGGTAAACCATCTCCCAAACGGAGTCCGGGCTCTCATCCAGGGTATATGCGTGCGAGATGCAGTGCATGCATCTCGAGATGGACACACGTCAGAGATGTAGTCAGAGATGGACACACGCGATACTGACATCTGTTTTTTGTTCCATTTCTCTGTATTGCCTGGGGTTGTGAAAACATAAAGAGATCCCACCTCTGTTTAACTGAGTCGTGTTCATTTCATTCTCTATCGATTTCAACGAAATTTAAAAATAACTGCTCCAGAATAATTTTAGAATCTGAGGGTATATGTAGTTTGACTCCAGGATTCTCTTATCACGGGCAATCATGAAGTTGTTGATCGTTTCTTTGATTGTATTATATGACGGAGCTCATGAAAGTGGGTCATAATATACCTTCTTTTTTTTCTATTTCTAAATATAAAGATATGCCCGTAAAATGATCAGGAACGTGAATGAAAAAATGCGATGAATAAATAAATAATTTCCCGTATGGAACAGCAGTACAAACGATGGAAACGATTTGCTACGAGTAATAGAATATGCAAAACAAAAAGCTATTAGAAAGTCTATTCAAAGTGATGAATATCAGCTGAATAATGCAATGATCGCTTGAAATATATTCCGGATTTCCGCTAAAGCCTCATCAAGTGTGCAGGTGTGCATGTTAAAACAGATAGATATAACCTGGATGATGAATAAGTGATGAATCACATTGTCTCAAGAATTTATCAAATGTTCCCGGTGCATGAGTCAACTTCCGTCCTTCTAGATATCAGCGCCCACGAGGATTGTAAAACAGTCTTCCTGCATAGGAAGATTAGCCATTACACAAAACTAAGTTCAATTTGGTTTGTTATCTTGCAGCATAAAACAATGTGTGAGTTCATTTTCAAATTAAGTTTGCATTTTTTCCATTGTGCACATAAAGTTGTGTTATGCATAATTATGCCTCAATCTTGTTTTCCTTTTCATAAATATATTATAACAACTTGCAGTAAGTGCTTGTGAAGCATGATCGATGCATTAGACAATGTTCCATGTTACAATGTTACATCCTAGTTATGCTGACTGTGGAGGTCGAGGTCCGATTGGGCAACGGGTGGTATGATTGTGGAGTAAAATAGTAATTTTTTTTAATATCATAATTCGTCAGTGTAGTGCTTTCCAAATGCATGACAAGGTCGGACGCTGTGCACTACTGCCTATATGGTAGTCTGCAGGATGAAAAACCCTTATAATTTATTGTTGAGCGTAAGGCAAAACCCCGGTCCCGGGCGTCTGTTCTGGCGCCTCTGATCACCCGAATTACTTGGGTGGAGCCTCGGTTTAATTGATAATCTTTCCAAAGATTTGTTGTTCATCATAATCTTCTTGATGGCACTTTCTTTGGTTGTTGCCAATGCAGAGTACCATTCAATATTCAAAATACACGCTTGAAGAAACAAAATGGTAATGAATGAAAATGTACAGAAAACAAGGTGAACGTACGGTTTGGGTGTGATCACAGGTCAGAGGTCAGAAGTCACAGGTCAGAGGCCACAATGAGGTGTTGCCAAGTCCCTTCTGATCACGCGGGAAAACTCATTCTCTTGCATTATTAGCTCCGGATCCCCCACCCCGCCTGACTTCTGATTGACCAAGAACCTGCCAGATAGCGGTCCTTTTTTAACTTGTACACTTGCTTCTCAATATACTCCTAAAATATAATGCAGGGAGTGCAATGTTGTTTACTGAGAAAAATTGCACAAAACCCTTACGTACATGTTTCAATGGAGGTTGTCATGGGGATAGTTCAAGGATTCCTGGTATCAGTGTTTACCAGAACATCATGATCCATATGAGCGGTTAATTCTTGACATGAACAATCCCTTGAATATTCCATAATATAGTGTGTTTTAGAGCTCTCTAAATGCTATAGTTAGGATGCATAATTAATGAGTCCCAATCCTCAATAGGCGGCGACATCAGTAGCTCTCTGTGAAATCAATAACAAGTCCATCGATCACAATGATAACAATAAGAATCATAGAGCACTCGAGAGTTATTCATAACGTTCACAGATTATCTACGCCCGAGAAACTCATGCATCATAACGCATTCAGCATTCTGGTTCACTGATCCCTAGACAGATGTGTTGTGAATGAATACCCATGCATGCCTATATAGTTTTATGGAAGGCTAGAAGGGTCATAACCCAGAATTAGTTCACGGAACATTTAATTGCTCCGCGAAGCAATTTGGAATTAGTTCAAGGAGCATTTAATTGTTCCACGGAGCAATTCAGAGTACTGCTCCGCTATCATTGGTTTGCCATGCAGCCAATCGGCTTGTATAACATTCGAGTTGTCAGCGGCGGCACCTCCAGCAAGTAAAATGTTGACGCACAGATCAATTTCGCGGCGAACACCTTGGAGAAATACCACCGGATTTGCGGCCATGCTAGCTATCTGGCTATCAGCTGCTGATAACCTGACAATTTCTGACAACTTAATTGCAGACTAACACAAAGAAACAAGTCAAACAACTATAAAATTTCCGATGCCTCGCAGACTCGGCATTATCATTGTAGCGAACTGAAAGGGGGTGAAAACAAAACATAAATCCTGTCACGGCCTCTGTGATTGGTTGGAATTAGTGCGCGGATCATTTCAGAGCACGTGGAGGGAGGGGCGCTACGCCAGCCAATGAGAGCCCGCGGGAATTGTTCCGCGGACTAATTCGAATTAGTCCGCGGATCAATTCATTGCTTCGCGGAGCAATAATCTGGCCTTCCATATAGTTTACGTAATAGTAGATCTTTAATTCTCCTTCCCTCTGCTTCAATCTCTCCATCAATTGGCCCCTTAATTTGTACTTTCATTGGT
>KB310616.1:356120-431186 GCA_000328365.1 Capitella teleta
GGCAATCCGGTACAAATATTTGAACTAAAAGGTTGGCGTTAAGTCAATAAGTGAAAGTATTTTATGAATATAAATAAATATAAGATCGAAGGACACAGTGAAACATCATATATGTTGAAAATTACAATTGCAGTATTAATGATAGGTAGTACGTATATATTGTGAAAATAGAGATTTATAAGGTAGAGGAAGTGATTCATTCGACCAAAAGAACTGCAAAAACCATGAAATTAGACACGGAAATGATTAATAGACTGTTGTTCAATCATTGTATTTACTAAAGATCAAATTTACTATTAAAATCCATTCATTTTATGCGATTTTATTCTGTTTTATTTCTTCTTCTTTTTTTTTCTCTTTTTTTTTTTTTTTTTTTTCGTGACGAAGAACTTGCGTTATGGTATCCATGACTGTCATGTCCGACGCATGCTCTGATATTATTCTATATGTGAAAACTAAAAATACAATTATGTAATGTCCTTACATCAATTTATTTCTTGCAAATATATTATAGAACGATCAAAGAATAATGGCCAGACCACTTATTATAAATATTGATGGCCAGGTTGTACTTATATTGCAATGAAATAAATAAAAATAATTATATATATTAAACACCATCATGCAATATATCAGTGTATCAATGATTTTTTTTTTCCCGTTATGCTGATTCTCATTAAGCTTTGCATGCATCATGATAGTGCTAGCCCTTTAAGTGCTAACCAGGGGCTGTGAATACCGGATTTATATTCGTCGATATGGCGTCCTGACTAATTCATAGACATCTGTTATATATGCCAATCTTGACATTGACGGCAGATTTTGCAGTGAACAAAAAACGAGCAACTGTTAAAAGTGGCGCCCTTGAGGTTAATCTTCTGATAACAACGTTTATTCAGCACGTACAACTGTTAGATGTTTTGAAGAGGATCCACTTGTTCAGTAGGGCCTACCCTCACATGACCTTTTGCACGATTCATGCAAAATATCTCAATGCTCACTACGATGTGTGGGGAGGAAGTCTGTCGTTCGCTCAATTCACTATGTCTATGTCACTATGTCTGATGGCAATCGCTCATCTGGAGATTGTTCGACATCGAGGACAAGATGTGCTATTATAAAGTGATCTGATTTGTCCAACATGTTTATTCCTGAAACTGAGTGCTCATACTATTTCTGTGTAGTAATATATTGTTTGGGCAATATATTTCCAGATGACGTTTTGAGAGTTGGTCACATGACAATTTGCACTCTCCTCTTTGTCTGGGAATCTTTTTAACAGTATCCACCTCGTACTCTCACGTTGAGCATTGATCTGGCACTAATAATATCGGTCCAGTCGCACAAAAATGCATAAAACATGAGACCTCAATTTCGAGGTATGTGATTGTAAATAATCTTTAAATAACTAACCACACATTAAATCTCAGAGGATGCCCAATAAAGAAACATCAAATGAAAACACTATCAAACAGAAACAATGTAAACAAAATCGATACATTTTGTGCTCCTATGCAAATTTTTAATAATCTTCCCCCAAATATATTTCCAGATCCCCCCCCTCAACTTCGTCACCTTCAAAAAGATTTCATATAGGACTTTTTACAACCACTTACATAACTAATGTGATAAACAAAATAATAATAATGACAATAATAATAAAAATATAATAAAAATATGTAGCATGTTAATTCAAGTTCGGAAGCAGCAAGGCAATGATACACATCCCTGCAAACATAACTTTGAAGTTTGATTTGCAGTGATGACTGAAAGTGATCAATGACAACAGGATTTCGTTGAATAGTGTGGGAAAGCTAACATAATTATGACATTATTATAACTGGGGTACTGAACATCGTGCCCTTGAATCCTTTTGTTGCGCTTCACGGTGCTTCATGCTGCTACATGTACAGTGTGCTAGAAAGAACTCCATGATGCTACATTTTATTATTTCAGACAAAGGAGCTGCTTAACCTTTTTTTCTTCATCCCTTTGCTAAAGTGACAGAGAGGTTAGCGCCTTAATTTATGGCCTTAGCAATACACGGTACTCAAGGACATTATTGGAGTTAACCTCCACAGCGTGCAACTCTAAAACGCGGACCGTAAACCCACATTGGAACCCATGCAACGAAAAATATAAAGACAACAACCATGGCAAAAGAGGACAGCGTCAGGTCCTGAGGGCTTGATTTCGTTCGTAAAACTTTGGCATCGCATTGCTTTGCCCCTTAATGACTAGAAGGAATTGGATTAAGACATGCAAATGATCAAAGCAACCCTAGAAGCGGCCATAATAGGACGATTGACATTACACAAATCAAGTATTCTTCGTGTTCGTCGACTTATTCGGTGCGACCTGGTTACGCCCCTTGAGAAGTCGAGTGACTTTCTTTCTGAATCCTTTTGCTAGAATGACGTAGATGGCAAAGTTGGCGGAGGAGTTGGCTATCATAGTGATGTAAGGTACGAAAGAAAAGTACTGCAATTCGCCTTCACAACGGGATGAATCAGAATATGGATCATACAGCCACATTAATACACTTTTGATCAAAACGAATGACTGGCAAATGAGGAAGAGAGCGACGATGGCGACTGAAGACAGCGTCAGGTCCTTGCGAGCTTGAGTTCGGTCATCTGACTTCTGCATTACCTTGCTCTGTGTCTTCAAGGTGCGCAGAATTTGAATTGACATGAAGCTCAGGCTGGAAACTGGGATGACATAGGTCACGAGTCCCGTGGCCACGGTAGCATACAGGATCTGGAATGCAGAGCTGTGGACGAGTGGTTGGCTTATGAATCTGTACCGATTGGTTATGCTGTCCACCAAAATGGCATACAGAAAAAAAGTTGGGCAAAAAGAAAAGAATCGAGACGACGTAGGAGACGGCTGTGAGGATGTTCACCAGACGAACGGAGCAGAGCTGCTTTGCACGATGAGGCAGGCAAACACTCACGTAACGCTGGAAGGTGACCAGCATGGTGATGAAAGCAGAGACTTGGCTGAAGGTTCTTGTGAGTTCTGAGCCATATCTCAATGCGATGTGGTTGTAATTATGACCGTTCCACCACCCGAAGAAATACTTACGAATTCCCACAGGTATCAGCATGAAGCCATACGTGATCAGAACCAAGCTATCAGCAATGGCCAGCATGAAGAGGCAGTTGATGGTTGCCGATTTCTTCCTCTCTCTGCCCATGATAGCAATGGTCATGCCATTTCCTGCCAGCCCAATGATGATCAAAAAGCCTCCGAAGCATGATCCAAAGATTAGGTAATACAGGATGCACGAGTCAAACCGTGACAAATCCAGTTGCTGGCCTCCAACACTTTCCGTGGAGAACTCTTGCGTTGACACAGTCGCCATGATTCTTTGTGCTATGCAGCTATCGTGGAAGCAAACGGCGTCGTAACAAGAGCGGCTGGTGAGACAGCTTCTCCCTTATATCATTTTCCTCTACCCCTCCCCCTCCCCCGACCTTTTGCTCTTAGTCGCATTTTTTATATCAAGCGCTAGGTAGAATTGACCTAAATTATGCTACGTTGATAGAACTTCTTATGCTCAGGGCTCGAATTCGCTATTCAGATTTTCCTGAGATATTATGTGTACAAGTGAGGTATACACACCTGTTACTATAATGTTTCATATTTTTATAGCTGACAAATTGTTACGTAATGCATGAGGGGGGTTCCCCATGCTTCTTAAGATTGTTTTTGTGACATGTATCAAGTACACACGACTGTCACACACAAGTGACACACAAAGACACGCAAAGACACGCAAAGCGATCGTGTCTGGTGAAATTTGGCAACAATTATACAAATATGACGGACATGATGAACCAAATGCCATCCCTTGATGCATAATAACCTAACGCATCAATTGTCATGACGTTCTTGGTTGGTTTGGGGTTCACACTGCAAAATGTCTAATCACTTCTGATGGCGACATTGTATCATCTTCCACCGGATGTTATGGAACGTAGACATCAACATTTCCCATCTAAAGAATGATATATATGCGTATACACACTGTGAAATCTGTTTTCACAGGACTTAATTTTACTCTTTGGTTATATCTCCTGATTAATCGATTGAGAAATTAACACGTGCTTCGATCCAACGCCCAAACTCTGTGTTAATGAAGTGAGTTTCCGATCGAGACGAAGTAGAGTTCAGATATCTGGCTCCGGAATCACGAGAACATGTCCCATAGTCACCATTGACTTCCAAGTGATTTAACCGGATCATACCACTGAAAACACCTACAATGTCTTTTTACACTTAAAATTAAGACTGAATTATGACATTAATATGCATAACTGCCATAAAATATATTTTTATGCAAAGATGCAATAATTTTAAGTCTGGCAGACTCATATCCCGAATGTTCATTCAATTGGATATAAATATATAATATGCATTAACGGTTATATACAGGCGATTATACCACTCAGTGCGTCTGCCAGCCAATCAGCTCTGTGTATTTGCGTAATTTATTCGTGTATAAATAACGCGTATAAATAAACAAATAGCATAGATCACTCTCGCCATTCACCTAATGTTAAAGTCTCAAAATGCAATTTCATAACGCCGCCGCTCATTGGACGTTATGATCTCATATGCGTTAAAATAAGCCACGTTGAAAAATAGCGCAAATTAAAGCTCGTCAGTACGATGGCGTCGCCTCGATTTTCAGTAGGCAATTATGCGTACCACCACCAGAGTTTGATGTTATATCAAATGTCAGAGAAACTTTAGGATTCTGGTGTTGATTATGTATCATCAGCTTGAATGATACCAGTTGCTGTCCTGGAAGTGCGTGCACTTATTCAGAGGGGCAATGCTTGGGCTGAAACCTCCGCTTCAGGGTCATCAAGTCACACTGAAATAAAGTAGCGATACCTCATATGAATTTATTTAGATCATGACTGACAACATGTATTTTTTAATGGAATTAGAATTAATGTAACATTTCTCTTTTTAATTTTCAAAATTAATTAATTAAAAATAAATGACATCAATAATTAAATGATTTATAACTATTTCAAATCAAACATTTTCTTTCCAGAGCAAACAGTTACTACGGGTCTGATTATTACTTACTTGGTACTTGTGTAGAATGTTTGTCTCAGCATCAAGCCAGGGATGTCAGGTGTCTGCATACATTGGCAGCGCATTCCATGTCTCAATTACTCGACTGAATTGAAGTGTCTCCCGGTGTCACATCTGGCATGCGGTTTGTGAAATTGATTGAAGAAGTTAAATCATTATATTCAAATTGTAAAATAATTACTCTGTGGTTGATGTTATAACTTCAAGCCTGCAACAAGTTTTATTTTAGGATCGTATGTATTTCGTTATGCTCAAAGTTGTGTCAATTTATCATCTTATAAACTGATATTAATATTATTAATAATATATGATATTAATATGATTAATAATATTAATATATATTATATACTGTTTAGAGGGCTGCATAGGCGTTTCATGGAACCAGAGCATACTGGTAAGACATACTGTGAAACCCCTTCAATTGCTGCACTACACCATTCAGCGATTGCCATCTGACTAATAGCCACCAACCGGTTGCGTGGAAAAGTTAACTCAACTTAATTATATGCTTACCAGTCCGTCAAATCTTTTTGCATTCCTACAGAGGGGCATCACTAGGCCTGAAGCCTCTAGGTCATAGTTTTCCTCAGAAAAAAATCACAACTTCCAATCAGAACCTTTCAATGGTATTATGATTTTGCTTCCTTCTCTATATTAAATAATATTTTATATAATGTAAACTGATGATGCATTATAAATGCTGATTGTTCATATCTATGCATTCGTTATGCATCAGTTACTACGAGTATGGCCCTTATAGTTACTTGTAACACATGAAGAAAGTAAAACCATGTGTTGCATAATAATTACCATGTGATTGATATTATACTGAAGTCTCAACACTATAAAAGCAGCATTTTGCCATTTATTTACTTCAAAATACTTGTCAAACCTCAAATTAAAAAAAACAGTTGTCATTAATAAACTTAACTTCCAATATTGTCGAAAGTTTGTTGTTTTACTTTTTGATGCTACTGAATGATTCAGGTTTGAACTGGGAATATGAAATTCGCTGGACCATTATATATATACACCGTATATTTCGATTATCAATTCAATTAAACAGTCTGTGATTGTCACCAAGACTGAGTAACAGTCAGCATGAGACATTTCATTGAAGTTCAACTTCATTCAACAGTGTTCAAGTACTCGTCAGTCTCTGACCAGCTGACTCAGTGACAGAGTCAGCGCACATGCATGAGATGATGAGTTTAGCTGTTTAAACAGAATGATATCTCCCAAAATCCTATCACAAGTGTCGGAGAATGATTTGTGGATACCTTTAAATCAAGCATGGTGCTATTATACTCATAATAACATTTCACAACAACTTTAACAAGTCGCGTAGGCCATTTTCAATTGAAACGGACTGTCGAAAAAGGTGCTTCGTGATTGGTCGAAAATCGACGGGATTCGCTGATAATGGCGTTGACGTCATGATGACGTTATGATATTCTCTAAAAATGAACGCGCCATAAACGTATTGAAATCTATCTCGTTGATGACTCTAATACAAAAAATAACTAATCATAATAGTTAATATTATATATTTTAAAGGTTTGATAGCTTCATCATAAAGTGCAGGATCATTCAGCTAACAGACTCCACTAAATTAACACAATGCCTTCATCATTTTGTGATACTTTCAAGAATAGGCTTCATATTGAACGCATCATTTAGGCAACGCTCTCGTTCTATTGTTTTGTTTTAAAGGGCTATAGTTGTGACAGTAGCACTATTGTTTATCTCTTAAAATAAAAACGAAGCATAGATTTTGTATTGAATTGCCTTACAAAAGATGACATTCACCAATGGTCACTCAGGGGCTCATCTGATTTTGCTCTCTTCACAATTACTCACCACTCGCATTTAAATGTTCCTTCCTCATTCAAAATATGCTTCTTACCTGATTTCTTTACATTAATTATTGGGCGCAGAATAACACAATATCACAATAATATAATAATAATAAACTTTTGGCCCACTCTGTATAACAAGGTCGTCGTCACAATTATTTTTATCACCAACTTCATTATGTGCCATCATAAATGAGTAGTTCATATTTGGCCTGTTTTCGCAGACGCAGAGCTGGATTTCGCGAACGCCGAAACTTTATACCGTTTTATTTTGATTTACTCGAATGAAGCAATACATATATCTGTCAAATTCGGATAAATCGTTATACACGATAATATTTGGTTTCTGATCTCTGTTAATCCTTTAAAATCGATAAATATAAGGCATGCACTTGTCAGACGCTCGATTTGGTGACCTTAATTGACCCTTTGAGTAAAGCAGAAATGACAAGATTTTATTTGAAAGAAAAACAAAAATAAACAATACCCACTTTATGGTAAAATATATATTCTGTCAACATTTTATTTCAGTGAATGACTTAATTATTTTCATCAGTTGTTTTAAACAAGATTTCATTTTGACAATTTGCTATTCACTTTGTGTGTTATTTGATAGTGTCATTCCATGAGAAGCTGTTAATGATGATTGGACTCTGAATAAAAATAATTACTACGTTCGTTTCTCGGTTATTTTGTTCTTTAACTGGTATGGGTTTTGCTTTTTATTTGTTGAATATTTATTTGAATGTACAGCGGACAGCAGACGCTGCATGCTGAATAATAGTAATGATATATCCATTGACACCGATAATCATAAATCATAATCATAATGATTGATATTCGAGTGTCGTACATGACTGTCACTCATAATTGAGTTGATACATGTACCCATATTTGGGGTTTTTCTTAATGATTCAATTGAATTAAAAGCCTGCTCCATCAATCACATATTTCATTTTAAACCAAATAAAATTGAAGGGATGTCTAACTTACCATATTCATGCAAATAGACGGCGTAATAACGTGGATGACAGGCGAATGTTGGATATCGAAACATGTTTACAAGCACGTGGCGAATGGGGCTTTGTGATTTGTCGAAACGCTCAATGACGTCACAATAATCTCGAAATTATACGCTTTGGTTAATATCGCCAGTAAATGATCGATAATTAAATCATTATAATCGATCTCGTTTAACACACAATGGAAAAAAATTGGATCATAATACATATTAGTAGTTTTTCTGAAATTTTGGTAGCTTCATCATCTTTTTGCAGGGTTCGCCACATTTTCCGAGCTAAGAAACTCCACTAATTGAGATAAATCGACATAAGAGTTGATGAACTTGGAATAAAAATGATAGGAATAGCAGCAAACAAAAGACATACCAAGTATTTATTTCTCTTATCTTTGTGTAATTTTACACTGCAATCTGTTTTGTAACTTTTTCTCAGAAATGTGATGACCATTGGAAAGCATTGAGATCTTTAACATGGAGTAGATAGACTACTTTTGGCCCACTCTGTATTTTAGAAGGAAAAAAAAGTTATTTCACGAGAATTTTTTTTTACGCTAATATCGAAGATGGCTGAGCAATTCAGGAGCAAGCATAACGTTTAACATCAACCATGAATGAATACTCTTGTTTACCTTTGTTTTTGTCTTTTGTTTGTGTTTGTTATTTTTAATTCTTTGATGTTTTCTCATGAAAATAAAACATAGTTTTCGACTGAACTTGAAAATTTTGTTGACATTTAACATACCAAAAACCACAGTGGTAATGAAACAAAAACAATCTGAGTGAAATTATGTTAAAAGCGATAAAATTATAACTGAAGAATGTAGCTTCACCCTATTGTGAATCGATCTTATATTTTTTTCAATGTTCCTTATCAAAATCATAACGTTTTTATCACCCCTCGCATTATGATTGCATAAATAATGACTATCTGTGAGCTGTACAACTCTTCTTAGTGCGTAAGAATAGACGCTGACAACATAATTGAACATGCAGTTTACCGAAGTAAATGTTTGTTTTCCAAGGTAATTTTCGTGGAATAATCGGGTTAAGTCCTTAGAAGTCGATGATTATGCTTAATAATGCTTAATAACTGAGCTTGAATTCGTCTCGTCGGTTATTTGACTCCACATCCACTCGAACGTTATCAATCGTAGCATAATCATCGACTTCCAAGTGACTTAACCCTTAATTAAAATCCTTGATCATACCTAAAGTGTGGTCACTGTATTGATATGCGATGGCACTCTAACTTGAGGTATAGTATCCGTACACATTATTATTCTATTTCTATTTCACATCTGCATACTTACAATTGACGAGTCGGAAAACTGACGAATAAAGATATTAGCATAGCAATGAAGTATACGCATGAAAACGGTTTAAATTAAGAAATGCCGAATTACTATTTAGAGGCAGAGATTTAATTTGTCTGATTAGACGGTGACTTCTGAAACATTTGATTCGTGAGTTTGTGAGTCAAGGGAGTACACTGACTGCTGTTGGCGCCCAGGCAACTTGGTCTCTGAGCAGCCAAACAGACTCAGGACAGCCGAGTGACATCCGCTGTTCTGCAGGAAATAGATCAAGGGATCGGCTATGGTTCCAAAAATCACAAGACCTCGAGTCATATGCCAGCCAACGACAATGTTGAACGGAGCGGTTTGATTCTTCGAGACGTAGCTTTGAGCGACGTTGGCCAGAGTGTTGTGTGGAATCCACGTCAAGAATAGAACGCCGACGGCCAAGAAGACGATCTTGACGATCTTCATCTCGCTTCGTGTCGACTTGATCTGGCGTCGCACCGATTTGGTCATCGTCTCAGAGGCGCTCATGGTTCCGGCTTTCCTCTTAGCAATAATGACCACGATAATGAGGAGGATGTTTAGCAGTGCAACGGATCCAAGCATGGTGTACAAGCCAAGGTTGTAGACATAGGAAACGTACGCGTCTGTCATAACAGTGATGCCAACGCAAGAAACGCCCGACTGCCACTTGTTCATAAAGAACAGAGAAACATTCTTAGCCAAAATGATGGTCCACGCTATGAGAATTGCGACTCGGCACGATTTTTTAGTAACGCGGTGCATGTGCTGCAAAGGTGAGTGGATTGCGAAGAGACGTTCGCAGGTAATCAGGATCAGAGCCATCATCGTCGAGTCGAAACTGATTCCAATTCCGACCAATGACGCAATGCATTGAAACTTTCGTCCGATGATGTATCGCTGCCCGGCGTCAGTGTAGAGGAAAGTCAAGAATGGCTGGCTGGCCAAGCAGGTGGTCAAGTCGCTTATGGTCATGTTGAAGATGAGCTGGTGAACGGGTTTCCCTCGTGACAGCAGAGGGGACTGCACGTAAGCAATCACTGTGACCAAGTTCAGCACCATACCAACAAGCATGACGATGTACGCGGTGAGTAGGGCATATTTGTACCAAGCAGCGATGTCCTGGGCAACTGGTGCGTGGATGAGGCTCGCCTGTGTGGCATTGTACGTGTCCCAAGTTGCATCTGTCGTCGGCATCGCATCGGTCGGACCTGTTGAATAGGACGACATCGCAGTGAAAAGCTAACTTAATAATTATTTCAGCTTTTGATTGAATGCATGCAGAAGTTGGGAAACACTGGCAGCGTAGAATCAGGGTCTGTACCATCGCCCACCTACTGCCTCTTTTGAAGGGCGGTTTCAACGCGGGCGTCCTCCTCGCGAACCAATGAAATCGCACAGTGCTGACGAATGACGAATGGAGAGCTCGGCTTCAGATTATTTCCATTCTGAAACAATAGCCTACCATGATAGATTGCCGTTGCCTCAACATCAGCCATTCAAGCAGTGAATGCGAATGACTAACTGAACGAAGTGAGCGGCCAGCGATGCAGAAAAAGGTGACACCGAATTGCTCTATTCATACTTGACAATGGCGCGTATCTGTTGTTGATGTACTATTTGCGTGGAGCTGCACCGAAAATGCTAATTCTTAAAATAAGCAATGCGCTCGTACTGCCTACTATTCTTGCATGCTGTTTGTTGCAGCAAATTATTTCACTGTCGTGATATAAATTTTGTGTATATGTCAAGATAATTTCGTTCTGAGTTGAATTGTATATGCGTGCAAATGGAATGGGTGGAATTCAACGTATTTCTCAACCTAAGAAATTGAACAGGTGAAAAACAACTGAATATGATCAATTCGTTATTAAGGGGAAAAAACCACAGCCAGTGAATTATTATTATATTAGGCTCATTTGGGTAAACCGTAGTGATCACGATGTACAATTATTTCACAAGATAACCAAATATAAAGGTAACCAAAGTAGAAAGTAGACAGAATGAAAAACTGTCGCTCTCAGATGAGGGCGGATTCAGATGTACCTCAACAACTATATTGAGGTAATCGTAGCGACAAGGCTAAATGGCTCAAATGGCCAACAATGGTTGCGCTCCGTGAACAGAAACCCGGGACTCTTTTCGATAGATCCCAAGGATCACGCAGGCTTCTATAGACAATGAGACACAACGCCCGGCCTTGGTATGCAGTTGGGCAGCACTACACTGTAATCCACAAGCAGTATAATAGTCGACATAGAATTGCTCCCAAACGATCCAACCAAGTGCTAGAGTGAAGATGTGGGGGGACACACCAGAACACGCTTGTATTTACACGGGATGAAGTTTTGTGACCTAAAAGCTTCCAGAGATTGGTGAAGCAGAAGCATTTGTCGGCTTTCTACTAGAAAACAAATCGCGATGCATCGAGTGAGGACCTTCGACTGAGAGGCTTAATTCAGTCATAAACATCTGAGGGCGTGAAAGGGAAGCCAAAGGTGACTCCGGGGCACAAAGGCCAATTCGCTTTGTCACACGAAGGGTTGCATTGTCTTGTACTGCATATTCAGAATCACGATAAAAACACTTCCGTGCACGAGAAATTCCCTACTGATCAATTAGCATACAGTCAGACCCCGTTAATCCGCCGTCATGTAATCCGCCCTTTTCGTAATCCGCCATAAAATCTCAGGGACGAATCGTTTGCAATGTTAATTGTGTCATGTAATCCGTCCTTTTCGTTAATCCGACTCCGACCACGATTCTAGGGAACGAATCTACACTTTACCATGGTAAATATCACATGTAATCCGCCCCCCAAATAGCGTGTGTCGAAAACAAGCATCAGCCAAGACACATCAATGGTCGGCGATTTCTTTGAAAGTCGGGTCAGTTTCACAACAACTGGCGCCTCCCCGTTTGTTTAACGCTTTACAAGTTAATTAAACAAAGCGAATCAATCGTAGGCAAACATTCTTACAGTCTTTCATTTAATTGGTCGCTGGGTTAAGCGATATTCAGGAGCGGAACGAACGAGATGACGAAGTTGTGAATGGAGATCAATCGAGTGGAGAAGCGAGTGGATCTGAGCCCGCAATAGAAGTCTTGGCGGGGGGGAGCGGGGCAGCACGTGCGCGCATTAATGCTATAATTCGAGAGAGATTCGAGGAATCGGAGGCAGCGAAGCAAGAAAATAGAGATGAACAACACAGATTGGGCGTGGTGGGACGGCTTATCACGAGCAGACAACCACTGATTTTTTCAAAAAATAAAAATCCTTTATTGACCTCATGTGATCGTTTGTGAGATCCTTTTTACTTCCAGCTTCAAACCTAATGGTATATGCCACTACGTTAATGCATTACATGGGTTTTAGGGGTTTTAGAATGACACACAATTTTCATCAATTTGTGGTCTGAAATGTAATCCGCGTTTTCGTTAATCCGTCAGTTTCCTTGGGAACGCAGGAGGGCGGATTAACGGGGTCTGACTGTATCAAAATTAGTGAAGAAAAGGTTTGTTCATTATGAGGAGGCTACTAGCTGGAGTTGTACACCCAGAAGTGTTACAAATTAAAATCATGATGTGCTCTCTTATTTAAAGGTAATAATCGTTATTATGTAAATTTTATTTGAATTGCTCTAAATTGTGTTGTTGCTAACATAATGATAATGTTTGTTGCAACAAAGTGCAACTACAAATTCGCTATCATACCTTTGAGTCTGCCAGCCAATCCGCCTTGTGTATTTGAGTGATCAATCCGTAATTAACGCTTATAAATAAACAAATAACATAGATCACGCTCGCCATTCACCTATAAAGTTAAGATCTCAAAATGCAATTTCATAACACAATCGATGATTGGACGTTATGATAACTAAAAATATCTTCTTCGGCTAATCAATCGTGATTTAATAATTGCTTATTATTTCTGTAGGGAATTTGGTTTGCTGTTTCAATTTGGATACAGCAGGATTGTGAACAAGTCTACAATACTCTACATGACTACATGTAGTTTTGTCAACACCTCATTCTCCAGCAATAATAATAGTCTGAAATTTATTATTCTCTGGTTAAACTGATAAAACATGGGCTTTTATTACAACGTTGGCAGCTAGCTTCGTACGTAATGGTCGCTGAATGCGTTATGCCGATGTGTGCGTTATGATCACCAAGTGCGTTATACTTGTAGCATCTACTGCCGATTTTCGTGTTTCGTGCTCGTTTGCAGAGCCCCCAAGAGTGTAACGCGCAATGGCGGAATGCACCGTGCCTGCGAGCAGTCTAGGATAGTAGTGGAAATCATTGTACGACGGTGTTGAATTGAACGAGGGCTACTCTTCTATTTCATAACGCAGCAATGCAACGTTATAACCCGCCCATGACTGCAAGGTCAAACATGAGTTCCGAGGTTTTTGTTCCCGATGGGGTAACTCAAAGCATATAAATTATAGACATGAAGATCCCCTCATACGCAATATACAGAGTGGGCCAAAATTAGTCTATCTACTTCATGTTGAAAACAAAACTTTTAAATTGGCTAAAATTGACGAAATATTTCCAAAAATAAATACTTGGAATGGATTGACTAACTTATTCTGCGCCCATTTATACAAATAAATCAAGTAAAAAGTCAATTTGGATGAGGGAGGAACATTTAAATGCGATAGTTGAGTGATGGCGAAGAGAGCAAAATCAGATGGGCCCCTGAACGAGCATTCCTAAGTGTCATCTCTTGCATTGCGCTTCAATACAAACGCTATGTTTTGTCATAGTTTTAGGAGATAAACATTATTGCTACTGTCACAACATTAGCACTCTCAAACAAAACAATATAGTACGAGAGCGTTGCTTTAATTGTGCGTCCAATGAAGCTTATTCATGGTCTGGGGCCCTGTTTGTCGCCAAAAGTGGAAATAGCTCAGAATGATGAGTGCATTCTATTAATTGAGATAAATCGGCATAAATGTTGATGAAATTGGAATAGAACTGATAGGAATAGCAGCATGACATATTAGACTAACCATTCCAAGTATTTACTTTTCTTATTTTAGTTTGATCCTTACACTGCGATCTGTTTTGTAACACTTTTTCAGAAATGCGTCGCACCATTGGAAAACATTGAGATCTTTAACATGGAGTAGATAGACTACTTTTGGCCCACTCTGTATAGCAGCTGGTATTGCATGTGAGTCATTTTCATTTCCATATGTTACGTTGCAACTGGTTTAAGTAATTAATACAGAATCAGGATATTATGTTTCATTAACAAGCTGTCTGTCGCCCCTTGGGGATGCGATTACTAACCAGAGGACACATTGTGAAGTCGGAGGAAGAGACCTTCTTCCTGGGACTGTAAGCATCCTGGGTTGTGTATGACCACTACAGATAGATAGTAAACATGCAATAAATTATCAGGATATTTAACGATATGAAATTGGATGTAAATGGCCGTTATCCGGTGTTGTGCAACTGGTGTAAAACATAGCCATGTAATTTAATCTACAATTATTCAACATTATCTCCACATTATATTCTGATGGTGTATCATTATGTCCACTTATTTACAAACATGTACATACATACGCTTTGCGAAATATTTTCGCGGGTTTTAACTTCCGCGCTTGGCCGAAATAAACAGGCATACAATTCCCATCGAAATTATCGCTTTTAAATGATTGAATCTGCATTTGTAATATAATTATTAGTGTCGCCAATACCATTTGACATAGCGAATTGAAAAATAAACCAATAAAACAGCTAGGATATGTTACGTGTATTTAATTTCACAACAATTTTTCCAACCTTTACTCATTAATTTGATATGATCCGAAGATTTCTGTGCTTGGTTTCATTTTATTGCAATGCTTTCTTCTCTGTTGGTTTGAGATAAATGTTTCACAAAAACTATATCAAACAATTTATTGTGACTTTATCTCCCGCCTAACGATGGCTCAAGTAGACCTACCTGTAGTCAGATTTCACTATCTAACCTCTGTTTGGTCTCACTCGCGTTTAATTATATCATCGCCATACTTGCACAGGAGCAGAGGGTCGGAACGAGACATGTTCATCTTATTCGCAGCTGCATGTGTACAGACAACAATGTCCACCAGAAAATAAGAACAAGAAAAAGCAGACAGTACTAACTACAAGTGCGATACAGTGATTTAATAAGTGGTTCGTTATTAGTGAACATACTTGAAATACGTAACATTTGTTCCAGAAGAATCTAGTATTGAATGCCGATCGACGTAGATTATACAGGGTGATTCAAAAGTATATTTATACTGAACGGCAAAAGAAAAACAACGCAACAAAAATCACCATAACATCATCAATCGTAAAAATAATCTGTTGAAATTTTAAGAGTAGTTAGATTGGTTCCAGTGTCGGATTTTTGCGGCTTTGAAATCCACATGCATGTCAATTTCAGTCTTGTGAAAAGAGCAACAACAAAATCGGGGTTTCACCCAAACAATTGTCGTATCCATTCCATTTTGTGAAGAAGTGATCTGTGATTATGTCTAAACCATTTGCAAACTTGATCTTTTTTTTTTTTTTTTTTTTTTTCTTTTTTGTCCAACGAATTCACACGTCGTGGTTACGTAATGTATAGCCATATGCAAAGATCAAGAATCACGGAGGTTGAGGGACGAACTTGAATCGGGCCGAATGACATACGATGTAATCAATTGAATATTTCATAATTGTGTTATTGCTCTTTGTACAGAAAGACATTTCAATCATGTTCTTCTCTGAGTTTTCCTTAAACCCCGCAGGGCGTACTACGCAATAGGTTAGCTTAGAGAGGGCAAAACATCGCATGGGTCTTTGGCCTCGTGCCTTTTGTGGGGTGCGCTGATAGCAGTCCTGACTGGCAGACTCCCTTGGGAGACTCAAAGCTTGTTCAAAGGTGGAGCTGCTCCCAAGAACCGTGTGTAGATGGGCCGATAATGCAGACTTCCGTTAATAGAACGAGAGAGGGAATTCCATCTTTATTTCAGGGCAAAAGTCACAGGGCAAGGTTGATCAGCTGAGTTATCGAATGGATGCATTAGAACATGGCATATACTATTTAATTAATTTGGGTGCAATGATTACCAGAGCATGTTTCAAAAGTACCGTGGTCCACGATACAGGTGACCTGTCTTGAAAATAGGGCTGTAAACTTGTTTTGATCTTGCCGTTTCTCTTTTAATTGACATTCAAAAGGTCAACGAACTCTAGCATTCCAGAAGTGTCCGCTTAAGGGTATGAGAAGAAGTATGACAAGAAAAATAATTGAAATCGCTGTAGGATTCACTGCAAGGTAAAGCCCAGTGATTTAACCTAAGCCGATGATCATAGAAGCATACCCTGGCTCCGTGAAAGAACTGTGCAGGAACGAATGATTTCAATCATTAATCAACCATTCCATCAATCCATCGGCATGTCAATAAGAAGACCAGACATGATGACGTCATTGAATCTTATCGGTCGCCCTGGATAATTGCATAAGAATGTGGTAATCCCTCAGCTGTAGAAATAATTGAATATAGTGAGCAGTGCATTTCCTTGGATGACATATCCACTTACTGCATTCATCAGTACTCATTACGCATGCTAAAAAAAAGCAAAACCCGAATTTCTACTAACGTCTTATTTCCAGTTATGTAACGGTGTGACCACTGTGATGCGGTCGCGCTATATTGTGATGATGACGTTGCGTGCACTTGACAAACCCTTGATTAGCACGGAGCAATTAACCCCGAGCGCCGTGCATTGTTGATGTACCGGACAGAAGCCTGTGTTCATGTGAATGACGACGCACTGTCATTAACGTGATTTCCATTATTGCTTCCTTTTCATGCGGCCATTCTCACTCGTTTCAAAGCTGCTAATTAAAGTACAGATTTTTTATGTTATTATAGCAATGAATTGCGAGGCTGAGTATGATTCTTAAAGAGTAACAATTTCATGGTCTGCTAGTGAGAGAGAGAGAGAAAAAAAAAATAGAGAGACGGAGATCTTTAAAAAATAGCCATATGATTCGGTCGAAGTGCCGATGAAATGTTATTCAGAATTCGCAGAAATTCACAAAAGACTTTCGCCGACGGACGAAATGGAAGCAGTATATGATGGAGGTGCTCACGCGCCAACCGCGGCGAAGAAAGGCGCAGACTGAACGCATGTCCAAGTGGCATCCACGGAGACATCTTCAGGCAACAATTGAACTACGCCGACCACTTGGGAAGTGTTTGAGAAGCCGGCGAAATGGCGCTATTATCAGCCAGCGGATCGACTGAGTGGCGGGCCAACCGAATTAGTCAGCCCGAAATCGAAGGCTTGGTCACGAACGATGCAAAAATCATTGGCTAGAGGGGTAGAGGGGGCGGGAAACTGATTCTGATTCACAGCTCTGGGGCCAAGGATCGCTTTAACACTAATTAGGAATCGACGGATTACGGAAAGCTCTGCACTTATCTGTAGAGTAGAGGGTCTGGATCAGCCAATTCCCTGATTCAGCAACTTTGAAGAGTTAATACTTATAATTAAATGCACCAGTGGATGCGATTATGATAACTATTTAAGCATTATTACGTAACTTCTATGAGATGCATAATGATGGTTTACGACAAAAAAATATATAATGATATATAATTGCCTTGTAGTACTCGTAATTGCCATTTTTATTTCATGAACTATAAAAAGTTAGTATGCAATAAAAGGAGAGCGTTCCATATACAGGATGGAGTGCGAGAACTCCGTATACAGCAGCTAGAATTTTCACAAGAACAATAAGAAAATAACTTTCTCCGCAGCGAGAGAATGTTTATTACTCAAATACTTTAAAAAGTGCTTTAAATTAACACTATAAAAATACATTTGTTTTGTATAACTTTCCCTTTCCACCGTCGTTATAATCGATAATTCCACTAATACTCAATCTGTAAGCAAACATTTGATGAACAATGTGTAATTAGAGATCAGCACAGATGTGCTACAATGCACACAAATGCCTAATCTCATCAAAACCAATTTCGTTTTGAGGCACCCCTGATGCATTCATCAGAAACGCATTCTGATCTACCTTAGCGGGAATGCAAAAGGGAAAGCAACCAAAATTTCTTTGAGGTCGAGGATTTCTTGGAATTGTGCTCAACGTAAGAGGATGGACGACTTCCTCTACTGTATCTCGATGGCATACATCTTGTGCTTATGAAAAGAATAATGTGACCTAAATATGATCAAGAGAAAGGGCATAGCCGCGGTCTGTGCCCACACTGTCCAGTCACCGATTGATGACAAGTGCATTATTACAGCATATACAGCGTGCAGTCTAATTCATTATTGCTTCCTTTCTATCAAATGTGTATCCAACGATTGAAATGTTTGCAATTGCACTGGCCGTCGAGTGCGCAGAACAGTGGGTTGCTCAATTGTAATAATCAAATTTTGTGAACATTATAGAAGGTTCCTATGGCAAAGCAATAAATTCCCAGACCTCTTTGGTCTCAAGTTCCCACTCCCCTTCCAAGAGTTACCAGACGCGATTTCCATAAAAATGCACTGAGCTATAAGTGAGCTTGCTTTAGACATTGTTTAATGCCAAAATATTACTATCTTATTACTATTCATAGACCAATGAGGGTACTAGCTCCAGGACGCACTCTCTGCGAGGTCAAATATCAAGCTAAGAAAGGAAGTCAATTGTATGACACTCAATTACATTAATTCCCTCAACCTGCCACTTTCCTTCAACCATATAGTGTTAATGTCAAAAAAGGATTGCTCATTTTTGCACACCAATTAAATCTTGAAACCCTAAAGGAAATAGAAATCTGGACAGGCACCAATTGCCCAGTCCATCTCGATAGCCATCAACGGTTGCTTTGCGCATACCAATTAACATATATGCGACGATAATCCTCAGTTGGCGGTCTCAACCTTCGTGGCCGCCAGGAGTAAGCAGCTATCACAGCGATCATACGTGCAACGCCATTCCATCAATGAACAGCGCCCGCGTGAACAGCCAGCCGACCGCGAGGGACAAGGCCTGGATATAAGCGACACGAGGAGCAAGCAAGAACTTTACTTCGTCCCTACTGTATATGAAGCAATTGGGAGACATCGTGAGGGTGGCGATTGCACCAGAGCGATTTTCAGTGCAGCGATGCATCTATCGAGAGATGGTGTCCTGTTGCTTAGCATACTTTGGATATTGTGTTCATTGACAGGTGAGCTTGATTAAATCTATTCACACCTTCACTGCACACTTCAGTGTACTTTTTATGTGATTTAATCGGATTACTAACCAAAGCAGCCATGTTGCAAGTTGAGTGGGTATACTTATCACACTTTTCCTATATGATTTGATTTATTTTCTTCTTTTTGTTTCATTTCTAAGCCTAACAAATGCAACCACTTTGAAAAAGATTGGTTTCTACAAGGAAGAACAATTGATTGCATATGCTAGTAAATAGTAACCATATATAAACAGTGTTGAATTGTCCGAAGATAATCGATACACATGATTGGATGGATATGCACGTAATTTGATTGTACTATAATAGGCCAAGAGGCCTAAACACTGATTGCATCGATTAAAAATTAGGAATGAATTAATTGTAAAGATAAAGAGGAGCAATGAAAGTAATTGTTGTCGTTTGATTTGCATATCTAACTACATTCCTTCTTGGCGTATAAATCACCCAAGTGGCATTGATAAAGAGGCCGTGCTTGCTTATAGTCCTTGTGGGTAGGATGGACATGCATTACCATTAGGACAGTTTATTACCTTAACCAAATAATCATTCTCATCTAATGCGTTACTTTATATTTGTATCCTACTTGTGACTAGAATTCTTACGTTTTCTTATTCTCCGCTGGAAAGTTTTATTTGATCCAAACGTGTTTGGCACCATATAAGACAAAATGCAATTCTAAAGGGTAATACAGGGTATTAAATGTTGTTAAAATATCACCAAGACAAGAAGTAATGTATTCACTCATGTCCGAATATGAGTATATATAGGCCTGATGTTTTATTCAGAGATCCGTTTTAACGGTCAACGCAGACATAAACTTTGACTCGCGACAATCCAGAGAACCTTTTTATAGACATATTCCCTGATTTTAATCATGCATAATCAAGATTTTAATGATAATTTTGAAACCTTGCTTTAATACAGTACGTAATTGCGCTTCAGAAATTAATACAATTGAACTATTGTTGCGTGATTATCAATTATAACTTAATTAAATTGTGTTAACAAGACAAAAGAGCTCATTTGACCTAGTTTATAGGACATTAAACTCTTTCTGTTTTTTAACAAATGGGATATCACTTAGAATGATTTTCCTTTTCTTGTGCCTATAGAAACATTTTTTAAAGCGTACTCATTTTTTCTTTTAATAATTGCCCTCTACTAATAATTATTCGGTTAACAAAATTCCATCTGAACCATTACAACTTAGAGAGTTGGTTCAGCTTTTTCGAGGGACTGCATTGATATATTAAATAAACATTATAATACTGTAATATCATTAATAATTATGTCGATGCTTTTGTCGAATTAAATAGCACTGCGGGTCAAAGTCGCCATGCCCCCTGAGTATATTGTAGGTTGATACCCATTACATAACAATATAATAATAATTTATTCGTATTAATATAATTATACAGAATTATGAAGACTTGACACCCCCCCTCCCCCCCCAAAAAAAAAATACAAAAAATACAAAACTATAAAGGTAACTTATTAATCATCATGAAGTCATATAAATCATATCGGTATTGTTCTGTGTTCATTATTATTGTTTATATTTATTACCTTGACATTATGATAATTATTATTACTTCGTATATTATTAATCATACTTCGAGCAGCTGCTTTATGGCGTGTGACAATCACAGCCAGTCGAATGTATAATTAAGTAACAATCAGGGCGCCAATCCATTGATGGTTCATATATGACACTATGATTGAAATGAACATGCAATTGCTGCTCGTGAACAGGAGATCAACAAAACCTCGAATGCTCGGACTCGGATTTAAATGCCAACACCTCGGGACCCTCTTAACTGCATGTTGTTTAAGATGTTTGTGACGTAAGCGTCTATTCAATGCGACCTGCTTTGTGTCTTAGTTGGATCAACACCAAGCATTCAATGATTCATTGCTTTAAGTGCAAGTAATTAAGAACAGAAAATAAAACTGTCGTTAACAAAGCATCATGACACCCTCGACGAAAGCCGACAGTCGCATGAAACAAAACTCATAGATAGTCGGCTCGGGCGGTTTTAAGTTATAGTCAATTGCAAACACAGAAAGGCAAAGGCATAGTTTTGTCAGAGTGGAGATCCCGTCAGTGTTGCAAAGGAAGTTTGTTAAACGAGGTGCTTAACATGGAAATAGAAGTACAGTCTCTTAAGTCGGGACTTAACATGGGGACCATCTAACCAATGAAATACTTCGTGATTTATGGGCAGCGATTTGAGCACTTCGGTGGATTTTGCGCTATTATTAACTTTATTTAAATGCTGCTGTTGTGCGCGGCCGTTGCTATAGCAACTGCCGTTACAATGAGGTATGTTTGCATTTTATTCGAATGAAAAAAATAAACAGAATAATGAAGAATTGAAAAAAAAAAAAAAAAAACAAAAAACAAAAAAACAAAACGAATGGTATATTATTATTTGCGATAAAAGCAGCTGTTTTATGCCGAGAATGAATTAACTAATTGAATTAACATTAATCGAAATTAACATTAATTAACATTCATGGCATAATTGGTTCGCCGTAGACCTCAGCACTTCATAAGGAGATCCCTTGGTGCATGCGGCAAATGTCTTTAAATAACGCCACGCAGACAATTTCTTCGAATCCATCGTTTTCGTTGATTTCGTAGAATTATTATTCTTCCAATCCGAAAGCATGGAGAGAAAAATAGCATGGAGATGGAAGAATTTCGAGAAAATATCAAATCTCCCTCATTATTTTGTTCTTTACTAAGGAAAATAAAGTGCAGAACCTTCTTCCTTGTAAATATTTATTCTCAGGTGATACAACGTTCTGGTGGCGTTGGCTCCGTTTTTCTCAGAAGTATCTTAACATCTCGCGCAGAGTGTGAAACCATTTATAATGGCAAATTTTATTTGTACACATCACATGCACACAATCATATACCTCAATATGTTTCATCTCGAATTTGTAAAATTCTCAACTTTTGGCATCATCCATTCTTTATGATAAGCACAATTATTATATTTCTGTTGTTGGAAATAATGTCTTGAGGTTGCAATAAACCATTCAACCCACTGCCCTTGGGTTTGGATTCACGTCACACCTGTGTTTAGAATATGCGCACATGTGAATATATTCACTTTGCGTTTGAGGATAAATTCATGGCGCTCAATATTGACTTCATTCTGGGGTGAGCTCAAATAGAAGGCTAAGTTCTTAGTTTGTATGATTGTCTGATTTGGTAAATCGTTGAAATTGATCGCCATGCAACAGCCATGACTTCAGTGCTAGCAATAAAGCGATATACATTTTGTCATAGGGGCTCATTATAATTATCGCTGTGTACTCTCTACTGCCCATGGAAGCTTATATAACTATACACATCGAATGGAGAAGCCATCTATGGTGTATTATAATAATGAATAATAAGTGGCATGTGCTTGTTACATAATATTATAATAATCAAAAGGCCGCAGAATGCAAGCTATTTACAGTAATTGTGATTGGTGAGGTTCAGATGCGACATTATGCTATCAGCTCTCATTAGTTTTGAATAATTACGAAGATAAGAGGGCATGACTCACATGTTATATGCATAATTCATAACAAAACATCCCCAACTGCATGGTTATCTCTAGTAAATGATCATTTACAACACGTTCCACGAGCGACAATGAGCAGAAGCCGCGAGATGAATCCAGCATCTTGTAACCGAGCGATATGCTTTGCTTCATTCATTCATTTGAAGTCGCTGGATTCAACCAATGGTTAGACACTGCTCCTGGTTGCTTATTTAATTTAGGCACGGATGAGGATTTGATGATCAATTGGCTTGGATGCCTTTGGTTAATTAATAGTCAGTTTACCATTGAACATTTTAATCGTATTGAAAGTGATAAGAGGCAAATCTGTAAGGCACGGGTGTCAAAAAGAACCAACTGTTGTTCTATTTAACATACAATTCTATGCTCCTCATATTCACGCCAAATTAAACACTTTATTGGAGGAAAAGGCGACAAAGGCATTGGCGACAAAGTGAATGGTGACATTGACAACAGAAATCCACGACGACGCAATCAACGCATTCAAAGTGATGCGTAACATTGCGAGAAAGTATGATTAAGACATGCATAGAAATGCATTATTCATCCCAAAAACTGATGACGTATCGATTTGATTGAAAGGACACATGCAAATGGCCATATGTCCCTTTTAACTCCCTCATTAATATCCTCATTAGTCTCGCGCCACTCGGGTATGTTTGTAGCCTTTGAGGTCAAATCTCTCTCCTCATCCGGATAAAGTATGCTATTCATTGGTTTAATGATGGGTTATCCGTTAGTTAGTGGTGTCGTAATAAGGAATTATTTGAGACTTAAGAATGAGGTAAGCTTCATCCTTATGCCAGGACCAAGAAATCGGGGGTTACCTTGATATCACAGAGTTGAAATTGTGTGAATCGGATCACGTGATCAAGAATTGAGCAGGTTGTCATGGTTACAATAGACGCTTTGGTGCTCTAGATGTATCGCTTCTTCAATAAGTATTACTATAAGCTACGAATAATACTTTGCTGTATAATAAATATAATAAATATAATAAATATAATAAATATAATGAATAGGATCAAAGCTAGTTCAACAAGATTATTCTGAAGCAGGTGCCCGGAGGCGACGAATTTAGATCAAAACACAAACATAACATTCCAAACCCAAGATTTCGTCCCACTTAGTAAAATTAAACTAACAACTCTCCTATAAGTATACTCATAATAATTACACTCAGAGTTGAACTTGTTAATGAATAATTAGCACTCTTACATTGTTTACAGTATTCATTGGCCAAAAAACAAAACAAACAAACAAACAAGCAAAATATAAAAAAGGTCATCTTGTTATAATGGTTACAAACAAAAGAATAAAAATGGAAAACTTGGAGACAAAATTGGAATTACAGAAACGAGCAACGTGATGCACGAGAGCGGATCTCGAAATATGTATTGTCAACAGTTACTGTAATAAATTAAACATTTCTTTTAAGGGAATGTGGGATACTGATGACACCTCGAGGAACTACGTTTACTCGATTGGAAAAGGCGTTTCTGCGAAGCATATATACAACTGCTAGTATGCAGCCGAGGGAATATTGTGCTACCCTATTGCAAGTGTGATTTTTCTTTTTCTGGTTGATTCAGCTCGTATCTGCTGATCGCTCATCGTGTGTTGTTGCAGACGAGTAGAAGAAGCATGCAGCTTCATTTTAATGTTGTTCGTTGTTGTTATCAACACTGAGCTCACCTGGGCTTCAGGGGAGCCGTGTGTATTCGACCCGAGCGAGTGGTTTATATCGCACTGTGAATTATTTACGAGGTAAACAGTGCGTGGGCGTCAATTTGAGGGCAGTGGAAATGTCAGAGCATTGAATGTCATGAAATTGCGCAATATTATGTAATTGACATCTGGTGACCTTGGTATTCATTTTTTTTTTTTTTTTTTTTTTTTTTTTTTTTATCACACCAGGAAACGAACCACTGACTGTTTGTTGACATCTGGAATCTAAATTAATATAACTGAAATATTAAATATGCATCATAATTACTATTAAGTTGTTGCAGTCCGATCCGAGCATTACATCAGCAACAACATGGTTCAATTTAGTGAACCTTATATCGATCGTTGTTTTAATTGAACAAGATTTGGTTATGAGGTTGGGGAGATGCCCGGTCGCCAGGCAAAGGCTTTCCAAGCCTTATCTCCTGGAATCGTCATTATTTTATTTTATTTATTTATATATTTTTGTTATCATCTCATTCCAAATAAAAAATATATATCTACTGATTGTTTTCACTGAAACTGCACACAAAAAAGGAGCGATATATTTCCCTATATTTTACACCCAAGAATTTAACTGAAAGAAAAATGTGGAACATTCGGACATACTTATTTTTCTCACGTTTTAAAACTTCTAAATATGATGTAAATGTTTTTGTCAAATTCGAAAATGAAACTTAATTACATGCTCCGGTCCTATTTAGCGCGGGCATATAAAAAAACCTCAATATAAGTATTATACTACATAACACTAATAATTATAAAGTCCTGTGACCACTTATCGATAAGTATAATTATGCATTTCGATCGACCTTGAACCCCGCACAATTGACTTCCAGCTAGCAGAGTTGTGTGAATTTGGCACTTGGAGGCTGATTGCAGCTACAGGGAAGGATAAAAAACACTGTTCCGCCAGCGGTCTGTTCATCTCAGATGCAAGTTGACTTTGCTCAAAGAAGTCACGTGTTTACGTTGCAATGGGGCAATAGACTCAACTCTGATAGTGCAACAAGGAGTAGATTACAGCAGTTCTCGTAACCAATGATTGTTCTCATTTGCGTATTTTGTGCTTATAATGTAGCTAATTAATTAATTAAGAGAGTAACTTGCTGTTTTCCCTGAACTGCTGACTTGCTGTATGTATACACTGCATGTGCTCTTAGCTCCTTAGCGAATAAATACACTGATAGAGGAGAATCAAAGGATATAGAATCCGACTTCTCAAGAGACCAAGGACTCTACAGGTCATTCCGAAGAATTATTTATTTCTATTGCATTAACCGAGCATTTTCACGTGTGTTATCTACTGAATATCCAATTTAATTAATTTGCATTGCTCATTAAATTGTAAACAGCAATTAGCAACATTTATTGTGCTGCATCGGTATTCTTGCCTTTGGTGCCCAATGCGGATGACTAAACATCACACACGCCTTGCTACTCTAGAGTACAATGCGTCATTTTGCCTAGTGGAAAGCAATCCGAGACACAGCACGTAAAGGGCCCTTCTTGTGGCACATTGCTTACTTGCATGGCCAATAAAACGACTCGAGAAGTAATCATCATCTCATGAAACACTTTACATCGCTGATGGCGCAAATCTATAAGCATCGTAACAGATTGTTCTGTTTGCCCAATGTTCATGATGCTGTTTCACGTGTGGAATCAGCTGTTTCACGTTGACTGCGTGCACTAATTTTGGATTGTCTTCCTGCTATGAGAACACCCTGGTTCGGATTACTTCATGATTAGGCACGAGGGTGGCATTGGGTTATACGGATGCATAACGGCTGTTTGCAGACTATGAAACATTACGCTGGTCAATTTATTGGCTGGATTCAGTACTAGAGAAAAGTGTGGAAGTAGGTCTGATGGTACTTCTCGCTTCACCCTCGCGTGTTTCCATCTTTCCTTTCTTGTTGTGTTACGCGCAAAACCTTAAAATAATTGCGATTCTGTTTGCCTTGATCTCAATCTATATTCATTGAAAGTGCAATGACCGATGCTGTTGAACATCATGGATGCATAGCCGTGATTTACAAACATAAAAGCAATGCTCGGTTGTTATTCACAAAATTAGCCTCCGTCTTCAACAATTGGCACCATGGAAATCAACAATGATATTATTGAAGCGCAAATATCAAACAAAAGCAATGATATATTATTATTGGCCTTTGTACTACTTCCTCGTCATAACATGACCACAAGCATCCCATTGCTTATTATCGCAATTGTTATGTTATGAGTAACCCTTGTTGTGGTGAGACCAACAGGTGTAAATTGAGGTGATTAATTAACTTCACTCAATGAAAATTCCCATTAGCCCTGTCAGCTCCACCCTGGAGATTCAATTGTGAGGTTTCACACAATAGCGATGCAACTCTCGGCTGCAAAGTGCTTTCAGCGTTATTCTCGAGAGTTTTGTATATTTAGCTCAATTGCGATCTATTTATTTTTTGGCAATTCAGGATAAACGATGAATGAGAGAATAAAGTAAACAAAATCATTCACTGAATCAGCATTGTTTCATGAGAGAAAAATCCACGCAAAGACAGCGTCAAGCAACATCTCTGCGTGTGTAGAGAAGCAATGTGTTGTGCCGCCTGCACATCGGTATATTTTGGTACTTTGTGTCGACCTAAGTGTACTCTTGCTGTGTGTCAATCGGTCCTGTGACGATAGCAATTGGCGCTCTTCGATGCATAATTAGGCTTTTGCAGCATTGACGCTGGATGGTCCCTCGTTAAATTGTCATTTATCTCATATCGTCACGAATTTTTTATCTCGTTTCCGTTTGCAATATTATTTTACAGAAGTTGTGTAGATAATTCCATTCGTTATAATTAACTGGAGAAAAAAACATGAAGACTTTTTTCAGTTATGGTTGGCCAATGCATATGGGTCACAGACATCGTGAGGTGGGATGACAAGATCCGTGCGTCAAACTACGGTTGACCAATCAAACCAAATTAGCACATCTCGCAATTGGACCGAAGCAAACGGGTGCGGCTGATCAGCTACGCAGATTTATCGCTGTTCAGGAATCATGAGTGGGTCGATAAAAGCGGATCTGTCACATTGGCTAAGATTGCGTTCGGAAGTCAAGGCGTTCACGAGAACTTCGGCCCATTTCGTTCAGCAATTGACGCATTTTGCTTCCAATTGGAACACATAATTCTACGCCCGGATGCTCCACAGCCGACGTGATCGAGCGCAACGCAACCGAAAACAGACAGTTCAGCAAATTCCACTTGTTAAAAGACCGTTCGCTTCATCAGGCGCGCGTCCTGCCCATCGCGCTTGATGGTGTACAGTTCGTTCGCAAACTGGCAGGCAGGCGTCGCTGTGTGAACCCCACGCCCGCGTATACGGAGTTAAATTACCCGAATTTTTTGTGATGCATGTAATGTAAGTGAGCATAATAACTCAGCGTATCTCTGTGTAGAACAAGGAAGCGAATTTGCATTCACTGCAATTCAATATGATGGATGGAACAGCGAGCAAATCCGGGCTGTTGTGGGGGTGAATTATTTCCTGATGCAGTGCAGACTCTTATCAGCTGAAAGGGGGTCATTGGCTGATCATAATTCAATGCGAAATCAATGTTCTTCTGATTCATAAAGAGCCGAGAAGAACAGGCGCAGATAGCCCGTGATATGTGAGCGGATGACCATGCCTCTGTGCCACAAAGCGGCGATCAAAGTAAAACAACTCACGGGCACGTGGTCGAAGGATCGTTATGTAATTATATAAACATTGAACAGGCAACTAAACAGAAGACAGCCTTAAATGTCAGAGCGTGAATTGAAGGACGTTTCATATCAAATACAATGATTGTATCTGTTCTCATCCGTCTTATTACCCAGAGATTGAGTTCGATCTGAGTGCGAGAGCTTTCTTCCTTCCTTTTGAGAGGCGACTCTGGATAATCTGAGCCAACAGCGTTCATGAGTATCTGGCAAAACTCGTCGTGTCTGCATGATCATCGCATTGGGTCAGAACTGCGTTCGTCTGCTGCCCTCTATGAGTTCAATATCGGATATTTATGTCCTTGGTCTTGTTCTTCCCCTTCCCTCAATCCAAACCCTTCTTGCCAAAAACACCCGATCTTGTTACAATCAATCGAGCAATCCATGTTCGGCTTTCGGATACAACGACGGGGAGAATGAAGATTGAATTACCTGAGCGCCATTAGTTGGGTGCTACGAGGCGTTGTCTCGTCCCGATCAAATGCGGAGGGGGCGTGACTGGCTGAATGCCCCTGCCCCTCTTCGCCATGGAAACCCCCTCTGTGTCCATCATGCCCCAACGACGGAGTGACCTCTCAGATTTTGACCTCTCCAAATGAGAAAGGGGTCATGAACAGTATATTATAATCGTATGCTTCTGAACCCGATAACCTCGGATTTAGGTATGAGTAACGGTGATGCTATTTTGAAGATTTATGCAATTTTTGAAGGATTGTGCTTTCTTTTGCAGTGAATATTTATTTCAGGGTTGAGAAATGACATTCTGATGGAGTTTATTTCTGAACCTGCATTAGATGGATCATAATGTGATCTGACAACGCAACCAGGGATCAATAGCTAATTATTTTCACAATTTCTGGAACAGGAATTCAAATATTTTTCTTTATGAGATTCATGAAATCATGACAGTCTTATGACAATTCAGTATCTTCCGTCAGTGATGTACTGGAAAATTTATGTTTTGATAGCAGGCATATCCAGGAGAATATGTTGACTATTATTCTGTGGATTCTCATTTTCTGTCTAGGATATTCATAGTATTACAAGATGTATTACAATGCTATGCATGAGCATTCAGTGTTCACGCCCACACTTGCAATTACTAAATGCAATGTGAATAGAATATACATCCATTTCATGGGAACATAATAAGCGTGAGAGGTACACGTCGAATGACATTCCATCTCTTGATTTGGCATACCCCCTTCAATTGTATTGTGTTGCTGTTCATTGTGCCACCCACCCGGTTCGCAGTCAACTGATAACATTCCTACCCGCTGTTAGACTCACACAGTAGTAGTAATATACTAAATAAGCATGCACACGACTTATCCCAGAAGCACCATTGTCCATTACAGTGGCTTACCACGCCCTTGCCAGGGTCTTTGTGGCGCTCGACCTTTGACCCCTAAGTAAGCCGTGCGAGCTCCTTGAAACCGAGCCAACAAGCCACCGGGATCCGGGGACATTTCCTGTGCGGACCCGATATCTCTCCTTCTTGTTCCGGGATCCAATCAACGATCTATGGATCCCGAAGAACGTGATGTTGGGAAAAGGAGATCTGCGCACTGCAGACGCGATTGCGGCATGAAAGCAGCCTACAGGGAGTCCTGCTTCAAGCGGAATTTGAGAGGAGTTCGATGCGGACCAGATGTGCTTCGGTTTTCTCTCGATTAAACCCAATAAGGTATACGGGAAGATTATTAGCACCAGGGGCACCATGCAAGGGATCTTTCTTGCTTCATTTGTCCTCAATCCATTAGTCGTCGCTTTGAGGGAAATGTCTTAGTGTTTAATCCGCAACATGAAAGAACAAAGCGGAAAATATCTGCAAGTAGAAAGGAAGCAAATGATAAGAACTAATAAATGCAATTACCAGATGACTACCCGGATTATTGGCAGACAGTGTTAAACACCGCATTGTTTAACAACAGTGATATTATTATTTTGTAATCACGATCAAAGACAATTGAATAATCTTGTTAACATATCTGATTGCATTACTGTTATCCTGCATTGTGATTCAACAGAGCCATTCCCTCGTGTCTTCACGACCTCACCCCCGTGGCACCATCATGAAACTTTACATTTGATGATTATTATTATATTACCAGTTTTCTTCTTCTAAGATACTTTCCTGCGAGTGTTGTTTTCCCCATCTATAATCTTGCCCTTCTTCACTTCGCATTTTCTTCGTATGATGTTCTTGTTGTCTTTGCAGAGGCAGCCATCAGAGCAGTTAAGCCCAAGAAGAAGATTATTCGCTCGAATGAATCGAAGATCAAAGATTTACTCTTCCGAAGCAGTCGCTACGACTCAACTACTCGCCCTGTGAAGGAAGACAGCACAGCCGTCGAATGCAATCTTGCAATTTCTCTCTACCATATTCTGGACACAGTAAGCGATTATTGTCCATTTGCCAGTCCCATTTTTCTCGTATGAACAAGTCATGACATGTAGTAAATCTTAGCATTGTCTGCTGGGCGTTAAAATTTACTGATGTTTAACCCTGCGTACATGTGAATTGAGAGTGATGTAATTATGTTATTCAGTTCTTCCTTGATTTCCATGCAAATTACAAGCCACACAAGACTCCTTCATTCTGACATTGGCAGAGTGGCATAAGCTACGAAGTGAGGAATTTCCCAAGAAAAGAGTGCTCCCTTTTTGACCTGGCACTTCGGGGACATCGTCTGATTTCCTGGCATGTTCACAATACCATTAGTGCAGTAATTGCATTTGCAGCACACATCCTGTCAATATCATTTGAATAGAAACTAGCATTGCCTTCCCCCTTCTAGAATAGGTCGCACTGCTGATTGTTGAGCCCGTGCAATGAACGCCGGCCTAAGACTCTTTCCTCATCAAATACTTGTCGATCCAATTCACTGGAATTTTCTCAGCCACGGGCGAGGCGTCGTTAGTGACATATACAGTTTTCTGTTTACGGAATCCTTGTATCCCGACGCATCTCATTTGCCATTGAGGACTTTTATGCTGTGCTTGAGGCATGCATGGGTGTATTTGAGGGCAACGAATGCTTCGATGGTTTGCTCAGAAATTGAGAACGAAAATTGCAATTGTAAAGGTCAGACGTGCGGAATGGGCAGCTTCAGGGGACTGTAATTGTGAAGTGTTCATGTCGTATAATGGACAGCTGAACCTGAAAATTGCACCCATGAACACACCAGCATATTGAATGCAAGTGGTCTCATTCATGACCAACACTTAGTAATGAAAAACTGTCCAATCCTTTTAATCAGCCCTGAGTAGTCAAGTTAAACTAAGAATTAATTTTATATGTAACTCAACCTTGAGATCCCTTACCCGTTAACTAAAGCCATTTGTGAATGCTTACAAGGGATGAATAGTAATTACTCATTCGTGTTATTAAAAATCATGATGATCTGTGATTCAATGTGAGATATCATTTCCACAGAACGAGAAGCAACAGACGTTCACCTGCCTTCTGGCTATCAGACAGGTGAGATAAACACGTTTCATCGCTCAGAGAACGAGAGAAGAAGAAGCTCTTCGCACCCCCCCCCCTCCTGCTCGCAAACAACCAATTGTTTGATACCCCACTAGGCGCCTATTATCGCTGTGTTATCGCCCATCCATTTTATCCTGTTACCTAAATACCTTTGGGTTATCGAACAGGTTTTTCCTCTTTTTCTTTCATGCCGGAATATTCTTCTCTGATCTTCTGGTTAATCTTTTTTTGCGGGTAACCATAAGGCGTCAGAATTTATCGTGAATTGGCGCTAATCAAGCGGTGGAATGACGTGATTTACGCATGAGTTGCACGTGATATGCGTGAACCGGGGCTGGCGCGTGCCCAGCCATAATCACCAATAACCCACTGCTCTCTGTTTGTGCGTCTCAACAGAGATGGAAAGATGAATATTTGACATGGAATGCTTCCGAGTTTGGCAATGTAGGAACCATAAGGGTGCCGTCAAATAGAATATGGACGCCTGATCTGGTGATCTCAAATTTGTGAGTATTTCATCGATGTCTTTGCTCATGTCATCAATACTTGTTAAAGTGCCGGTGACAAATTTAATGATTACATGATCACCAATGCCATCATCTCGAGTGACGGTAGCGTGTTGTGGCTCTTCCCTGCTTTGATCAAAACCTACTGCACATTGAACGTCAAGTACTTCCCGTTTGATACTCAGAGATGCAAGTAAGTATATAATCACACGGCTAAGTGCTCGAGTACGTTGTTCATTTCAGGATCGAGTTCATTTCATGGACTCACAGCGGTGATCAACTGGATATCTTCTACAACTCCAGCTTCGAGAATTCCGTCTACTACACACCGACCAACCAGGAATGGGCGGTGGATGGAATCGACACTGAGCGACATGTCAAATTCTATGCTTGCTGCGAGGAGCCATATCCGGATGTGACGTTCACGATCAAGATGCGCAGGCGCAGTCTGTTCTACATCGTCAATCTGATTGCTCCCTGCTTCCTCATTTTCATGATCGCATTTCTCGGCTTCTTTCTCCCAGTCGAAAGTGGAGAAAAAGTGAACCTTGAGACAACCATCCTCCTGGCTCTCGTAGTGTTCCTCCTGATGGTAGGGGAGAGCATGCCACCCACTCCAGACGCAATTCCAATCTTAGGTATGCTAAATCTGCCGACTTCGACCTCTCGCGAGTGTTTATATGTATTTTTATTACATAGGTATGTTCTTCGCCCTGACCATGGTCATGGTGACCATAGCATTGGTCATGGCGGTTATTTCGACGAATATTTACTCCAAAAAAGACCAGCCCCAGCGATGTCACCCCGTGGTCGTACGTATGGCCACGCATTTCTACCCGGACTACATCCCTGAGCGAGCGGTTCCGTCCTCTCGCCACCGCCTGCACCCGCACAAGGACTGCCGAATCACCAACGGTCGCCAATCGGACATCCTGTCTATTGCGGACACGGAACTAGAGTCGCTCACGTGCTGCAAGCGATGTTGTCATCGTGAGAGTGACTCCGTCAGCTTCCGCGGAGCTCACACAGATTTTGATCACGAGCTTTCGGAGGCAGAGTGGAGAGTCGTGGCCAAGTTTGTTGATCGACTATTCTTCTGGGTGTTCGTCGTGCTCAGTATATCGACACAAACCGCCCTTTTCCTGCAGATGGCGCCGGGAACCAGGCCGGAGGAGTGAGATGGGATTACCAGAAAATCGTTGTCGACTGGAGATCGCGTTTCCGATGATTTCCGGGATTCGAGTTTTTTTGTTTTTTTTTCTTTCTCCGGGATGAAGATGCCATATCGAGGAGGATATCAAATAGGGAACACCCGTTGACAAACTATTTTGTAGACTTATGTTGTTAAGAGAGAAAACTCGTTTATGCTGTGTTATAGTCCGTTAATTTTATGTGCCATAATTGCATGCATTGTGCAATTGCACGATCTACGTCCTTTGGTCGATATATGTCATATGAATGCAGTCCACATACGCGTTACAGTAGAATAAAATCTTGTAAACATGTATAGTACACTCCTCTCTGGCTCTGTGTATAACGTGGGGTTTGTTAACTGGGGCTCAAACCGAATCGTATGGCTCCTCAGAATATTAGTATTAAGGATATGGTTTTGGTAACATACTTGCCTATTATGTCTATGGTCCAGGAACTTTTGTTTCTGCGTAGATGCTAAGCAATTTAGCGACCACAACAACCATCGCATTGCGTCACTTGTTGGTCGGTCAAATAGTAGGCACTGGTAAGTTCAGGAGAGTAGCTTGTAAATTCGTGCAATGACCAAAAGGGGAGAATAGCACACGCCAAATGACACAGGAAATGACAGAGAAAGGAATGCTTGAAACTCGACTTTTATCACAAGGTTATACCAAGCTAGCTCTATATATAGGATTGTATCAATCGTGGAAGAAGAGTGTCCTGCAACGGTTCAACCAATGGACAACATTATGTAGCCACCATGCTGTATTTCTGACCAAGATCCAGAAGCGAGAATGACTAGGTGTTTGCAGGAACCCTTATTCCAACCAATGGGATAAATTAAGAATCAATGTTGCAGCTAATTAATTTTTATTTAGTCATCAAATCTTGCCATAATACGATTAGGCGGTAAGAACATGTTTAACATGTTATTTTAATTGGTAGAAAATAAATGCTTAGAAAGCTCAAATGAACTGAACCGGAGGGTTCTGCGAGTATGTTGATTGAGTGTGTGTAATGGTTTTTAATGTAAACTTTCAGGTAATTATATTTAAAACCAGGCTGATCGACACGGAGATGTGAGTGTGCGTTTGCTTTGATCTCATCACAATACCGACAAAACACACACACACACGCAAAATAACCAAACGTGATCAGATATGAACTAGAAGTCATGTGTCGCATACAAGAGTTTGGGATAACAGGGGTGATATGGACGTGATACTCTACACGTACTGTCGCAATTTGTCTTCTGATAATGAAGCCGAATGTTCATCAGTGTGTATTAAGTGTCTATACAGCAGAGCGTTGGTGGTATGTCATTCATAATGTGTCTTTTCCTCAATCATCTCGATCTACAGGGCGTTATGATCTCGACAGATCTCTCTGCCTCACAATAATCCTCGTGTCGTCGAGTTTCAGGAGTTCAGTGGAGATCGACAGTGTCGGCCAAATTGAGCTCAGTTCGAATGCAATTTTAAAAGTTAATTGATTGACTAACTTAAAACTTCCAAATATTCTATCTTGTATTCACCCAATCGTGACAGGATCATAGCTGTTAGGCTCATTCGCGACCACAATAATAATAATAATAATAATAATAATAATAATAATAATAATAATAATAATAATAATAATAATAATAATAATAATAATAATAATAATAATAATAATAATAATAATAATAATAGTAATAATAATAATAATAATAATAGTAATAATAATAATAATAATAATAATAATAATAATAATAATAATAATAATAATAATAATAATAATAATAATAATAATAATATTAAAATCGACGGAAGCGGAGATGGGTGAGGAAGAATGTTAATACACTGCATAGAGTGCATATAATTGGCTTGGTTCATCGCAACATGAACGCCGAAAATACACGTGCGTGATTTCTACGCTTATCATTTAATATGCGCCTGATCGTAACAACACCTACTCAAAATTAATCCATGCACCGCCCAATATGGTTCAATATCCTTCCAGCATCAGTGTAATATGGTTCAGTATCCTTCCAGTATTAGTATAATAAATTATGGTTCAATATCCTTCCAGCATCAGTGTAATATGGTTCAGTACCCCTCCAGCATCAATGTAATATGGTTCAGTACCCCTCCAGCATCAGTGTAATATGGTTCAATATCCTTCCAGTATTAGTGTAATATGGTTCAATATCCTTCCAGCATCCTCAAAATAAACGGTGAGAAACTTATACCTTCAACCATCGGTCAAGAAAAAAATTAATAAAAATTATAATTATTCTATGTCAGGTTTATTGCTTCAATAACATCATTACCATTGTACAACCAGACGTATTGGTAATTCACTCCAATAATTCAAGTCACCAGCGCAGATGCTAATTGCAATTAACCGTTAATTAAAGCACGCTCTAACACTTCCTTCGCCTCTCAATTAGCCAAACAACAACGAAACTATCAATTGTGGATATTTCTGCGCCCTTCCGCCGACTGAATGCCTTCCTTGCGGCTGTGCAATTGACCGGAAATAAGGACTGATCTTAGCTCATAAATCGCTGGATGAGATTCGCTCGCAGAGATTGCGGGAGTCGCGAGGAAATTCATCTTGTCGCAAGCCACAATTAGGAGAGCACGCTCCTTCGGGCGACCGAACGAGCGCCATTATACGCCAGGATCAATTCCCGGCGCGCGGAATGCCAAGTCGGGCCGTCACCGTAGCTCAACAAGAGTCATAATCTCTGTCGACATAGATTACAAAAAGGACAAAGCGGAAGATATGCAGGCCACGTGACTGTGATACAATTCACGTAGATCCAGGTTGGGTGATTTTTATTTATAAAACAAACGAAAACAATGCTGGAACTGATATTTACATGATAAAGTAAGCAATGGTTATAAGATGTGATTAAAAGGTTCTTGTATGTTCTATTGGTTTAGTTTTAGTTTTTTGCAGAACACGCCCCAAATATGATCAATAATATTTTTTTTACAATTGATAACACGTCAGTCACACTCACTCATCACAAATTAAATCTGTCCTATTCTATATAATAATAATACACGGGATATGAAGCATATAAAACCACAGAGGAAGAATAATTATTTTTCCCCTGTGATAAAACTGAGTAAGCAAATATCGGCGCATCACAGAGTTCCGCGGGCCGCTTCAGCCGTGTTTACGTCGCATTCATGTGAGGGATTGAACAAAACATCCAGGACAGAGCGGCGATGCTGGCCAGGAGAAACAGCCAGAAGAACACGCGATCCACTGACTTAGCCAACAGCATCCACTCTTGCGCAATGTTGTCTTTCTGCGCGTCCAATAAATCCGGGAGGTAAGACTCGTGATGGTGTTTCCCGCGGCTGAACGAATTGCCCCCACTGCGCCTGCGCACGCTGTTCTTCTTACTGGAAGTCAGTGTTTCAAGCTCGCTCAGCATTGATAGATTGTCTAGTTCGATTTCCGGTACTCGGATCTCGTTCACGTGATTCTCTGACGTGACTTTGTCCGTGTGTGGGGTACGAGTCACGTGACGTTTCGGATGTCTGGGCATAAAGATCGGTCTGCTGATGGCCGGGATTCGAACCCCGCTGTCTTTGCGAAGGAAGATGTTGGTGACCACCACGGCCATGACCAAAGCTATGGACACCATGATCATGGTCAGACCAAACAGCAGACCTGGAAAAGAGACAGCGGATGCGAGTTAATTGCGGAGAGGCTCAGTTGCGAGAGGGCAAATGGGTGGACGGAGATGGATGGCACCCGCCACACCTGTTGATTATAATCAATCTCCCTCTCCATCCTCAATCTAATCAACCGGAACACCACAGTGTTGTAGGTGCGTCCTTTATATTGCTTACCGTCGAATACCCATACTGAAATGCCATTATAATTCACAATATCACCATACTTATACATCACAATAGGGATTTTATTTTAATTAAGACGTACCTAAAGCAGGTATTGCATCGGGCGTCGGTGGCAGCGTTTCGCCAACGATCAAGAGAAACACAACGAGAGCCAACAGGATTGTGATCTCCAAGTTGACTTTCTCCCCCGACTCAACGGGTAAGAAGAAGCCGAGAAAGGACACGGCGTAGATGAGAAGACACGGGAAGATGAAGTTGATGATGTAGAAAAGGCTTCTCCTCGTCATGTGGATGGTGAACGTGACGTCTGGGTAAGGCTCGGGACAGCAGGCGTACACCATCTCGTGGCGAATCACCGACAACTTATCCACGTACCACTCCTGGTTTTTGGGAGTGTAGTACACCGTCTGGGCCTCAGATTCGTTGAATGTCACGTTTAGTTTGAGTCCATGGAACGTCCAAGAGATGAAAACAATGTTGCACCTTTGTTGATCAAAGGGAAAGTGACGCACGTCCAGAGTGCAGTAGGTCTTGACCACCGCAGGAAACATCCACAAAACTTCCCCGTTGCTATTCACTATGCAATAGGTGTCCATGAAATCCTGGAAGCTATCATCAACGCTGATGAAAGAGAATCGTGAGATTAAGTTCGGGTGAGCTGACAAGCAAGAACTAACAAGTTGTTGATGAATATATCCGGGGTCCAGATGCGAGTTGCAGGAACCCAGATTTGCGTGAGATCTCCGTAGTCAGTTGAATTCCACGTCAAGTATTCGTCCATCCATCGCTGTAAGTATAAAGCTAGAATAACATGCATAAATGATCAAGCGGGCAAAAGATCGCAACAATTCCATTCTCGATTTGCATTTCCATCAATGCGTTCTTCAATTTTCCTCGTCGCAGTGTCCGTTGCAAATAGGGGCTGGCGGCATCCAAATGATCCTGTTTACCGGGGGCTCGACTTGAGTTAACCCCTAGCGTTCGGAAGATTGGAGTAGCTACAAGAGATGGGTCCTTGGGGCTTTCGCAGACGGCTGGGCAAGGGTGCATTTCTGGCGAATTGTCGCCACATTCATCGCAGACAGCGAATTGGCTGCTCGTCCGCACATCGTGCACTGAAGATGATTCAATGCAAGTGTGTATGAGCCCCGGGGGGCTGGTATACCCTCGGCACGGGGCATTAAACGCTCGGATAGTATAGCAGGCCCCCTTGATGAATGGATGAACCTTATGGCTCCCCATGAGGGGTCAGGGTACTCACCAATCGAATAGCGATCAACGCTGATAAGGTTTGGTACTTCTCGTTCTGAAACAGCAAGGGAGCGTGATTATGATGTGATTATAATTATATTTTTAGTGTATATGTTTACACATCAGCGGTGTTGATAATCGAATCATCGACAGAATCGGTCCCGTCCCGATCAGACCTCCAGCAAGCGAGCTAATCTGGTTAGAATAATAACTGGCCAATGTCCAGAAATCCCCTACAAAGTGCAATCAAGGTTCCCTCATTATTCGTCTGCTTCACAGTGAGCTAATTCGCGGAATCCGATATCCGGAAATGCCTCTTAAACTCGCTAAATTGAAGACCCCTGGTTGCCTTCCGGTGACACCACGTGACACCACGTGACATCACGTGACCGTCTCGGGATGAATGGTGACCCCAGCTGCGTTTGACAGACTCCGTTGACCCTCAGTCTCATTTTGATGAAGACTGCTCGCTACGACAACGTCAGCGCCACCATTGACGCATCACGTACGTCGATAGGAGACCTTCCCCTTCCTCAACTCCATTTCGCTCACGATCGCACGAAATGTGGTTGAAAAGCAACGAGTAATGCTTTGAAAAGTTTCGCAGATTGCCTCATAATAAAAGGCAAATCTTGAGTACGCTGGTTACATCACAGGGCACATCAAAGAAGAGCGCGCCTGTCGCCGAGGAGGGTTCTAAATGCTATCAGGATTGCGCACAGAGAATAGCAATGGCACCGCCAGTACAATGCCGTTCAAGCCTTGTGATGCGGTCTCCTCAAGGAATCATTATGGTCTTGTATATAGACGCCACCGCTGCAAGAAGCTGTTGCTTCGGGGACATTGCGATTTAGATAACTCATTGGGGATTTAGAGAAACCTCAATTGAAATACTTTAGAACAGTGACCTTATGCTTCGAGAAAAAGTTCCCGGATATATCAAGGGTTTTTTCTCCTATTTCCTCTGACGTCATGACTAGCTCTTCCATCATCCATTTTAGTCTCTTTCCGTCGCATTGCGTCGACTCTCCCTCTTCCTCACGGCCAAGCAAAGCAGCCCTCTTTTCCCACAAGCACCTCGGGCCTTGTCGGGCTGAATGTCAAACTGAGACGTCAGATGATAAGCAGATAAAAGCAGCCGTACAGCGAGGCCGATCATGTCACAACGCCTCACTTGGGCAATAAATCCGCGCAGAAGTATTAAAACACGTGATCTCTGTCACCCGTGTTTATATCTATGCGTAAACATGGCAAAAAATTTGCGTGTCTCTAAAAAGCTTAAATCCCGCAAGAGTTATATCATTAAAAATTATCTTCACTGGAAACTGCGTGCAAACGAGAGATAAGGGAACACGCAAGCTCACCGTGTCAAGAATGTGGTAGAGCGACATTCCTACAAACAGATGCATGGTGGTCTCGTCACTCCTTACGGGTCTCGTCGTTTTGTCGTAATACGTGTCCACGAGGATCTTCTTCTTCACCCGGTATTCATTCGACGAGTTCTCCATGTCGAACCCTCTAATATCAGAGTTCGCTTTCTTTTTCCTCTTCGCTATTTTACGCTGATTCTTGCTGCCAGCACCTCGTCCCAGACTGCCACCACCAAGTGCAAAGTCGTTTTGCATTTCCGAATTCCTCCAGTCGTTGCTCTCATCGGGAGATATCAATTTCTGTGATTTTGGTTTCACCGTTCTCGTGATGGCTTCAGCGACTGTGTGATCGTGCAGGGGTCGCGTGTCATCCCAGACTGAGGCTTCCGTGAAGGAGGACGGTGTCGGGGTGGGCGGGGTAGGTCTATCGCCCATAGAACATGCTCTGGAGATGAACGACGACACTGCAAATGAAACAAAAACAAAATATAAAATCGTGAATGATGGTTCCCTTTATTTAGGTATAAATATGAGGCTAAATTGGGCAGACTATTCGAACCCCCCCCCCCCCTTCCCTCCCCCACCCCTGGGGTAAACGTTTATGTATAACGCTTTCCCTGTCTTGCCAGAAGCAAGAAATTGGAACAAATCGATGCTGACGATTGTGATGTCTATCTCCCGGGGCAATTATCGCCCACGTCACCATTCCATGGCAACGGAGGGGTTTGATTGACGGATGAGGAGAGAGTGTCTAATGAACAACATAATCAAACCCTCGATGTATCACTTTTTAAATCGGAATTGATCAGACTTGCATGCGAGGGCCAAAAACAAAATCGTGAACAAATCACTTGGGGTTCGTATAATGAATTACAAAGTGTGTTCTTGTTCTCTGAGAAATCGTCAAAGTTCGGATCCAATTTAGACTTAGAAAAAAAACTTAATTGGCTTGAGCAAAAAAAAAAGCAAAATGCTCTAAATCTAAGGAAGCCAAGTGGGATGAGCATTTACTCAGGTTTTGATTAAAACGCAGGCTTTGTTCAACTGGAATAATTAGCAGAGACGGATTCCTGATAAAACAATGGACTTTGAATCAACAAGGCATTTGATAACGAGGTAACACGGCGGATTTTAAGGAGAAGGTATCATTAGACTAGCGATAGAAGCCGATGGAAGCAGAGATGGTGTAGGTCAGTGGACTGCTGACTCGTCTTTATAAAGGTTATCACTTCGAATTCTGCTGGAGAAATATTCCTGAGGCAAAATTAAGCGACAAGCGGCACAGCATCAAATGGAGGACAAAGCATAAGAGCCACACCTACTGCAATAGTCATGTTCATGATATTTGCTTCTGAGGAAACCTGAAGAGGAAATGCATTGAATGTCAGCACAGCGCCCGAGGGTGTTGCGATGGGCCTCGCTACATCGTCCATTAGATACAGGCGAGTGCTTTCGGCGACAACAGAAGAAGACGAGATGCGGCTAATCAGAGCACGCGTTGTTCATGAAATGCACTTATTTGTGCTCCTCATGTTGTTGTTGATGATGATGTGAGTGCATCTCTGTGTGTGAGCAATGTTGATTGACTCCATTCATCATACTGCCACTTTGGATGCAGTGTGTACATGTGGCTCAAAAGGAGTCTGAATTATATTATTTGTGATATTGAAGTCAGAATCAAGTTCATCAATAACCACACTTATCGAGGAGCTATTTGTCATCGTTCTTTTGTACACGATTAATCATAAATTTACCTGTGCATTTATCATGATTGTAATTACGACTCCTTCAAACTCGCTTAGGCGACACGGGGGATCAAACAAAAGGACAAGGACCGGGGTCTTACCTCTGCTTCTATAATTAAACACAGAGTATTAATTATATATCTTATACAATACCACTGCTGCCCCCTGGCCTCGCCATGTAATACTGCAGCGATAACAACGATCGTGTGTGAAATCGGGACCTCTATCCTGGCGGCATTTGAATGCACAATTCTGCACCGATAGAATGCTAACCAGAATGATCTATGATTATTACCGAGGAAAGTTGATACATAGCTAATTATGGGGCCCATTTCCCTTGCCACTAAAATGCAGGTGTGTATAGTGCAACAGCAGCTCAGCCTATAAGATGTGAAGTCTTGGGATTCAGCTCACGTCGTCATAGATAATTCATATAGATAATGAATACGAAATCTAAATCATCATCGGTCGATTTGACCTCCTACCCAGAATGGTCAATGCAGTAACCTACAATCACTTAATTGCTAATAAACAGGCCGATGGCATGATTTAACCACTGAGATTCACATTCAGATTGCGGCTGACCGGTAAACTGATTTCTCTTCCACTTTGAGATATCCACTTCGGCCAGTGATGCCCGGACAAGCATAGAGACCGATTGCAATAAACGAAGCTCTTGAACAACACTTGTTATTGTAACTAAAGTGGGAGAGATAGACCTAAAGCAACAAGAATGCTTGCTTGTTTAATTGCATAATTTTTGGTATGTGAGTGTTGCCAATTGAAGGCATTGTGTTGTTATGCAATATGTTGAATGTTTGGCCATTCACTGACATCTATTTTCCAAGCTGTTATCAATGCTTTCTACGCAAGTGCGGAATTATTCACGATGTTGGGGGTACTCATTATTGCCAGCGTAGAGCACGAATCACACACATTATGCAAAATCTGATCTCGGTGTTGGGTCAAGCTAGGACAATCATATGCAATTTGCCATAATTTGAGTTTTATTTAGGTATATGGAGTCAGCAACCATGGTCATGACAAAATACTAGTAAATAAAAATAAAGCATTTCATGCAAATAAATATATGAGAAGAATATAAAATGAACAGATACAAGTGAAATTATACACATAATTTGCAAATTCAAAATGATACAAATTTCTATGAATATAATTGATTATTATTTTTTCTAAAGACTCAAGAGAGTTCAATGTAGGAATAAAGGAAGCTTATTTCATTTGATGAGCTCGATCCTGTGTTACAAAAAAAAATGTTATTGTGTATGTCCTATATTCAGATAAAATTCATAGGGCCATTCGAATGTCGACAATAAAATGCTCATGAATACTGTGTACACAAGAGAAGTATTTCTAGTACTCGTAATATAAGAAGGAACACATTCAAAAATTTTCACATCAAAATCATTTGATCAAAAAGTCAAAGCAAAGCTCCGTCTGGCACTGATCCACATGTCCTCAATAAGCCACATTGAAAACCACTCGTATTGCTCTAATTCTCTTTGGAGGTGGACTAAATTTCGATGAGAGATTAACCACCAGACTGTTGAACAATAGTCAAAATGAGGTGAATCGATTGTGTTTTAGAGGTTAATCAAAAGTTCAAAACAGACCCGTTTATAAACTTTAATGACCCGATCCTATACCCGTCAAAACGACCCTTTTGACGGACTTTGTGAGTGAGTGAGTGATAGTGAGTATTTCATCAGCGGTTTAACTAAACCGTCGTTTTTATTGTTATAGGATCGGGTCACAAGACACCAATCTCTCTGGAGATTTTAATGGCCAACTGTACCACGTGATCATTAAATTTCCTGTGTTGATCAAAATTCACACCAAGGTATTTAATATTGTTCACTTGGTGAAAATTTAACATGTTCAATTGGGTCAGGATTTATATATGAACATATAGTTCTGTTGTAGGCATTTTGTTTATGATATTTTGGACTGGTAATGATCATGCATCGTTAAAGTTTTGCCAAAATATATGCTGACTTATGAATGCACCTATGCATCAAGTCACTTTCATATGTGAGTTCACTTTCAGTGAAACCGATTTTTTGTTCTTTGGCTAAGATATCCCTGTTGACGGACAACCATATTATGGGCAGACAAAGCCGATTACCCCGTTCTATATCCATGCCATTAGGGAAGCGTGACAGCGCAGTGCCATGGCATGTCACCGACAAATAAAGCGAGAGTTTTCACCCACGTGATTAATCAGTTTTAAAAGCGAGTGTACACTACTAGTACGTTCCTTTGGGTGGTTGCAGCAATAATGACGAGACGATTGCAAATTTCTAATCAGAATTGTATTGACCCACAGAAAACCCATCTTGACATAAACCGATTCATGTTGCAGGTGGGTAATTGCTGGATCAATCTTATACATGTATAAACAATTACCGCATTGCATAATAGACCATGGTAAACCTGTTTACGCCGTCAGATATTACATCATCCGGTGCAATCAAAGATGGGAAAGCACTTTGTACGAGCGTCTGTTGCGTTCAATGCAACTTTGAGACGTAACTACAGCCCCTACCTGTAGTCACATGGGCGGGCCCTGAGTTTAGGGCTGTTTATCTTGGATATGCAGGAGTCTCCTCCACTCTTGTGATATTCAAATATTAATTGGACTTCAAAGAAAACCTAGTGATAACATTAATTATTATTACCGTTCTTGTGGCAATGCTTCAATATGCCTGTTTCTCTCGTTCAATCAGCGTTTGAAATTCACCGAATGAACGTAATAGCGAGATATAAACAAACATTGTGAACTAGAATTATAGCAACGTGTTAAAACTGAGTGTTCTCTCCATCTCTCTAATCTAACGATTACTAGGATATATTTTTAATTCTACAACTGTAATCAATCGTTGCCTTATCAGTTTCATTTTGGTACTATAGCCCCAGTTCTGGCACTTTATTGCTGTAAGAGAATCGAACAATGTGACCGTCTTACGTACAATTAAATTAGTTACCAATACCAGATGCATTTAGCAAGAGTTCAACTGACTTATATCACAAATATAGTGGGAAAATATCGCGAAGTCGAGGTGACCGTTCAAAATGATCGTGGGACGTAAACACAAAATGACGCCTGAGCCAAAGCATGGAACTTTCGATAAACTTGAGATTATTGCGCTTGTTGCCACGACTGCTCGGATAAATCTTTTGTAAGAAATGAAACGTTAAAACCAAGTACATTATATTTCTAGTTTGTGTATTCCCATCTGTATACTAGTATTGCTGCATCACAATAGCTTGTAACAAAGCTACAAGTTCAAACTCGGTCGATCACGGGTAGTGAACTGTGCCTGTAATTAGAGTTTATGCATTTATGCAAAGGGAAATGTCTGGCACACTTGTGGGCTTAGTATGAGTATAGGCATCAACTAAGGTGAAGAGTGGTCCCTCGTGTATTATTATGCCACAGCTAAGTAACGATCATTTTAGTTGTAATGACTCCAATGATGTCCCATAGGTATCATGTTAGTTATATCTCTCGTGTCTCGGCAACTGAGAGAACAACAAATCGCAGTTTTCGAACCTAAATCGGTGCAAATGACGTCACTCCTCATGAGCCTCGTTTTGAATACACCGTTTCCTTGAACTCTCCCAATTAGCCAACATAGACATCCGGTGGGGGTTTAAAGACATGCGTTTCCATGGACACTGAATCGCATGCTTCTGATTGGCTGGATTTTTATCAATTATTTTTTTCTTCTTGAATGTGCAAAAATCCATGAATAAGTAATCGCTCTGAGATTGCTTCACCCAGAGAAGGATTTCTAAAGAAGCTCTGGAAAAAAAAAAAAACTATTTTCACCTCAAAGGATTTTGGCACAGGGTCATGTAGTAAGAAAAAGTTTTATGCGTGTAATGCTAAATTTGAATGAGAAAATTAATGCATTCATATCAGCCTTCGGAGTCAACACTAAGTTGTAATTTATCAAATTATGTTTCGAGTCTTGTGGTTTGGGCTAATGTCTGTAGATAATCCTACATCACCACACCGCTCAGTGCATTTGGCGTCGGGCTTTAGGGCCGAGATTGGGAGGTTTGCATCGCACTTCCTAAGGAGGTCACAGGTCAGATTCCGAAGCTGGTCTCCCGGCGACAGATGTTAGCTAAATGCAAAGTTGTATTTGGTGCACTTGCCAATTTGGTGATTGCTTCGCGTTTATAATCATATCCACGTGTACCTATTACTTAATGCACTGACTCTAATCTATACCCTTTTAATAATTATGCACCTGATCACTTTTGTATTCGTGTCAGCGATGTAATTTTGCTCTCGGCTTCACATGCAACACAGCTCTACGAAGCCGCCATTCAAGTGAACAAACATTACACATTCTGCTATGACGGAGGTGTTGTTTTTCACTCCTCTGTTGTATTCGGCTCTCAGATCTGTTCTCACCCTCTTCAGTCGCCCACCGAAGCAGATAAGAAGCGAGTTGCGTCAACACCCTCGTGACACGCTCACCTCTCGTGTTCATAAAGGCGATACATAAATGAAAGCGTCTCTATACTGCAGCAGTATGTTATGGAAAGGCATTAGCGCCATTTAGTCATATTCACACCATCCAATGCACAAATGAATGATCATCTTGCTGTGATCTCCAAGTGTGCGATCGCGGTTCCATGTGCTGTATACTATTGTCTGTCACTGTGTTAGCATGCTAGCCACGTTTTGTAACATTGAACAGAGCGAATTGAAGAGACACAGCACTTTAACCCAATAGAGGAGAAGTCAGCGCAAATTGAGGACAATAGAGTCCCTACAAGAGGAAATATTTGGACATTAATTCTTCATCCCTCCAGTTTAAACACATAATGCAGATCGATATTATGCAACCCTTTTGAGCACTGAGTTCACTGCTTAAGAGTGAAAAGCACCCTTTGAACAGCTATAAACTGAATATTTCGAGTGTGCAATTGAGTTTACTTTTGATTACGCAATCAATTAGAACCCAGAGTCATTATCGAACTACTCACAGCAGGAAGTTTAAAGACTGCACACTTTTTGTAGGTCATTAATGCTTGATGGATGCGGTAATTAATCAAAATTCCGGTGATGAGGCCAGAATTCCTCATTGTTTACGACTAAACTTTCGTACATCTTACAAACCATTCCCTCCACAACACCAAAAATCATCCTCAGCAAAGAATCACCCAATTGTTTTCAGAGAGATTAGAAACACTGCACGATGTTGGACAGTGCAATCCCGATTCAGGTAGATCGCTAAAAGGTTCCATCGTAGCAGAGTTTCGTTTGTGGTATTTTCAGGCGAAATCAATCACCGGATCAATGAGATGATTCTATGGATTGTAGCCAGTCCGCCTGTTCATTACCTCTCTTTGATAGATAGCCCGGTGACGAGTCCTGCAAACAATGCTCCGTGACAGGTTTTTAGCCATATTTGGCAATGCAGTGACGGATAGATGATGATTAAAACTACTCTCTTGAGATGCACGGACATTTGCAGCACCCGAAAATCGCGTCTCGTAATTCGTACACGCTCTACAAAGCACGGAGGCTGCGCGTGGTGTTACCGAGAACTCGCAATATCAGACAAGACAAGGAGCAACGTCACCGGAGGCTGAAACATCCGTCTCCCTGTTTGCGTCTAACTTCGACACCGGCACCCAATCAAGGGCCGTTGCCTCCGCCGGCGGCACAAGACAATCACTTGCTTCTCAGGCTCCCCACCCATCACCCATCGAAAATTCCTATTTGGAAACAATTGGGTGACGTCGGCTCACACTCTCGACATGACACGCCTCTTTGGGCCTGCACCATTTCAGTGACAAATGTATCTCATCGAACGGTGCGGCGCTGCTGCTGGAAGGAAAATTTGTAGTGGGAAAATGTTCTGTACTCTGAGAGCATCCAAAAGCATTTTAAAACTCAGGATTACCACAGTATAACGGTATATAGTCGGTATTTGCCATTATCAAAGACGGGCGTACTATTGTGAGCCACGCGTCTGGTTAAAAAAAAAAAAAAAGCTTTGCTGTATTTGGTAAAATATATGTAATGAATAATCTGGGCGTTTCTCGTAGATTATATCGCAAATCCATTGCACATGCGCACGCAGCCCTCTGGGATTGTTTGCAGCGCATGCGTCGCTGCGTTTGTGTGTTGTCATAGCAACCACACCGTAAATTCCGAGTGAACCAAACGACGAGCATATCATTCAATTACCTCAAAAGGTAGGAAGCCAATGGTTATCCAACCGAAAGATTCATTTTGATTGAATAGAGCGCGAAAGGTTATCGAATTCGGGTGAAAACGATACATTCCGCAATTCCCGAAGCGAGCAGGGAAATGACGCAATTGAGCAACACGTGAGTTTCAGCAAGATGAACGGCGAAGAAAATTAGAATTGAAATTAGTAAAAACGCATTAAAATCCCATCGCGATGAATGTTGTCCCCCAAATGACCAAAGGTGCCTACAGGTGTTACTTAATAATTTATAATCCACTTAAAAGGAATTTATGTCACATGACAAAATATTACATAACATAAGCACCAACAACCAGATCGCCGGACCATCTTTTGTGCGCATGAGTTCCCTAATATTGTTGCTGAGTCCCAGAACTTACATGTTTCACTATATTATTGTGCAATTCAGAAGCAAAGCAAACTATAAACTAACGAACAAGCCGAGAAGGTTCTGCAAGATGCATGCACAGTGTGTGCTGTCAATTTGATACATTTCATTGAAACCTCATTGAACAAAGTACAGAAAAAGCCAAAGTACAATTATATCGCTATTGTAAGGAAGTCTTGGAGCAAGAATCTCTGAAGCTACTTCACGGAGAGGGTCAGCCGGAAAGGTCATGAGATTTCGAAGCGTGATAGTGCAATGGCTCATTGAGGAGCCCCCTTGCAACGCTCAAGGGTTTGATCAGAAGGCACCCTTGGACCAAGCCTCAGCATTGAGTGGGATATTTAGACGCATCTTGAAGCCGTGGTGCTTGTGTGGTATGCTCAGAATGTGTGGCTCACATTCGGTTGTGATTAATCACTTCAGTCATAAGACAACGCAACCGAAGCCATCCATAGTTACACGTGGATGTATTCGATCACAGCTCATTATGGTTGATTACAATCGAATTTTGACATAATGGGCTGAAAGCGATTTACCAAGAAATCCTACTTGAGTGGCAGTATAATGGTAATTTGCAGATAGTCTATCGGTTTGAAACAATCACTGGGTCGTTATAGATCCGTTTGTCATACACGAAAAACTGTAAATGATAATGCGATCATCTGTTGCTTCTGCTCACTGTCAATCCATGACAGAATAAACGGATGCAAATTGTAGAAATCCCCGCGCACGCACGCACGCACGCACGCAACGCACTACTATTCAATAGCACACAGTTGCATACTCTAAATTACGCGGGCACATAGCACCTGTGTATTATAAGCAATAATAATGACACGTTTTGAAGCACAATAGCTCCACTGTCATCAGCACAATAAAGAGCAGAGCCGCAAAAAGCAGCTATGAAATAAATCTGAGCCGAACGCAAGCCATCACCTGGCTTCAATATAATCAATCAGAGAGCGAGGAGCGGAGTCATCAGACACCTATTACTGCATTTCTCTGATGGATAGAGCTCATGCGGCCATTGTGCCCTGCCTCGTTAATATCAGGCACGCCACCCACGCCAGCCAATAAATGATTTCATTGAAACAGTAGAAGAGCTCAGCCGAACGGATACTCCGGCCCTTGCATGCCTGCACGATGGTCAATGTCTAAGAGATGTCATCATTATTGCAGATATCTGTTTAGTCACGAAGTTCCCTTGTTCAAATAATTGGGAATAGAATATATGGCTGTGGAATTGATTGGATGCCACTGTATGAGAATAATTTAATAGCACGTTGGGAATCCTGTAATCTCACTCGGCTCTTTCCTTCGTCGTTCAAGAGATACTGTTCTATTGATCATCATCACAGCTTGATTCATCCAGTAGAATAGTTTTTTATTGCAATGTGAGAAAAATGTTAAAAATAAAACGTATTACAATAAAGCCGGAACATTCATTACAATCAGGATCTGGTGCAATGGGCAGCACATAAGTACGACCCCGATCTAAATGCAACAAAAAGAAAACATTTCAAGCAGTGCACTGAAACAAGAAAAGGAACAGAAAAAAAAAAAACAAGGAAAAATAAATTGTATTCATACGACATTGAATTTGAGATATCTATGTTAAATCATTGATTGTGAGTAATTATTAATCCTTTTAATTATGTTTAAAAGATATTGATTGATGTTGTGAGATTGAATAGATTATATAAATATAATGTTTATTCATCAAAATACATACACGAGCGTGATCCATGCATTTCATTTAGGGGAAAAGAAAAAAAAAACAGAACGAACAAAAGAATAATAAATTCAACAAGTAGAATAAAATGAAAAGAAGAATATGTTAATTACAACAAAGTTCTTCGAGAAACATAGTAAATAACTTTGATTGAAGAGTTTACGTCTAAAATATGACATTGAACGTCTAGATACACAAAGTCTATAGAAAGGAACTATCAATTTCCACTCATGTATGAGTGTTGTTTCTCTATTTGACGATGTTCACGATTTGAATTCTCGAATTCTCATTTGTAACCATTGAGGTGTTATTTGACCGAATGAAAAAAGTCGAGGGTATTCTCATTCGGCAGCTATAAAGAGCTCATAGCATTGGAGTTGCTACGTGGCCACAACCGGATGCTACAACTTGCGATTGAGAACTCGGACATGAGTGAAGATTGGTGCTCATTTCGACTGATTTCACTCTTGCAGATCAATAACACACGAGCGACAAGGGCCCATAATTGGTGGATTCCAAATTAAATTCCCAAACAATTATGACACCAACTCTATCACGCAAATAGTATATACGAAATGTATATCAAAAATGCCTCCATGTTATTCAATTTTTATCAGGGTATTGCTTCGTGCAGCGGATATATTAATCCCAACCCGTACACCCCCATACTTTATATACGTCTTTATGGAACACTTCGCATTTCTAATAATAAGTATCGTACATATAAAGTGCTGGCTCAATCATCGCCTCAATACAGTGGATAATCTGCACCAAGAACAGAATCTTCACAAACCATAAGCAATGGCGAAAGAAGCCCAAAGAAAAACTCCAGAAAAGCGTATTTTCACCGCAATGTACTTCACGGTGTTCATTGTGCAATGCTGCTTCTTTGTCTACGCCTCACTAAATCCATACATCTTCAAAGAACTCGAAATTGACACCTTGACGATGTCGTCAATCAACAGCGGTGTGGCATTACTCCAGGTCTTTACTAGTCCCCTCATCGGGAGATTGGGAGACAGATATGGAGCTCGGAATCTCCTTATCATCAGTGTCATTTCGTCCGTCTCTGGCCAAATGGTAGCTTTTTTGGCCACTGGAATCAGCATGCTGCTCTTGTCCAAGCTTCTCTTCGTCGCTCAGGATGTCAAGTTGGGAGCTCAGATGCTGACGAGTGATTTGGTTGATGGCAAGGACCGTGGGCCGGCTATGGGTCGCATCATGGTACCTTTCAGTCTGGGTCTGCTCGCTGGGCCTTTGATTGCAGGGCAATCAGCCAAGTATCTTGGTAACCAATGGACGTTACTTGCCATGGCAACATGGACCAGTTCATGCCTCGGGATCATCCTGTATTCGGTTCCTGAGAAGACATCAAAGAACAACTCAGATAAGCAGGACAGTGGAAGTCAGCGAAAGACGGAGAAGTCGACCTGGTCGCTAGTGACGACTGGAAGAATTCCTGTTCTGTTGGCCATCAAGATCTTGACCGCCACAGCGTCAATGGTCGTCGCTCAGAACCTTGTCGTCGTGAACATGAAAGAGTTTGGACTGAGTCCTGCCCGCGGTGGAATGGTGCTGGCAGCGAACGGTCTATTAGGAGTGGTCTTTAACGTAAGTTTAGGTAAGCTATCTAAGCGATTCGATGATGATGTCCTGTTCAAATGGTCGCCTGCTTTCTGTCTGCTGAGCTACGCCATCATGACCCAGGCTTCTTCCGTCTGGATCCTGCTTGTTTCATTCCTACCATGGAATCTCGGAAATGTCATCATCGACGCTCAGGTCGTCGCTCGGCTGACAAAGAGTGTCCCCTCCAGCGACACCGGCAGCATCATTGGGATCAATGCCATGGCGTTCCAGGCAGCACGTATTGTTGCACCTTTATTGGGAGGATGTCTTGTGGAAGTGTTTGGGTTTTCGGCTCTTGGACTATTCGGTGCTACAATTAGCTCTTTGGCTCTTGGACTATCATTCACTTTCTGAAAACTAACTTTGCGTAGCATTGTTATCGTCAAGGCAATATAAATGTTTAATTAATGTTGAGCGGCTACAATTTTATTTCATTGTGTACTATAATCTACAATATCCCAGAGAACTCATTCACAAGATGTAGATGGGTGTTCCACAGAATAATGAAGACCCATTTCATTCTCTTATATTTATGTCAGATGAAGGAGTGATTTCTCTGTTATAATGGTTCATTTGTGGCACATAATGTTCATGGCTGATCTATTATGTAATATCAAATTCTTATGTCGGCGTCTGCCTATCCATAATCACCACAAATCCTGAAGACGTTCCACCCAATCCGGAATCTCTTCCCAGTCTTTTTGCGGTGCATATAAATAAGTACTCAGATGTTAAGCCTTTCGGCCAATTCCCAATTTGTTGGAGATCCGTTAGAGACATTGCGGACTTGCACCAAGCCTCGTACTAAGTAGCTCCGTGAGTGATTTCGACATCTTGGCCTGATATCCCAAATAATGATTTTTATTTTTATTTTTTTCCTGTAAGAGAGAGAGAGAAAGGAAGATCATAAGAAACTCCTTGATTTCCACGGAATACAAAACTGGCAATCAACCAGCAATGTGAACGAGATCTCTTGTGACCGAATTGCGAAGGTGTGCAGCAAAAATCGCCAGTTCGAAAGAGGCGTTCTCCTGATTTCATTAAGAATTCCCTTCAATGCTTAGCTCCATTTTTGTGTCTCTGAACGACGTGTCTACGTCCCTCTAACTTCTCAGAGTTCATCGCCGTTCGTCGCGAGAACACGCTGCGAGAGACAACGAACGGGAAAAAGGGGATCCTTTGCAAGACTTGCACCCTGGAGCGCGGGCCTGCTGGATCTTAGCGCTGGCATGGCTGTTTGTGGCTTTCAAGTGTTATCACATCGCGTGTAATCAAGGGGCGCAGGAGGATGCCATGCATTAAAGGCACGTGCAGTTCTGTTGCATCACATAACAATAAAAACGACGTGTTATAATAAGCTTAAGCTAAGGAGCAACCCGATCATATTGCTGTGTATACACGCAAGAGCTGAGTACACACGAGGTGAAAAAGTTGAGGCACAAAGCAGGAGCAGGCAAGCGGGGTTTCTTTAAATAATGAGGCATAGTCACCCCGATGACAGTTATAATCACACTTATGTAACGCCTTTCAACTGGATTATTCGCCGATTGCTAAGCTGTCGGACGTGTATCGGAATGGGACGAGGGGATTTGGGGTTTTTGCTCTGATCCTTTCTCCCCTCTCTCCCTCGCCTCATTATAGCCTGTGAGGGCTTTCCCTGTAGAGCAGGGTATGTCCATTGACATGAAGCCAAACCCTACATCAATTCAGCTCAATGGCAGCGGCTCGTAAGATCCAAGCACTAGCTTGTTAAGCAGATCTAATCGCTCTGATCACGCAAACTTAGTGCCCTAAGCGCAAATTCAGTGTGAATTTTTGAATGCCAATTGGATTAGCGGTTAATAATCCTTGCTCAAACATTAAAATCTCAGCAATTTCACAGAAAGTATCATCCTGAAACGTAAGGAAAGCAGGTGTTGGGATTATTAGAAAGGTATTTTTTCAGGTAAAATACATCCAAAGAGAATTTTCACGGAATCTTTCGTCGAAGCCTGTGTTTCAGAAAAAAAAAACGGGGCTGTCACATACATACGTATAGAAAGCTTTCAAGAGCGAGCAATGATTGTCTTCGTGGCAAGATATGAGCCACATTCGCCACAAAGGAATTGTCCCCGCATTGGCGCAACAACAGCAACAGCACCATATCTCCCGTTACTCATTCGTTCCCATATGGTATGATGGAGCAGCCAATCGCAGCCTCCTTCTGAGGTGAAGCGGGGCTTACGTAATAACAGGAAACCATTCGGTGTCGTTAAGCCAGTTAACCCCACTAACATGCTCTTATGTCTCAGTTAAGTGTTTGACCTTTGTAACTGGATACTTCGCTTATAATAATCAACGAAGCATCTCCGCAGTTTGATTAATCAGTACATCATTGACTCCTGGATATGTAGGAACTCGGATATTTTTCAATATAAGAATCGCGAATCGAAGATATGCACTTGCGTGTTACGACCTTTCTGCCACCATGCATAATAGAATCGCTCATTCATCAGCTGCCAACCCGTGGTCACATTTGGCTTGCTCTCGTAAAGTTCTCGCAATATGGTCATCTCAGCGATTTGAAGCGCAGTCAGCGCCAATTGATTGCTCTTCAAAGGAACTCTTGCACCAACCTCCTTTGAGTTGAGCGAGGATCCGCTGCAGCTGCGGCGGGTCTTTAGACTCGTGAAGTGCTACTGTAATTCCATGTCAGCGCCCGTTCCTTCAAAATGTCATTATGTGGGGATCAGCATTATAAAATTATTGATCAAATGTAAGCTGAGGATAATTGCTGCTTTGTTTCAATTATCGCCACAATTGGATGCTACCGGGAAATTACGTCACATCAATTTGATCTCGTGATGTCATCAACATATGAACTGACAGCGAACTTATCTCCAATATAGTAATATGGTGTTGAAATCATGTGAGCAGTTGTTAGCTTGTTTGACTTGTGCCATTGCCGAATACATGTTCTCAATAGTGAACCTCGGGTATATGGATCTGTAGCTGGGATCGGTGATTGTGTTAATGAATTTTTGCTAATTTATTTGGTGTTTTTTATTTTTATTTTCTTGCTTTATTATTTTTTTTTTATTTTTTTTTAGCGGGCTTTCTATGTTCATAATGGAAATTGAGATGGAAGATGAACATTTACCTTTCATTGCTTTGAAATAGTAACGGACAATATAAGATGGATCCCCCTTTTGATCGGCATATTTTGAGACATATTCCACTACTTTTGATTAAATCCAGAATAAAGCAATTTTATGAGGTTTAAAACCTCGTTTTCTTCTTGCGTTTAGTTTCCTATGGTTGTGACGTCATCAATTGTCCTGTTGTTGTCAATGGAAGCCACCGAGTGAGTACAGTGCTCTCAATAGCTCTCATTAAAGAAATCTCGCACTCATCTGGTTTCAAGAAATTCTGCTGAGCAATGAAGTTTCATATTAATTAATTCATAATTTTTTTCATAGCCAACAGAATGTTTCAAAATGGCTCTTCGGATTAACAAAAACCAATAGAATCGATGTAAAAAAGGGCCTTAAGTAATAATTATTGAGTGTATCCATGCATGCAAACTCTCTCATCCCATCTCATGATGCGATAAACAAAATGTGTCCAAAGCTGTATAAACCAGACTGACCAGATTGACCAGGCCCTTGGCCTGTTCACTGGGCAAGACCAATGAACAGACCCCGCACAAGGAAAGGTCATGACCCCAACTAGCGTGTAATCAACAGACGCTGCTAAGATTCATTGCATTCTATTAGACAGCATTTTACTGTATTTATGACACGTGGTCAAATAACAGCTACAACAGCTGTGTTTCAGCGTCCCTGGAAATAATCTAATCGGAACATCTTTCCAGAAGTGAAGCTTGTGAAAATTGCTGTATTGTTCATAAGAGAAAACTTACCCAGTTTCCGGATATTACATCATCTCGTCGCCTTAATCGCAAATCAAACACCTGATATTGCTGAATGCTTGGAGGTACGTGCCAGGTAGCTGGCAACAACCTCCTGAGTCGCTTATCGTTGATGACGCAACACCTCGCAATATGCGAGCATGCTACATATTCGTCATCCAAATCTACTGTAATAGCTTTCCTCCACATGAGAAATTAATCGCCATATGCTAATTTCGGATATTAAATGCAGTTAACCAGCTCAGATCTGTTATAGCGCTCAGCAATTTTGCTTTTTCGGAGCAAGACCCCCCCCCCCTCCATAAAAAACAAACAAACAAAAACAAAAACAAAAAAAAAACTAATGAAATAAAATAAAATCACAATCACAATCTTAGAGACTGAAACTAATACTGGAGCCTTAAATGTATCAATGTTATCAATTTTGGTGAACCTATGCCTACATATATAATATCGACTGCCCTTTGCCGATTTAATAGTGAATGCTATTAATCGCAAATTCAGTTACTGTCCGCTAAAGCCACTCTATTTGAGGGGTAATTATAATATCTTGTAAATAAGAATATGAATCATTGTTCCCGAATTATTTTATTACATCACTTTATAAAAGTCTAATATATTGCAACACGGGGACAAATTGCACTCATACGGGTGCAATAACTGCAGTTGTGACATGTCGTTTGATCTCAAATTTATAAGAAGAAACAAAGGAAAAGGCGGAGGAGATTCCCCCCCACCCCCAAAACAAAAAATAAATAAATAAATAAAAAAGAGTAAAGCCAGAACGAACAATACAAAGCAAATTAGAACTGACAGGCTGGGCCCATTCCACCCCTGGATCTCATTTCATACCTATTACGTAACCGGTAAATCTTTGCACATCACTCAACCACTAATTAATTTGAAAAGACCCGGTTGATTTTAACGCTGACAAATCGATTATATAATATTCAGTCAAGTAATAACCAGTAAATGTAATGCAGCTTAGTAGAATAAATACACACAGTGTAAATGAAAATGCAAGTCTGTTCTGCGCATATTTTATCTTGCCTAATTATTCTCCCATGCGACAAAAAGCGCTGATTTATCAATAAAAATGAAGAAAAAAAATGCTGTGTGTTATGCAACTCACAAACAAGAAAGGCGAACGCAGCACACGCGCTGAGGTACAACATTTTCGCAGATACTCCTTCCGCAAATCCAGAATGCTTAGAAATCCAAGAGGAGGAGGGAAGGAGAGCAGTGGGCGATTACTCCTCGACTAGAAGCGACGTCCCTCGCGCGGCATGCTTATCCCTTCTGCATCGCACACACCGTCCGATCCTCCACCGCGTGCGTGGAGCAGCGGAAGCGCGGGAAGAAGGAGATCACGTGGTGGTCACGTGGTGTGACGTCACAGTCCAGTCTGGCAGTCAGATTTGGGAGCTTCACGTCCGCGGTTGTATCACTTTAGTAGTTATCGTAATGTCAATGGCCGTTTGTGAAATGAACGTTTAACGCGTGGTTGAAGATAAGGACTGCGGTCAGTATGGTGATTTTTAAGTGGACAAATGACGACGTTAATCACGTTATTGTAGTCAAAATCTGCATGCATGAATATCCAGTTACGTGCATGGCCTTATCTTGGCTATACCATTGCCTCCTTAAGGCACTGTAATGACCCAGTGGAGATACAGGTCTGTGAAGCTGATGTTTGGACTCAAAATGAGGCATATCACGTGATTAGGTCATGAACTCTCAGTGCTATCATGGCGGCATCTGAGAAGACGTCTACTGCAGCGGTGTTGTAACATTTCTGCATAAAATGGGCACTTAACAAAGCAACACAACATCAACAGGGCAACGAATATCATCCGTGCAAACATCGCTTGTATCTAGGCAGTATTAGATATCCATTCAGAGAATCACTCACGGACAATAGCTACGAGGCCTTGCTCAATATCAACAGCGTAGTCAACACCCAGTATCTCATTGGTCCATTATCCTGGTGGTGTTGCGTTCTTGAAGGACTCTCCGCTACTTTCAACTGGATTGTGTTGGGTGGATTTGGGCGACCACTGGCATTGGACGCTTGCTTTCTATTTTGGGTTATCCAATTTGGTTTATATTGTTTTACAGACACCCCTCCCCCCTTTAAAAAAAAATAAAAATAATTGTGACGCAATATCCAACCACTGGCATCGTTCGTGAGTTTGTTTTTCAATAAACTCACGATCCATTGCTCGATACAATATGCTTGACAATAACATAAAGTCGTATGTTCATATCGCACCTGAGTTTTGACCCCCACATTATCATTGATGTGCATGCACTGAAATGGTAAAGAGTCTTTTATTTTACTATTAAATATTACTCTCCTGTCAACTGGCGTGAATCTCCTTCCACAGAACGCAGCATATTTCTGAAGTTTCCTCTGAGAAATTCTCCAATGTTGTGTATTGCCGATTTCTAGACATCGTTCGCTAACTTTCATCGGAAAAGGGCGAAGCAAAACCAGCGTCAGTGAGCGTAACCAGGCTGCAATTGAACAATGTACCCCGTATGAGCACTCTCAATTCAAGACACATTCGCTGTGGTGGTGTTAATCCTCCTTCGTACAAATAAGAACTACATTCGATCACACTTCAAGAATGCATCCTTAGCATGAATCGTGCTCAATACAGGTCATGCAGAGATCTGGAAGGGCTCCGATGGAGTGTCATGCGCAATAATCATCACGTTCCCATGCATAGCCCACGCCCAGTCTCCAACAGATGTCAACTATGTCTCAATCAACCTATCGCCATCAAACCACAGAATCACACACAAAATCACCGAAAACTGCTAGCTTTACAAGTAGGAGCATCTGACCTAAAAATGAAAAACCAGCCCTATTGGCTAATAATTTCACTTTATACAGAAAATAAATATCCTGAAACCGTTTCTCATGCAAGGGCGGAGTGATCTGGAAAGGATTCGAAATTCAATTTTGATTCGCCAAAAGGAAGAATTGTCTCTCACCAGACCTTCAGTCAAAACAGGAAGTGACCGAGCCGGATATTGCTGTAGCTAACTGGCGCATGCGCAGTACAGGGTCGTGCTCCTTCACTTCCGCTTGACACAGAGGGCGGTCTACTTGGTCTCAAGGCTGCTATCGAGATTCTTCCAATGATCTGGACATTGTTCCGAGTTGTAAGAGCAAATGGAAGATCTATTTGTCTTCCCTCCCTCGCGTTCAACTGTCAAAGCTTATTGAGTTCTCGAAACAGTGCTCCACTGCCCTAGATTTATGCTATTACAAAAAGCTTGAGCGTGTTATATACCTGACATTCATTCTATCTGGAGTTCTATCCTATAATCTAACGACGAACTTAAAGATAATTATGCTCTGCCACGCTCGCCAAGTGGTTTTAGGGTGAAACCTTTTGCCATTTGCATACTGATCAGACTCATGCCCATCTCATCAGTTCTGCTCATTACGAATCGCACGAGAGCCATGGAGTATAGGATTTCTGAAGGACTGTCAGCAAAGGAACACTTTTTGACATTAATGTTTCATTTCAGTCGGAGCATCTGGATGCAATCGTTGCATAGCTCATGACTTGCTGCAATTTAAGATTATTTCCAGACAAAAGTGCGAAACGTGTGCTTCCAGTCTCAGGAATTTCTCAACATTGCATCTCGTGTCCATCAAATGTAACCGCCCTGTTCATTATGTTATGTAAGATAGCATTGAATAGCATTGACCTGCATGGTGCAAGGAGGCATCCGCTGATGTCGATCAATTGATGACATGATCGATAACCTAAACCACGTGAGACGTAATACTGACAAAAGACGCGGAATCGCTGAGCAGAACATTCGATATCGTCGTCTTTTCTTCGTCGGATCAAAAAGCAATCAGCGGTGGTTTCAGCGGACGAGGTGCACCGGGCAAGGCTGACCTTACTGACCTCGAATCGTCTTCGTCAAGTTTATCTGAATCACCACTCGTCATCTTCAGGAGCAAATTGGCGGAGAGGAAGAACGCTAGAGGACATTTCAAGGTCAGCGGGGTCACCTGAGCGGAAGTGATGTCATCATCGTGTTATTCATGCGCATAGTTGTCTTTTGTGTTGGTCCGCGCAGCTGTCACTAACGATCGCTGATATACCGAGAAATGCAAGTATTCATCACCGACGCATCGGTTATCAAGATTTGATGAGATGGACACCATAAACGCTGACCTGTACAGTTGCGGCTGAAGGGCGAAGGAGTAGTGGGGTCAATCATGTTGAAATTGAGAGAGTGTTTTGTCAGCAATGAGGCCACTTTTCCTTGGTCAAACTAGTTCTCCAAAAATTGCAAGATTACACTCATAGAAGTACAAGAATGACTTTGCAATGTTTAAGTAGCTTGGAATTTAATGGGACTAGTATACGCTATTGATAGCTTAAAGCACAAGCATGCTGAGTTTTCATTGAGCTGCTCCTATGGCGGAGTCCCTGTATAATCCTTTGTACTTTAATGATTACAATTATGGCGGGATTGCAGATATAATCATGTATAATATATACGTGTCTTTCATTTATTATTAGAGGTAGTAATACAGCCCACAGTATAACACTGAAGGTGGTGATAATATTTTGTATGTATATGGAACGTAACTTCACCAGCAACAAAAGTTCATGATTTATTTTTTTAAAAGTTAGCTAAATTTAAAAATGGATTGAATGACTTGGGTCAAATTGTGATAAGCAATTTGGCCAATGCCAATTTTAGGCCTGACATTGCCTCCGCCATGAAAGTGAAATTGCTTAAGTTGAGAACAATAGCTTAACTCGCTTTTTTCACCTCCCGATCCAGAAGGAAACAAAAATAGCGTCATCGCCGTAAAAGTGGAGGCTTCCGATTGTGCGACATTGGCCGCGAATGCGGTTCCGAAGCAAGCACTTTTAAACCAATAGATTCCATACTCCCACCCACCCCAACCCCACTCACACACACGCTCACATGCACAAATAGACTTGCATAATAATGATCCTACTAGTACATGTTTCGTGCCATTGCATCGCGTGTACCCTTGTTAATCTTGGCTTACAGGATCCTGGTGCGTTATGATAACGATGCCACATCGAGATGGAAATTCCATTTCAACCCATCATAACGCAATCTCATCACAACACATAAGTGCACAACGTCCTCGCATTTCGCTTGCTTTTTTTTTCTTTTCTTTTTTTCGCTTTTTCTGATATATTAAAGCGAGACACCACCTTCAAAGGCTATTTATCTGGTTTATATTACTTAAAGAGGTCCTCGATTGTTTTGAACTTGTAACGGATGATAGAGGATGTATCCCAAAAAACAAATACGCCTTTTGACAGACAAATATTCAGACAATACGCTTGCTGTGGGCTAATTCCTAGATACATCGAATTTGAGAGATTTAAAATCTCGCTTTCTTCTCGCGTTCGATTTCATACCGCCGTGACGGCATAAAAGTAATTCTCCTATTGTTCACAATGGGAGCCGTCGAGTGAGCTGATCTTTCGGCAGTTCTCATAAAAGAGATCTCGCACTCATCTCGTTTCATGCTATTCTGCCTGAGCAAGAAATTCGTATTTTAATGATTCTTGAATATCATTCAGAATTGACCAAATACTTCAAAATTTGTCTCTCGTCACTCACAAAAGCCCATAGAATCGATCTAAAAAGGTTACGAAATGAACAGAGGTCCTCTTTAACATCTCTTTTATGACGCTAGTTCCACAGTGTTGATATCAACGTATTCCTGTATTATCCAACATTTTCCTTCGTGATCACAATACTTTGAATTTCAGAAGCATAAATACATCTTTTTTTCCGATATCCGATATCAGGGATTCCAAACCGGAAGGGGTAAATCCGAAATCTGATATTCTGATCAACCTACCTTGCAGTGGACGAGGAGACAAATGAGAAAACTCGCAACAATAAGTTTTTTTTATTATTATTTCATAAGGCGATTACATAATGATTACACACAAAAAGAAGATTCTCAAGTGAAAACATGGTTATGCGGTAAAAGAAATCTAAACAGAACACACAAAAATTGCTCAAAATAAGCGAACCAACTGCTGCTCATAGGAAGACTAATTAATTAATTAATATGCATTAGTTAAAACCAATTAACCGGTCTATAGATTATTTCATGACGTGAAAGCATGTAACATAGATTACATAATACTGTTCTCGTTTCAATGCCACTTCATAGAGAATGGCCCAATGCCTTTTGGTAGCACCACAGTATAATCTGATTGCATATTTGTTGACATTGCTTGGTCGGAAGAACATCAGAGAGATAAGACTAAGGCATTCGAGGCACCCACCTTAATGAGATAAAGAAAGACATAAAGAGGTAAGCAACGACAACAGAGTATAAAAAAAGGAAACAAAAACAAATGTTTAAATAAAAAGAGAGATTCATTCAGAATAATTCTAAACTTGAATACGGGCTAGATGTTGAAGGAGAGACAACATATTTGGCACTCTGAGATTCGACACTCTTAACTATTCGAATAACTGATACAGGTTGAAAAACGTGAATAGATAACATAAATTAACATGAATCAACATACATTTAACATAGGTAAACACAACAACAAAAGTTTTGATATTTTTGGCACTTGAATAATGAACAACAAAACAGGAAATGAGGAAGCAAAAATAAATAAATAAATAAATAAATAAATAAATAAATAAATAAAAATAAAATAGAAGAGAGAGAGAGAGAGAGAGAGAGAGAGAGAGAGAGATCTTTTGATCGGCTGAAGTTCAAAATACGTTTAATTCACAATCAAATGCATGATTATGCTGCTGATTTAGCCTCGTTCTGGAGGCAGTGAACAAGCCAACTCACATGATTAAAACATATTCAAAAATATAGCACAACAATATAATATTTGCAGAACCTGATTGCAATGAAGCTAAAACATATGTCATGGATTATGTCCATTACATTATATACATTGTCCATCTCATCATGGACAGTTTCGATTACGCCTATTGTACACTATTGTCACCTGCAATACCTAATAGAGGTAGGACGATATTTACAGACTAAAATAGCACCTATTAAGATCATGTATAAATTTACAAAATGGTTGTGAACAAATTGTGCATCGATCCTTAGTTTCGCATTCAAACCATGAAGCAACCAATCAACATGAGAAGAAAAGGCACGTGACCAGATTGGAATGCATAATTAATGAGTTCAAAAAGTCGAGGGTTTCGCTTCGGGTCCAAAATGTGAGGCGTGTGCATTGTGATTATTTTTTTCTGAAAATACCAGAAAACACATATTAGTCAAATTCAGATACCATTGGAATCCAGGAAACAATTGCATCCAAAATAACAGGGAAATATAATTAAGTATGTTTAAGCAGAAGTCAGGGTAGGTGAGGAGTTAATCGGTTTTATCAGAATCATCGATGGCAGATTGCGAGCGGAGATTGAGCAGTGAGTCATTCAATGAGCATCTTCGCGAATTCTTCCGCTGTTTGCTTCGTGTGGGTGAGGTCGTATTTTCGTATGCGAGGGAAAAAAGATGATGTGCACGTATCTTACATGGCTCGATTTCCAGCGCAGTTTTCAGGTAAGAGGGGGGAAATGTAGTCTCCACCTCAGATTGATTAGGGGGAATATCAAGGGGTAAGGAATATATATACCAAATTATGAAGTAATAACTTGAAATCCTATTGATATCTTTGAATTGGGATTAATCATATGGCGGAGACTTTTAGCTATTGTACACGCTGTATTTCACAGGGAGATTCGGTTTCAGCTGCCGATGGTTTGAAGGGGTGTTGGCGGTAGCGTGTGCCCATGAGGTATAAGCTTTTGCTGCACCCGACAGCCGCTCGCAGACAAATAAAATGCATCAGAGCCAGTTCCAAGAATAGTTCATCGCAGAAAGGTCATCCAAGGGCAGTATAAAATGACCCTCGGCCGTGAAATTATGGTTGGCTAACGAGTGCGTTAACGTGTGAATGGGCTTCTTTTTATTATATATTTGGGTCACAAAATACAAGTAAATTGTATTTTAAAATTATATATATATATATCATTAGAACAACTGAGATTTGATTTTTGGTGTTGATCATTGGAGCAGTAATTCCTCAAAACTTAAAATAAGTGAAACTCGATTGGAGAATATAACTCGCCCACTTGTTTTAAATTTTTGCTTCCAAGGTTCCCAAAATGTCGATGGCATTTGAAAAAAAAAAAAAAAATAATAATAATAATAATAATAATAATAATAATAATAATAATAATAATAATAATAATAATAAATAAAAACTTTGACAGCCTAATTTGGCAAGTGACGAGCGATTAGAATACCTTGCGTAGATGCAGCATGAGGCATCGTGTAATGGTTATTAAGAGGTGTGTAGATGCCATTATTATGTTCACCTCTCTGCAATTTATGACAATTAACCTCACTTAAAACCCTGTCATGTCGCACACTTTGGCGTTCGCATTCTATTTCCTGATTCGTCAACGTCAAACTCTGACCCACTTTACGAGGTTCTCGAACGAACCCTGGGCGCTGGTGTAACATTTAATCAGCAATCCAAGAAACAGATCGCCAATGAAAGTCATTGGTTTCCCAGAGTCAAACGCAAAGTAAAGTTCGGCATAGAACAGATTCAGGAGATTAATTATGTCAATTTGAAATGTGATTTGCATAACAAATGCTGACTCACCTGGTTAAGATCGAAATTGTTCCCCATCTTATCACAGATCCCAGATAATTAACACACCCAACGAAACCAGAAAGTCCACGTCCAAACGCACAATTGATTGAATAAATCGTCAAAAGAAACCTACAAGTGATGAAATGGTCTATGCTATGCTTCCAGCGTCGTCCAGATCGGCGTCTTGTCGAACGTTCATGGGTTTGCTCTTGTAGTTATCCCACAGAGCAGCCATGATGTCAGCGACCACCAGATCAGTCGAGTTCTTGGCAACAAGCTTTAATACGAAGACGCCATCTTGTCTCAGATACATCTCAGTGAACTTATGAGTGAGCTTCTTGTCTCGATCGCTGTCCCGGTTCAACTTGTCCATGATCTTCAGGTGTTTCCTGACGTAGCGTATCCTTGTGTAGCGGAATCCGAGAACCCACACCCAACGCAGGAAGCTCAAGCAGGTCGCGGTGGCCGAGAAGACAAACCAGAACCAGAGAAAGATGTAGATTTTCTCGTTAAACAGATTGATGGGCAGGACGCACTGGACGGTGTGCCGGTGGACGTTGCCCATCTGCCGGATCTGGAAGTCACAGAGCGTCACTCGCGGGAAGCGCCGAGACGCACTCCAGTCAATTCCGTGGATGAGGTCGCGAATGACCTCGAAGCCATACAAATGGTAGTCTGTTCCCAGGTAACCGTTCAGCATGAAGAGCTGTAGGAGGGTGTTGCAGAAATAACACACCTTGATCATCATGTAAAGCGAAACCAGGTAATTGCCATAACGATTTCCACATATTAGACAAAGGTGACGAGCAAAGAAGTGTTTGGCGGCGACGCAGCAGCCTCCACGGTACTCGCGCTGGTAGTCCAGGTAGTGATCCAGGTGGCGGATCATGTACTTGATGGTTTTATCCCTACGTTCCGGGTAGAGCGCGTTCTGGATGGTCTCAGCAGCCTCGACAAGGTTGTTGATATTGATACCTGAACGGTCGCTGAAGAGTCGCCAGATGAGACAGGGGATGTAGAAAAGGAATGCTTGCATGAGCAGAATGAGGGGCACCCACTGGTAGTAGCCGATGTGCTGCTTCAGAGCTCCTGGCTGGCCTGCCACCGTCGCTTCTGGCAGGTAGTAAGTGTTGGATATCCAGCACATCTTATTTGTGTACTCCTCATGATTGGAGGTGAAGTAGGCGGGACACCAGCAGTGGATGGGGCTGCCCACGTACTGCGTCGTGCTCACGATGACGGTGAAGATGACGAGGAAGATGGTTGTGTAGCGGTGGTTCAGTCGGTCGATCAGGTCATCATCGTTGCGGACGTTGACCTTGGCGACCTTGGCGACCGCGCTGAACAAACTGTCGGCCACCATGGTAACGGAACATAAGGGGGGGAAAGAGAAAAAGAAAGTATCGTTAGAAGCGGAATGCCAGTCGCAGCGTGAGGGTCTGTTGGCCCGCTGCAAGGCTTGGAAGAGTTTATAGTCGCACCCCCTGAGAGCCCACCCTCTTGCCTTCTCCTCAGGTGTCTGGCATGAGTTACCGGAGCAACTGAGCTGCGTATCGCGTGCGCTTGTCTGCGAGTCCTAAGGTCCTAATTTGTTTTCTCTGCTTCCATTAGAGAGTGGAAGAGGAAGCTAAGCGAAGTCAACAATAACACGATTAGTTTATCAGGCATAAAGTCGAGCGCGGAAATCGAGGCATCCCGAAGCAGCGAAAATTGGGTTAAGAGCAGCACTGTATACACAGAGGAGCATGCATGTTGCTGTGGGACTGATGTACGCTTGGCTCTAATACAGAGGCAGTGAAACGATCTTGGCAATTAGTACTAGCATGTATCTCTCAACCAGAAGCTCCTGTGATATTTAATGGTACATGGAAGTTTGGGTGTGAACTGAAGTGATCCCTGAGTTATACCAGATTGCGATCGTCTTGCTTATACGCGAAGCAAATGGTACTCGAGTCGAATAACGGTGAACTCATCAGGTGGTTGCTGTAATTCAATACACATGACATTTATGTAAAAATCCAAGAAGCAAGGAGGCCATCAGAGCATCCATCAAGGCCGGTCTGCTTGTTGTGATGCCTGTCCAAGGCAACCCGCAATCCTACATCGCCCGAGGGAAGCTGCTCAAACCTGCAACACCTGGCCTCTTACAACACCAAACAAAAATGTATGCAATTCAACTTGAGGAGAGCTTTGATCTTACATTGAATTAAGTAGGCCTGTGCGAATTGATGTACTATACTGAGCCACAAGTGTAGCTACTAGTACCTGTTAAAATATCTCGTATTAAAACTATTATTTATTCATTATTTCGACAATTTGTTCTCATGTGTTCTTCTTCTAAGTTTTGTTTCTCGCCTTACGTCAGGAAATATGCAACAGTTGAGCCAAACTTTCATTGTATACGAAACAAGTGAGCACAGATTTATTCAGCAAAACACCTCAGCTGAATTACTGACGCACCAAGGATGCATTTTGTATCTGGCATTTCTTGAATATATGCTACGTTGTTTGACGCATGTCACAACAGCTGTGGAAGACGAACTCCCTTCGTTGGCTGAAATCGAAGGGCTGCTGGCTGCCAATCAAGGAAAACCCATTGTCTGATTCAGTTCTGGGTAAAATCTACCAGGTACTCTCATCACGATAAAGATTACTGCGTCATTACTCTTGCGCGGTTTTCCCAATGACTGGTGAGAAACCTTTTTGGGCCTCGATGATACAGGATTTATTGGATTGAATGCGGTGCGCAAATTGCTGGCGTGATGTCATTGGATTAGAACAACAGATGCGGAGGTGCGGGAAATCTTGAGAAAACTACAAATAGTGCTTCTGCGGAAGGTCAAGTGTTCGTAGTAATCCTAAAGTTTATGAGCAGCGATTCGCGATTGCAGGCTGCAGAGCGGTTCTGCTGTTTATACACGTCGTCTCGTGTTGAAAGAAAAGCCGATAACCGCCTCTGACGTCATCGGGGGAAGGGCGGAACAATGCTTTGGGAATCGAATTGTGGCAGAATAGAGAACAGCTGAACAAAGCAGCATTAATTCATGGCTCCTTCCACTGATAACAATTACCCGGATTCTCACTCTACCGTGCCCCCTTTAAATTACCCTTCACTTCAACGTGGCCCCTTTAAATTACCCTTCGCCTCACGAACCTTCGTTCCAAACGGAAATCGTTCATCAGTTTGTCAGTTCAATATCATACAAGTAATAAACTAAAGAAAATTGATCGGCTTACCCTAATGAAGCATGTAGTTTACGTATATATAATTTTGGACGTTATCCCGCGTTGAACTAACGTATGTGTTAGTTTATTAGTAAAAACTAATCTAACTTTTTTTACAAAGGAAGTAATTCTTAATTATAAATGAATATAAGTTAACCCAATTTTATGAAAAATCTAATCTTAAGCAGCATTGAAGAGGAAGAAAAAAAAAAGGTTAAAACTTAAAACAAAAAACACAGAAACAGAACACATAAAGCAGCCTTTGAAGCAAAAACCCTCAAAATTCCCCCGCCCAAAGCACTTGTTAAAGACGCCTTTTGTAAACCTCACCAGCACCTACACAACAAACAAACATAACACAAAGTTACCAACCCAGCAAGAGTACTCATGATCCGAAATAGACGCCTCTACAAGGACGAAATGGATGAATCACGCTAATCAAACAAATCGACTCCAATGGAGCAAAGATAAATTCGGCCTCCGCTCGCCGTTTTGTTGGCCGATGTGATCACGTGGTCTGCTAGGCACAATGGCGCTCCTCTTTGTTATTGTCTTCAGCTCTTTTCTCGCAGACTTTTCGCGCGCCTCGATCTCCTCCAAGGCCTCCTCACCCCGGTTGCTGGCCCGGAGCTTATCTGCGATTTTTTTCTCAGGAGGTTTCTCTGATAAATGCTGCGTGGTCAAGTTAAGGTTCGCTGTAGAGGAACGCAAAGCACAGGTGCATCTGATGATCAGATTAAAAGATACCTCCGATGAGGAAGAACAGAACATCGTGTGTTTGTTAAGGGGGGCTCAGGGTTGCATGGGTATTCCACCAACTATAGAAGCAGCAATTGATGGCCTGTTATGCCCCGAACACTAGTTAAAGATCGCAGAGCAGAAATCACGCAGTTGAAAGACATTCTGACGTCAGCATCTCAGTTGTTATCTATAGCAATATACAGTCCAGTGACGTCATAACTGACTAGATATACTCGAGCTTCATTATTGTGATTATTATTTAGTTTATTCTCTGAGGCATAAAGAGAGCTTTGTTGATTAATCAAATGTACACTCAGAGTCTAATGGTAACCAGTCCCTTTAAGGAGGCAATGTTTCTCCGCCAACTGACTGACTGCTATGATGTTGAAAATTAGTGCTTTCTCCATCTGGACTTTCTCGCTCTTTTTCCCTCCAGGGGCGATCGTTCCGTCGTAGAAAATTCGTGAAATTGAGGACAACATTTTTTTTCTCTCATACGGGCGATGTAAATATACGTTCTACCATCTCCACATGTGATATAAAGGAATCCGCAAATTGGCCTCACTGGTTAACCGTAACCAATCAATTGCATCCACCATTGGAGCCTTGAGCGCGCGGCCTGTATGGTTTGTATCAAACGAGGAACAATGCTAGCAGAAAAGGGTTTAATGAGTCTCACATGCTATCATTAACCTGCGAATCATCCTTAGGTCCGACTAAGGCACGTTATCGATAAGACAGATGTTCAATCAGTGGCTTTGTTGAAGTGAAATACCGCCTCGAGCATCATACATGATCACCGCATAACCCAGCAATCAGACTGGATTGTGCGCTGAGACCTTTCTCCTGAGATTCTCCAGATGCTCAAATGTTACATTCAAAGCATCGAGATGTCGACAAACAGCTATCGTCTTTTGATCAGCAGAAGCTCAATAACTTTTCAAGTGATTCGGCTCACGCGGTGTCAGCGAATGGTTCGAATGTGTCGGCAGTAATCGCGAATTACCAAAGGTAGACGGCTGGCGTATGCACTTTCACCCTTTCTCTGAGAATTCAGATTTCTGCCTCTTTGCGCTAGTGTAGGCCCAGGTAACCCATTTGATACCTCGAGGTGATTCTCAAAACATTATTTTTTATTCATGCATAACTACTGGTTAATCTGATTTAATTTAAATTTCAAATGTTAACATTCACTCACTCGGTGATCATAGTGGAAGGGTTAACGTCCTAAGGGTCGATGCCTCCGTTCGTGAATGCAGCCATCAACACTCATCTGAAAACATAAGAACATGATCAACAAATTCCGCTGAATTTACGGTGATATCTTAGAAATGTAATCCCTTAGCAACGCATAGCAACCGATTCCAATACTTTATATTTAACTCTGATTCTAAAAATATCAAATGGACAATATTTTGTCGATTTCAGAGCCTGGCGTTTGGAAAAGGAGATGTGCTGGCCATATGCCGACTGCATAACACATTAACAACGGACATGTGGCCCCAGCAAGGTAAGAACCTCGATTGGGGATATAAACAATCAGCCGCATGGAGAATGAGATTGAGTACAAGGGTATTGCAAACAATGTATGGCGTTTTAGCCGCATTCAATCTGTGCGGCAGGTAGATTGGAACAAAACATAAGTAAATAAATATATGTGAGGGGTGTTTATTGCATGGCAACCAGTTTTCTCAGAGAACTCTCTCATATTGGTTAACTCTATTTCTCTTATGCCAGTGCTTGCAGTTCAATGAGGTCGTCTTTAGTCCATTGTACAATACTAAAAATGCACCTATTTCCACACGCCACTTGTGTTTGCCGGTGATCAGATCGCACTCAGATAACCTCTTATTAACCGTCCAGCTAAGCTAACCATCGAGGATGTTTTCTCTCTGTATTCAAACAGTAAAACGGCCCAAGATCACAGCAGACCAGGCGCCGATGAGATGGACATTTATCGTTCATTAATCGAGGCTTCCCTGTGGATATGACGACGCTGACCATCACTGCAATGCATGCATGCGATGCGAAATAAACACTGTGCAATGCGATCCGGTGTTGCGGTGAGGCACTGCGTTGATCTCTTAATTCATCTCAATTGCTGTGCTTATGATGGGAATTCCAGGCCACATGCAGAGAAAGACGTATGCTCACAGGTCGTCGCGCAGGCAGCAATGGCTATTCTCATGCAGCGTTGGAGAGATTAACCTTCTGAGCGTGAATTTGGCTTATCTCGGGTGGATATCTGTCTGTGTTGATGCAATGCCTCATACGTTACCCACCTGGCCAGATAAAATGCTAATAATACTCATCACGATTCAAAATAGACAAGGATCCAAATTCGTGTGCACCTTTCTTTCGGATTTCCATGCAATGTATCTTTTTGCAACGATTCCCTAGCAACAGATGTTGGGCTATATGCACTGTGGCCTTTCAACACTTCCTCTGGCGATGAGTAACTTGTGGGTCGTCATTTTTTTTTTTTTTGTAATTTAAGGTTTCCAGTACATCATTCAATAGTAATCATTCTTTGTTCTAAGTCTTCTTAGAAACCAAACCAAGGCAGTATATTTTGAACGTCACCTGAAAGTCTGCCTCAGACCCCAATTTTTAGTTCCTCAAGGGGGGCACCGTATAGCTCAGTCGGTTTGACCGGCTGACTGCAACCATATGCCGACCGTGGGGGTCGAGGTCCCGGGTTCGAGACCCGATAAGGCTACGGGCGTTATGATTGTGAATTACAATTGTAATTCTTCGTTGACTCTGCAGTGTTGCCCAACTGCATAACAAGGCCGAGCGCTGTGTACTACTGTCTATGGTGGTATCCAGAATAAAAAACCTGAGCTTTATCGATAAGAGTAGGGTGAAACCCCGGTCCCGGGCCTTCCGTTCTGGCGCCCGTATCATCCAAATGGTTTGGGTAGAGCCGTAAAACTCAATCATGTTCATCATTTTTATGTTTTAGTTCCTCAAATCCACATTAATTGGCGCATGATAGGATTCCATGTATTTTAACCAGGTTGTCGAAATGCACGCATTGAACTTATTGGCGTGCAACCTGCGCGCGCACTCATTTGCTTGATAACAGAGACGGAGAGATATGAATGCCCCCGAAAAAGCAATATGTGAGCAGCAGACAAGATCTGGCATTCATCACTTGCGTTTACGCCTCAACTGCGTCACAGAAAAAAAAAAGACCCGTTTATCGGGCAGAACATTTCTCGATTTTCTTGAGCACATAAAATTTCCTCAATTCATTTATGGCATTTTGTATTCCTTTACCTTAGCAGAGGGGTGTGTCTGCATAGAAGGTAGATCTGTAGCCAATACTTTCTATTTTTTGTCTTGGTTGTCATTTTCATCAATGCTAAAATAACCAATAATTATTGTCTTGTCAGCTCCTACAGAACATATACCTTTTTTGTCAAAATACAACGACAATGTTTCAAAGCATCATCTAAAATTGAGCTTCAAACCAACATATGTATAACTGAAAAATGACACACAATTCAACACTGCGACTAATCGGGTGTCTTAGTGAGGTTTTATCTTCAAAAGCAAATCTCACTCTATAAATAATGAATGCAGGTGTTTAATCTGATTATCGCCAAAGGAACGGCCAATGGAATGAGTATTCAACACATTGACAGTCATTAGAAGTCTGTCTGATTTCAATTTGTAAACAGTGAAACATAGACATCGGAATTCAATTGTGTTTGGCCAAATTGGGTTTTTGGTTGGGTCTTTAGGCCAAAGAGGTTTAGAACACGGAAAGCAAATAAACTGCGATGCCAGACAGAAAAAAAAAACCTTTGAGTCACTTTATATTAGAGAGAAATAGAAAGGTATGCCTCACTGCTGTTGAAGAAGCTCCTATTCGTCATGAATCCAGTTGCTTAAACGTTTCTTATTTGTCTGTAAACAGTCAGAGATGAATCACATCGTCAGACAACCCACGAAACAACCAGCAGTGGTTATTGCCGTGCGCCATGCATTTAGCCTTTCTGCGGACGATATAGATTGACTTTCTGCGGATATAGATTGACTGGCAAACGCAAAATAACACACCAAACACTGCGAATTGCGCAATACAAAGGCATTCAAAACATGCCAAATTTCAGATGCACTCAGCCTGGTGTACATGTAAGACCCTCGAAACGATCGACATCGAACTATGATTCCTAGCTCTTCATGGTTTCCGAGGGTGTTGCTCTTGATTATGTTTTCATTCAGAGGGTCATTCGGTGTATTGTTCTATGATATGCTTGACATAGTTCCAAGTTGAATGATACGCGACCAAATTGACCTACAAACTTGTTTTCAAATTGCTATTGGGAAGGAATTGAATTAATGCAACATTGTCGCAATATTTATTTGAGATAATAGGTCTGCTATTTCACGTGAGCTAACATACAGTTTGTACCTGTGTTGAAATTCACTCCTGATCATCCTGCTCAGAACCTCAGAACACAGGTAGTTATATACATGTAAATGTTTAAGCAAACTTCAATTTGAACTTAGCTGAGTTGTCTTCTGTGCAATTAATATTTATAACAACTAATAAATATGTTTGGAGTTTTTTGGGGGGTGGGTTTTCGTTTAATAATTAAGTATCTTTGATATGATATCAGAGGCCTTTCGTAATCTACAAAACCAAAATTAATTATTATAACTTAACACATTTTTTCGGGCTTTTAATCACTTTCGTACTTCATAATGAGCCTCGTTTTCGACGAAAGGATTCCCCATTGACATTGACAGATGCAACATTGAGGAGCACGCGTTTCCATGGCAACGGTAGTGCTGTAATCTTGGCTGGCTGATGATTATCGTTTCTGTTCTTTTTCTCTAGCACAAATATTCATGGACGTATGGATACATGTACTCGATGTAATGATATTATATCTAAGCAACAAATTTGATCAACATTGTTCGCAATATAACATCATGAACAAAGACATAAAAGGAACTAACATAATAATGTATAATTATTACGATTATCAGGAAAAAAAAAGTCGTTTAAAACAAATCGAACTCTTAGAATTAATTGAAATGAAAGTGAATTCAGGACATTTGCGCTAAAAATAATGCTTTTAATCCAGGCAAAAACGACCAAGAGCGTCCTTACTAATGAGGAGATTGGTTCGCAGAGGTGGGTCGGAATCATAGAAGAGCGCGCTGCTCTTGTAATTTGTTTAGGGTAAGAGATTCGGTTGCATTCTAATGCTAATACCCACAGACCCGGTTGCCATGGTTACTGTACGTATTCATAGGTGTACACCTTCAAGACATCCGATCATCGCGAGTACAATTGTGCAACGGTGTATGTGGTCATGAGTTATTATCCATGGAAATAATCCAGTGTTTACGTTTTAGCCGGGATCTTTGAAGGTTGAAGTTGTAGGCACGTCCATCTAAATCACCCAAGAACAGAAATCGCGAACAGCAACGAGAACTTAAATGATCCGCGAAGTCGGAAAAGTACACAAAGAAGGAAAGCCAACGAACTTCATGAATGAGAGAAGCTATGGATAATGTTTGACAGGCATCAGAAAGTTAGAGAAGTCGGGTGAAAAATGAAGCAATTATGAGAGGAAGTGAAAGAAAGACTTACCTGAGCAGATCAGCTTCATCAAGTTTCTACCATGCTGTGCGTAGCTAAGCTCCATGCCGAGTGTTTATAGCTTCTCGGCCAGCGGCCAGTTGTACGTATCCTGGGTGGAACAGCCGTTTGCTTCCCGTACCCTCGGCGGCTAAATCCCTTTGCAATTCACCTGGAGACTGCTTCTTCCGTCTTGCTCAGCTGAAAATGCGCTCTATCTGATAGATTTTTTCCCTGACAAAAGCTACAATGGTGGGGAGGCTGCGCAAAATGTTATAAAGCATGGGATAACACGGCCCAGGTGCAGCATCAAGAAGCGGATTCCTCCTCCTCTGCTCCGAACGCCTCCACCTGCTGTAAGATGCATCAGACTTATTTATGTGCAAGGTAAGAGCTGCGCGGCTCTCGGCGATAAATACACAGTGTGAGCAGTTTGATGACTCTCATCCAGTGCTGCGTGGTGAGGCGATCATCCTCATCCTGCTCCTCAGTGGAGCATGGTGCATCAGGAGTAATGTCTTCAGATGCAAGTTTTCAGTTCATTTTGATCCTTTCTTGGGAATTGAGATAATGAGTGTGTGTCAATGTCATCATAAGCAATTAAAATGGGTCAATGATTTCAAAACAAGATTATTTAAGACTAACGATTCATAGCACTGATATACTGTGCTATTTATACAAATACTCGCCAACTAGATAATTCATTGAAAATGAAGTAGCGCAGCTGTCTTGGTTTGAGGCTTTTCCATCACTCACATGCCGTGTGCATGCATCGAGGTCAGCTCTGCTTGACCCGCAGACCAACCCCTGCTCCCGAGGCTCTCATCGAATCTGCCTCTGTCAATAAG
>KB310616.1:431236-459844 GCA_000328365.1 Capitella teleta
GATTTCAGGATGCTCAATCAATAGACCTAAGTGCGTATGTTGAATGCATCATCGACCACAAAGTACGGAACATTGGGGAAGCAACTAAAACTTCATTGCAGAAGCAGCAATGTGAGGCTGACACCTGTAGGATAACACAACCGCTTCTTCTTCTTCTTCTCCTTCTTCTTCTTCTTTTTCTTCCGTTTGCATTGCATCTTTCGACGCATCCAAACAGAAGAAAAATGCAAAACCCACAAAAAAAATCTTCCGTAGCAGACAACAAGAATTTGTCTGAGCCCAGCGCAAAGACTATTGACCTTAGTCTTTGATGTGTGCGTGTGTTGTTTAATTTGAATGCGGTGTCAATTTTGCACTTTTTAATCATTCGTTTGGAAGAATTGATTCATGTCTGTAATTTCATTTAATACGCGTTCCGTGATGGCATAATGCTTTTGAGCCGTTATGATTTTTCGATGTCCATGTCGAATTGCCGTTATAGTTGCTACATCACGCAAGTTTGTATTTTTTTCGTATTTGACACAGTGTGGTTACCACAGTTACTCGTCTAGCATTTATTAATTATGCAATAAATAATAGTTTCAATTTAACGCATTGTGCTGCAACGATGCCGACGTTCAATGGATTGAAAACTCATAACGCACAGAACATGCTGCAATGTTGTCGATCTGGACAACTTGGATTAATCGTCTTCACAACATTATGTGCATGATTGTATGCACACAAATGACAATAACCAATGGTAAAAACTAACAAAGTACACATGTCATACACTAACAGGCTAAATAAACATCTTATTTTAGCATTCATCGAAATTGACAAATCATGCAAATGAGCATGGCATTGCTGTAATGGCAAGGTTTCGTTCTCAATTTGAAGGTGAATATTTTGGTATCTTTTTAATGTCGTTCAACACTTCAACTTCAGTCTTTGATCTTGACCGCCGTCAGTTGACCTTCAACACCTCACCTCAATGTCATTAAACCCCAAGTGTCCATCTCATTATTGTATCGTCTCTCTCATAGATATGATTGTGTCCAAGAAATCCCTAGAAATTGATAAAATTTTGATAACCAGGTAGTTGAGTCTACAACTATGCCTGATTGGAATGCTTCAATGGCCTATAAAAAGGCAGGCGCTTGGTGTCGGGCCGGGTCCGACACCGAGTGGGTCACTTGGCATCGGGCCACCTTGTGTCCTAACATCATATTAAAGCCCGATGCCAAGTATTGCGCTCTGCGGCGGCCGGGTCCGATTCCAAGCTACTTCCTATAGAGAACCTCGGTATGCACTCTATGGTTTAGAATTTCCAATTTATATAAAAGAAATATCAATAGTTTTGCATAAAATGGTGTCTTGTGTTCTTTCGAACTCTTGAATCTCGCAGCGTTGTTGCTTTCATCGCAGGTGACATCGATTAATCGAACTACGAGGGTTGTTGGAAAAGTTTCTCGACCTAACATAGAACACGTTACCACAGAAAGTTAAAAATTAACTTGAATATAGGTCAGTTTTTCGGATGAAAATTGCGAACGCTGAATTTTCCAGAAAGTTACCTGATCACCTCTGGTGCAAATTTGGGTGATGTGGGAGTCGGCATTTCATGGAAATGCAGCAAACTCCTGATTTACACGCTAATTTAAAATCGATTTTTGACTATTAATCATTTACAGATATCTCCGATGTTTTCCTCATAGATGCACCGATGCAATGAAAAATAAATGTGTTTGTAAAATTTTGATGGAATTGTTTAAAAATAATCAACTGAAGCCCAGAAGAGAGCACTAGAACTGGTATAAAAATTATGTTACTTATTGTGATTAAACATTTATAAAAACAAGAAAACATTATGTGAATTAAACAATTATTTGACAAACACATTTTCGTGTTATTTCGCGTGTTTGGGTCAAGTTTTATTGAAATTGATGCATCCAAAGTAGTCCTAACGGTCCAGTAAACACGTTTCCAGGAATCCTTTTATGGTATTTTTACGTTCCGTGACAAGATGATTTGGGCTAAATATTTTATTTTCTTGAAAAAAAACCATCATTTTTATTCCTTTAGTGAGATATCGAATAGTATAGCGCGTTCTATTTTAGGCCGAGAACTTTTCGAAAAACCTTCGTAAGGGTTCCCCCCAAGGAGAATGAAATACGTGAATCGCACTTAATTGGATTTGGGCGCGATTCTCAAATGAAAATTTGTTAAGTTATCTTTAGATATGTTGGCAGCCAGCCAACAGAATCCCTTATTCGCGTTTCACGGACAGAAAACTCCGATAAAATCCCAATCGTTGACAGCGGATGTTGCAAAAATGTTGATTAGAAAGTTTGTTTTCTATATTTGCGAGAAAAAAAAATGTGCGACAATCGCTATCATAACGCAATTTGAAAATTCGAAGTGAGGAACATTGCATCTACCAAAATAATCAATTATAAGAAACTTATAACGTTAAATTGCGGCCGGCCCGCCATTGTGATGCATTGTTCTAATGAGCTTGTGTGAAAGGCATCTATCTCTACCTGGGCTTAACCCACTTGCATGAGATGTACTCTCCCTGATCGCGATATTAACTTTGATTCGAATCCAGAATAAGCCACTTCTTGCTGGTGCATTAGATTGACAGGGCTGATGACGTAGCATCTAAATATATCCCACAGGATTAACGGCTATTCTAGGCACGACCAGGTTGTTTGGTTGTAAACTGATATGAATTTCAAATGGATTTGACCTTTATGCACCGAGAACTAGAGCTCTGTAAAAGCTGCGCAAACTCGGTCATCCGGTCAGATTCCGGTGCGACACCAATGCGAGCGTGTTCTACAATGTCAACATTAGTCCTTCTTCTCTTTACGGGTGCAACGCCCGCATTGTTAGCCAAAATAAATAATGTTTATCTAACACTCGTAGGCATTAGCGTTAGTGTCAATGGCAAGGTATAGTGCGAACTTTGCTAAAGGTGCTACATAATTATTATACATCTATAGCTGGATCGGACTAAAAGCATCGCATTGCATGCTCACTATGAGGCCAAGAAAAGTGTCTCAATTATTTATAGTTGGTTGTAGTTTTAATTATCGGAAATGATCAAGAAGAAAAACTTCACCCAATGTTATCACAGCATACAGCGGATTGATTGACCATACTGGTGTCCATGATGTAAAATCCATCTCATCGATCGGTTTCCCGGGAAGGAAATTCTCCCGAAAGAAGACACCACATTGGTTCCAGGTGTCCTTTGATCTACAATGATTTTCAGGGTTATCTTAATTTAACCGAATAAGATTGTGTGAATCGTCAATGGAACTAACTCAATGAAACCACTTAGTTAGCATAACTGTTTGAATAAAATGATAAGTGAGAAGTCGTGAAATGTAATTTAAATGTCAACACACAACGAGCTGAACACATTCTCTAAACACATTTATTTTAATATCTCCGAAGCGATTGGCTGAAATAACATAATTGCGATTCCCAACCAAGCAGAGAAAATCCATTCGAGAGAATTACGCCAAACTGAATCAGCGTAAAGTAAACATTCATTCATGTCTACGCCCACAATAAGAATAAAATATTAAACATCCGCTTATCCGTTGATTTCATCATCCCAGAATGAAACATGAAGCAATGAATATTCTGTGAAACATTATCGCAATTGCACTGTTGGGGGAGTGCGGAGGGACATCGTGGGCGACAATGCTTGCGCAACGAGACTTCACTTCCGGTCGGCATTGTGGGTGATAATCGATGAATTTCTACGCGGAAATGCCCATTCACTTAGCAGTGGTGATTGTGTGAGTCCATTAGATGAGCAAATGATTACCTAGCAGATGAATGTTCAACAAATAGCGTAGAATGATGACATCGAAGCCACACTGAAATGACAGCTAATTCAACTTCCGGCTTATATGGATCATAGCCGAAAAAAGTACAAGCAAACAAAAGGTGCTGACCTTATAGTGAAAAGTATTTTTAATATATTGAATAGAGCCATTTTGGGCTTTCTGGGAGATGTTTGTGAAGATTTTCATCAATGCTTTTACGTGATTAAAGTTGCAGAATTTTTATGCCCGTAGTGCAGCTCTGATGGGAATACAGCTGCTTTCACGATGACATTATTCAGTTGTACTGACCGTGGAAAACACCTCTTTCATAAGGGGGAGTGGGGATAGTAGTGTGGTATTCTATCGGCCTTTTTTTCTGGTAAGAGGTTTGGCCAATATTATATTTTTAGCGCACCTAACTTTTTAGCGGGTATTCTTGACGCGCTATTAGAAGATAGGGGAAGACTTAGAGCATCCGTTCGAATCCCTAGAAGCATTCATGATGATTTCCCTTTATCAGTTCCTCATTTCCACACAAAGAACGCATGGCATAAATTTCAATGCACGTGTATTCAAACTCTTAGTACAGGAAGGTATAGCACATACCAAGTAACTATATAAGTAACTTGTTCACTATTGCAAAAGACACAAAAGACACTCATTGGTATCACGGGTCATCATACCCTAAAATCAGCTAACCTTCCTCATTCTGATATAATTACATCATTCACCTGTGCCCTACCCTAAGCTTGTCCTCTTCCATTCGCCAATAAGCCCTTGTTGGGGCGCTTGCACGAAGCACTAAGGACAAGGGCTTCCCACGTCAGCAACTAGTCACTCCTAAATTTAGCGCATTCAGAGGGACACCCAGACAATTTGGAGTTTTTCCCAGGCGTAGGAGAGTAGGTTGGGGGCGGGCAATACCCCCGAGCATCCATGATCAATCTGATATACGGCGGATATGGCCCCGTAGCACTCCTATTAGGTTGGCCACCGTACGCCAGAGCTACGCAGACAAGGATGGCAGCGAAGAAGTCGCTGTCTGCCGCTGCTTCATACCTCCTCGTCGTCTTCTTGCTCTTGGCTTGTGTGCTGTGTTCCACGTCGCCATTAAGGCGAAATGAACACCGCTTCGGATACACAGACAAACTGAAAAGGTAAGCCAACTTTTGTTCAGGTTATTGCGGTGTCTACAGGACACTTGGCGGAAGTTTGGTACTTTTATTCGTAGTAAACTTTATTATTGTTTCCTTTGCAACGCTTTCCCGATTATTTGTTCCACATGCCAGTGCTAGGTATTACATTTAATATCGTAAACTGCTCTAGGCTTATACATTCTGCCAATGCTACATACTGGCCGTGTACTTTTTTCACCTCTTATTCTAAACTTTATAAAACTAACCGGTGTATGAGTATCAAACATTGAATATGAACAATGTGTGCTTTTTCGTAGCCCTTCCGATGGGTGCATGCATATCGCCTGTGTTGTATTTGTGGATTAGTTGCAATGAAATGGTAAAAAGGTTTTCGATTAGAGGCTACTCCTACTTTAAATGGCGATTATTTTGTGATAATAACATGCGTTTCCGCTCTTATGTAATGCATTACGCGAAATTGCTTGTAAGTGAACTTTTGAATCACCCTGTAAATGAGCAGATTATGTAGACCATTGAGCGTCAGAGTCTCGGATCCATTTCATGTCAATATGCAAAGGGTGTGTCTAATATGTCTTGGCATCGATTCGGCTTTACATCTTGCGAGAATCTGAAGCATTTCTCAGTCGATGAACAGGTAATTGAAGGACTCGCTGTGTCTCTGATCGTCTTATTCGGCGGCCATGGAGGATAAACACAGACGCATGACACTCATTCGGTCAATCCTCCGGCAATCAAATTTCACTTACATGTACAAACAACGATCAGGTGACCATTGCAGATCCGCTGGTGTTTGCTTTCGAGACTCAAAGAACCCGCGAAAGTTCTCTGGCCATCTTGAGCAATGGATTTAGCACCAAACGAATTTACGTGAACAAATAGACGTAAATGCCCTCATACGCCGTGTACGTATAAAGGCAAATCAACTTTTCTATTCCGATGTATACCAGCGTACATGTTTCTCTAGCAGATCAACGCCTCATAATGAACTCATCTATCCACATGCAACACACTTTAATTATGCCAGATTTTTTTTATTATTATTCCAAACCATAAATTAAAGAGACAAGCTTATATATACAATACACACAGATCAGTGTGTCCTACTCCTATTGCGAAAAAAAAAAATGGTCATAACGAATCGCCTAAGTGAGCGACTCGCACTTATCCGACAGTGAGGGAGTGAGTGATTGGGGTTTTACGGCTCCACCCAACCCGTTCGGGTGATACGGGCGCCAGAACAGAAGGCCCGGGACCGGGGTTTTCCCCTACTCTTAACGATAAATCCCAAGGGTTCTTTATCCTGCATACCACCATAGACAGTAGTACACAGCGCCCCGCCTTGTTATGCAGGTGGGCAGCACTGCAGAGTCACCGAAGAATTACAATTGTGATCGAACCCGGGACCTCGACCCCCAGGATTGTAGTCAGCGGTTTAACCCACTGCGCTATCCGGTGCCCCTCACTTATCCGACAAGAAAAATCATATCATAATGCGAGTAAAATACAGAAAATATAAAACCGAGTCCAAATTTCCTAAGAGACTTTTAATTTGTGCTAAATTTGAGCGTCTTTGGTTCGCCGAAACCGGAATCCGTGAAAATGGCGGGGACTATTGCTAGGGTTGCTATGGCAACAGACCACATGTAAAGTCCACTTTTCATGCGCGATGTCGAATCTGTGTGAATAATTCTACAAGCTAATCTCCATATCTATGTTCCAAACTGTCAAAATCGATTGAACTGTGCAATAGGCAATACTTTTTTCTGCATTCGAATTCCGGTGAACTTACGGATAAATAATCGATGCGGATTCGATGGCATTTGAACTCCAGGGGTCGAATTGCGATACAACTTATTGAAAAGACGGGTTTAAATTCACTTACAAAAAACTTCCATTATAACCTCACCCAGGGCGTTACAAAAGGGGTCTGAAGTTGTTGCCGCACAGCATACCAAAGTGATATGCGTGCGGGCGTGGATTTACCCTGACGCGGAATGCACTCGAAATGATTGGTTTCGAATCGTCAAATAATTATCTGAGTACATATAGGTCTTGGCAATTTGAGCACGTCTGCGAACATGAAAATCTTTCGTGAGGGGTTGGCTGCAATGCACTCATTTGCAACGTCATGGAAGTATGGCATAACTGACAACTGTTTTCCACGCATTCGACGTTTAATTAACGTTCTGCTCTGAGCATGAGAAGTCTGACGCGTCGCTGGGGGGCATGCATGGTGTCTGTAAAATAAAGGCACACAAGCATCCATTTCTCGTGATGGAACGTAGATTATGTTCGTAAGAGATGCAAAAAGCCTTATATACTCGAAGGATTTCCTAATGTGATGGCTAAAAATACAGATTCACTCATATGCACTCTGTCTTTTAGATGATTTTTCGCCCGTTCTTTCACTTGATGACGATATAATCAGCTGCTTTGCTCTGAAACTCTTTCGTCACCTCTATTTTGTGCTACAACCTAGGAGCTTAGATAACATCTAAGCTCCTTGGCTACAACTCTCTTGCAAGCGCAGGATCGTGTGCGCCATTGGGCTTTACGCGTCCTCACGTGATCATGGTCATGTGATCGCATCAGGTGATACGGGCGCCAAAACAATAGCGACTGGGGTTTTCCCCTATATACTGCCATTGATAAATCAAAAGGGCTTTTCATTTGATATAAGTCATATAACATAATATGTTGTGCACGTTTACGTGAGTATGCGCTCAAAAATGAGTCGCATTTATTTGCGAGTGTTCTCCCGAATCTAGATGTGGGAGACTAATTGCGTGCACCACAGTATTTAATTAAAAGTTGTTAATTAAATTTTTTTTAGGTGAATTTAATTTATTTTAATCGAACGCTTGAGTGTGAGTGGGCCAATTCCGATCAGCACACGTTACCCTATTTTATTTTATTTTATTTATTTTTTTTTTTTTTTTTTTCTTCAATGAACTTGATAAAATCACAGTTCTGATCATGTCTATAGCCGACATCACCATAGACCTATTACTACCTTTATAGATACCACACTACTGCACAGGCAAGCACACTTTATGGCTCTCAAAATTCAATGCACTGTCACCCTTTCGCGCCGCCACAAGAGCCGAAAAAGAGAAACTTGACTAATTATCACGGATCTGGCTTAACAACCTTTAGATTGTTCCAATAAACCAATAATTTTAAAGATGTAAGAATTCACGCGTCTATAAACGTGTTTCTATAACGGTCTCCGTTTCCATAAAAACGAAAAAAAAAAATCATTCGAAATGCTATTCACGTATAGAATGGCAGCCCTGGAGATATTGGTATTCACGTGCGTCATGATGACGTCACAGGTCTTTATACATTATGCCTATTTCAATACCGCATTTCTTCACTTGTCTTGACTTCGTACTGTATAGTCGTGCATTCATGCCCTAATAGTTCTGACCAACATAGTGACGTCACATAATACGTCATGTCGGCTGGAATATCTATTACCTAAAAGCAGTCCTGCCATGAATGGAGTCTTTGAACTGGTGTCGCGTTGATCTTTAAATAACACAGGTATTCGCAGGTGATTGCCCCTCAGGTTGCCACGGTTTGTAAGTGAAAATATATAATCACACACGACCGATTTCTCATTTGAGCAGGAAAAGTAAACGATAAATGAGGGTAACCTGAAAGCATTGAATATATCGGTGTCGACGCGTGATGATGAAATGACAAGGCTCCATTTGGTATTCGACCGGAAAAGAGTGAAGACACAGGGTTTAACGTGGTTCGTATAAGTGTTTTCGATCAAAGAGTTCCCACGTTACGTCAATTGATCTGCGACAGAGAAGTGAAACCTAGAAATATCGAAGGGCTTAAGAGTGAAAATCCACTTGGCTTTTCCCTGAGTGCTTTAATTTATCACATGTTAATCCCTTGCCAAGTGGGGTTTTGGTGATGTCTGGAGTTATATATCGCATGAGCTTGTGCTTGAGGTTGCCTATCTCGGAATAGTTCAAATAGCTAGTAGGGTTGTTTGTCGTGCAGTGTATGCACGTCAATATAACACCAAAGATACTCCCTGATGGAGTATCTTCGTGAACGAAGCATTGCTTTAATATAGGCTGATATCAGCGTAATATAACTGTGCAGACATCGCTTGACCCTGATTGGCTCTGTGGACCTACAACACAAGATTTCCGTTTGATAAGCCAGAGTTCAAAAAGAAAATCTGGAATCTGTGAACAAAAGCATGGCATGATATTCGTATCTTAATTGTGCACGACTTCAAAGCGTAACACTTTTGTATTCCATTGGCAACGACGCATCCTCCGTGGAAGTGAAAGATGCACTTCACCGATCGCCATCTCAGAAATGTGAGTAAAATAAACGAGGACATGAAGAGCACGAGGAATTTCAATGTGGAATATGACGGTACACCAATGCCCCCAGAGGCCATTTCTACCTGCGACATCTCAATTAATTATAGTGCGTTGACAAAGCAATCGGATCGCTGTGTAAGGTTCACCTGCCCTGATACAGAAGCAAGAGATGAGAGAGACAATTGAAAATGATTAATTCACCAAGCAGCGTATGCACGTATGTGAAATTATATAAGCCTCTTCGCAGAGAGTGAGGGTAATGAGATCAACTGGGGTTATTCAGAATTTTGCATTCAAGGGTGATTGAGCAAAAAGTTCCAAGCGCAGTTCTTGGATTGAGGAAATGTCCTGAAAGGCAATGCTTGAAGGTCAACACAAGAGAAAAATGAAATTTCATACCTGGGTTCGGGCACAGGACATATAATTATATTGTCTTTTTTTTTCTTTCTTTTTTTTTTTTGCTTTTTTTTTTTTTTTGGGGGGGGGGGGGCGTCTGCAGCTATGAAATGCTTATTCAATGAGATATAAATATAGTTAGAATCTCCTATCCCATTCTCTCTGGGGTCTTATGATGGCAAAAATGCATAATTATTTTGTTCTGTATCTGTTTTTATTGTTAAATTAAACGTCTTGTAAAAAGTTATTAACCCTATAACTTAAGATATTAATGATTTATCATATTTTTCCAACTCGAGGCGACAGAGCCGAATCGTTTGTGTTGATAGGTTATTATAGCAACTCTTATTGGCGCGAGTCACCTTGTGGAAGTCTCGGGGTCTTATGACGTCATTCGCAGCTCCACTAGCGGAAAATTTATGAACTAAACCGATATGGCAGGAGAATTTGAACAAATGAATATGTGCTGTTCGTGTCTCTTTTATACCATGAAAATGATGCGAGGTAGTTATTATTTTGCTTATCTACCTCGAGTCGTAATCGCTTCGCTGCATGCTTTCCACAGTGGGCTATCACAAATCAATCGGTAACTGCTATGTAAACTTCGGAAGTACAGGGATTGATGGTTGGCTTAGGAACAAATATCCGTAGAATCATTATATAATCATAGATGCACACGGTCAAACATTTTGGTATTTTCATAAATGACGCGCAAGAAAGGTTATAGCACCCGTATATAGTAAAAAGTGCAAAACACGGAGATCTCCGTGTTTGGCGGTTAATGTGTTAACCTTCCTTGTTACTAACCAATATTTGCCAAATAATCTCGGCGAATGACACACAGCTGTAATTTATGACGTAGTTGTAAATTGTAATGTAGTTGAGTGCAGTAATATTATACATATTTTCGCATTAAATTGTGTAATGTGATCATTAAAAGTTCGTCGGTTCTACCAACATTGCCTGTACAATACGACTTAGACTGTGATAAAAGTTCACACCATCAATTTTGATGTTTACTCCGATGCAAGTTATCGAAGGTCCAAAGAAGACGACCAGAAAAGTGATGAATCGTTACAGGATCCAATGTGTTCATTGGTCTGCAAATATATCAAACTTCTTTATTTTCAATAAACGAGTATATAAATGTATTCAATTGCATCACACATAGCAATGCAGCCTCATGTTGCCCGGATAATCCCTGAAAAGGATGCAAGAATTTGCAGGGAGAATTTTTCACCAACCCAATCATACGATTAGTCTTCCCTTACAAACTGGTGCACTCTCAAGTAGACCAATTATCTGTTACGACCCATGATAAAACATTTGTACTTTTCGACGCAAGGTGTGAGTGTCTAATTTGACTGATTGGCCATACGGAAGTTTGTCCAAAAAGCCGACAAATCCTGTTGTGGTTTTTTAGCATTATATTATAGGGAACGCAATGTTCTGCCAAGTCTCCGAGATATGATCAGCTGTGACCTGTCAAGCGTCCTCCGCAGAAGAAAAAAGTGATTACAGCTTTGTTTCACATTAATCTGAGACCTCGTGTCGTCTGAATTGGCCAGCAACATTTTTGTGCGTGCCTGTTAAATGGGGCATTGGGACTGCTTAATGCGAGCATAGTTCATGTCGATAATTGCGTAGGCGTGTCTGCGTGGTGAGCAGTACACTGTTGTAATTATCGAATCGTGTTTCTGACATCACACGTGACATGACTCTGTTTGAAATGTCATGCAGCTATTACTCCGACCAAGCGTTTTTACTAAACCAACAGCACCAATCGTTAACACGCAGAGCCTTTCGTCTCGTCACCAGGTGACAGCCACCGGAAGAATTATATTATCAACATCTGACCGGATGTTCTGTGGAGCACTTATCTCGAAATTTTTAAATTAAAAATCATCAAATTTAAAATCATTTCAACAACGTTTACATTATTAATCTCAACCAAATTTGACCCGCCTCGATGAAATCAGTCTGAAGTCGCACTGAGCGTAAGAGAGATATAGGGATAAAACCGTCCGAGGAAAAAACATTTCCATTCTAGGGCTTCATGTATTCCGGTAGATCAACATCTTAACTTCAAAGTGCAACAACAATTATGTGCATTTTTAAATTATAAAGTGGTTTTATTTCAATTTTAATTGACCTCCTGTTTGACCCGTAGTGAGTGTAGTCATCGTGAATTATTTTAACGAGGAAAACGCGTTAATTATTGGTCGTTGTAAACGCTTAGGGTAGGTGCATTCTCGTATTCGATTTTTCTATAAAACGGGTCATAGTTCAGGTTATGCTGTCAACTCTGAAAAACGGTACGTTACCATGGCAACGCACGCGCGTGAATAAAATTCAATTCAATCGCAGTTTCCCGCATTTTGACATCGCGACGATCGCATGGTTCAAATGTTCATAACTTTTTTTTAAAGAGGCATTTATTTTTTTTTTACGTCATATTGAAGGTAATTTGCAACTATTTATAAATATTCCAAACAGTCAGAAATTTTATTTTGCGACTTTCGGCTGATTTTGTCGTGGAGCGTCACATAATTATGTCTGCACCTAAACTTTTCTTGTTGGTATATCGACTAGCAGCGGCCTTGAATCATATAATATGCTCTTTCTATTCATATTATACCAGTGCTACATTTGGCATCCAAATCAAAGATGGCATAAAGGAATTTTTGGTCGAGTTGTGTACCGTGGGATCAGTGAACATCTGCTTGCAATTCAGGGCTAGAATGTGTTCCCCTCATAAGCTCAAAGGAACACAGGTAGTGCTCTGTGGTATGCAATGATTGAGCAACCAGTATTGCACCACCCTTTATATGTGAAGACTGTATAGTACATTGCTTAAGAGTGTATACAGATCGAACCACACATACAGCTCGAGGTGATTCCGTCAAGTTTATTGCATAATTATCCACCTTCTTTATCGGCATCTTATGTCATTATTCTAGTCACTCAACAGTCATCAAACTTTCATCGATGGTTTTTGTCTTCAAATTGATTTGTCTTGTCTGAGTAGAATTGCAAATTTCTTATGTGTCCATTTATACCGGATGTCCAAATATTTGCATGGACGCAATGTCGTTACCCTTCGCTTAAAGCCTCCCACACAATTCGATACATTATTCAGTTGCATTCATTGGATGCTGAGCCTTCTTGATCGCTGATAATTCCCTCCAGTCGACAGGGACTGAGAGGTTTGCAGATCGACACATGTTTAAAGTCGTCGTGATGCCAGTTGCTGATCCATTGACCCAGTCTGGGAAACATTAGCTCCCTCCATAGGGCCTCTCAATATTGGATGACATATATTTGATACGAAATAATACCCAATTGCAGGGTTAAAACCGCAATTCGATGATACCCACAGTCATTTCGCGTGGGTTGTTTAATCAAAAGAGGATGATGGGTAATTTGATTATGATGAATGATTTGCAACTTCAGAAATGTCCGAATCAAGCAGTCGCTCAGTGGGGAGACGTTGATGATGTTTTCCAGGATTTACAATTCCTGAACCAGTAGGTCAGATCTGAGTGAATTCCTTTGAGACGAGTCTTGTGACTAAACCAAAACAAACAAAAAACAAAAACAAAAACAAAAACAAAAACAAAAACAAAAACAAAAACACAAAAACAAAAACACAAAAACAAAAACAAAAACACAATTTTGGTGGCTCCATTAATCAGCCAGCATCCGTAAGAGAGATAAAACGTTTCATTGAAACCAATTGTAGATAACAGAAATGATATGTACTTGGAAAGTGCTTCTCTCGTTGGATGTCGACATTCTAGCTTACAATTTAACAATTTAAAGTGTTCAAGTATATTTAGGCCTGCAAAAAGAATTAAAAATTCGCAATAAATTAAATTAAATTTAGCTGTGCTGATTTTACAAGTTTGATGGCACACTAGCGCATAATAATTTGCTCTTCGTTGGGGCTTCACTTTATATATATAATATATATCGGTATATGAATTTTATCTTTGAAAAAGGGTGAAATCATGACAGTCAGCGGTTTTATGAAAATATGATACACGAAAATGTTTAGTGACAGAGTTTGCAGTCCTCGTTGTGCTGTTCACAGATCCATTCACTTATCCACCAAGTTTGAGCAATACTATTCTGACTGAATCGGACGCTATCCCACGACTAAGGATGCACGAATATCCAAATCCAATTTCCGGTATCGGAAATCCGAAAACCGAATATCTGAATTGGTTTTACCGGTACATCAAAATTTTCGGCAATCCAGCCATGTGAACTGTTTACTACAGTAATAAGACTCACGGTCACTCACTCAGTGCTATATTGATTACGTCATGCATGTTTTTTTCAGAAGCATCTCATCATACAAGTGCTCAGGATTTTCTTGTATGTTTACGCAAATTGGAAGCAATGCCGGTCGATCGATATCACGGTCCACCCAGCGACAAATCACGCTGGCATGCCTAAGTGACCCAAACTGCTTCCATATCGGTTAGTAAACAAACGAACATTTCATTCGCCATATCATGACGTCTCCATTCCAGGAAAGCGATCGCACAAGCCACGTGACCTTGATATGCGTTATGATGTCGAAGGGGAGATATACCGTCATGATTCTGTGCGACGAAGTGACGTTATGATGTCAACGTTGAATCGTCTGCTCGATTACGCAATGACTTCAGACCCGTGATACAAACCTTTTGATGCCATATTTCGCTTTGCTCATTTCATTAGAGAGAATAAACAAAAACGACTCCGTATATTTGTTTTATACGTTTACGCGTGTCGTGTGTGTGATCTCAAATTCCAAGGTATTAATATCACGTGACGATGAGTCGACAAATTAACATCACGTTGAAAAGTTTAACGTTTTACTTCTACTTTTCAATACTAATTATAATTATTCGAGTTCGGGTTTTGGGTATCCTCGGTTTACAGTGTAAACTATTGTAAGAATATCCAAGTGATATAAATTTATACTTTAAACGTTTTATTCAAGATTACAGGGTGGAAACAAATATTTCTACAAATTTAAAAGGAAACAACTGCAATGGAAAATTAATCAGAAAAAAACAAAGGAATTTACACACCAAATTAAACTCAAATGGAAATAACAACAAAATAATTCATTTAATAGATAAACTTACTTCTTATCACAGAAGTCTCTCGCCTGGAGTCCCGCACACGCAGAGGCCTGCTGCCAAGCCTCGCGGGGCTTGGCGTCCGGAGTTCGGAACTCTCCCAAAACTAAACTTTAATTGCTAAATTCTCTACTTAGAACAGGATTGTCGCACGTGCCAGATTATACGCTTTGCTTATATAGTTGCATGCACGCGCTAAAGAATTTGCCAAGGGGCCATCTGTACTGAAGCTTAAATCCTTCTTTTACAACAAAACTATTAACGATTAAATTAAACATTCATTAATGATTATAATCCACCCTATACTAATAATATAAGCACATCGAAATTAATGATTATATTGAAGGACGTGGCCGTCATCGGAGCCTTGAATCATTCGTAGGGGGGGTCATGTCCTTCACACTTCTCAGCCATTTTTTTTTTTTTTTTTTTTTTTTTTTTCAGATTCGATGCACATCAAATCTCACTTGACACACACAAAACTCACCATGGGAAAGAGAAGTGCGAAACCAAAGCGAAGCGAAGGAGCGGCAAAAACACAACACAAAACAAACGACGTGGCGGACAAGTGCATGAAGTATTTAAGCGACGGAGCAGTATAAGTAGAGTACACTGGTATACACTCAACGTACTGAAAGTAATATATAAGTTAGTTCGTTGTAAAGCACAGTTTAGGATATATCGCCCGTAGGAATCCGGCGATCGAAGTGGTGTTGTGGTGATGACAGCAGCAGTACGAGCGGGTGCTGGTGGCGTGCATGTGTCATGGGCGTAGCAGTGAAAGACTCTGTGGGGGGGGGGGGAGAGAGAATAAAAACGCGCCGACACAGGAACACTCGAAAGAGTTGAAGTCCAACACTGTAGTCATTGTTTCTATCGCGGAGCATACACCAGAGGAATTCTCCAACACGCGTTGATATCTACAGTGAAATTCGTCATTCGTGACGCATCCATCCCTTGGTTCTTCGCTGCATTCCGTCGTTCATACATAGTTACACTGACTGAACTGTTGTATTCACATTCCCAAGGTTCAATAATTAGACTTTGTGAATACTTGTTAATTAGTGAATATTCTCCCATAGCTGACACTGTGCCTTTAAATTTCTGAGATACTAGTAGACATTTTATGTGTCTACTGGCGTCAGGCGTGCATTACATCACAGCAATATCTGCTCAGTTTGCAGCGATTCAGAAGCATCTCGAATATTCTCTCTCAATTGGGACAAATCGAATTGGATTTACATTTCTGACCAATCATTGTTTTATGCTATACATATCGTAATTTGCTTATTTGTGAATAAAATGACATCATGTAATGCAAATAAACAATTGCTATTACATTGTAATTATACAATGCTCACATTTAGTTGACATTATCATAGGTGTGTTCTCTGTTAAGTATGTTTTTAGTATTGTTCAATTATTGTGAATTTGTTTCTAGAATTCTAGTGTCAATACATGTACTTATCAGTTTCATCTATACCTTGAAACGAAACAATTATTATTGTATGGATGTGTGTATACATTTATTTTGAGACGTTAATTGAGTAATTATTGTTATTCTGCTTATATATGCCGATATGACTTATATATGACTTCAGGCGAGAGACTTTGGTGTTGTGATTGTGAAGTAAGTTTATCTATTAAATTATATGTGCAATTTGTTAATTCCATTTTAAGTTTATTTTGGTGTGTGAATATGCTCTGTTTTCGTATTAATTTTCCGTTGTAGTTGTTTCCATTTAAGTTTGTTGTAATAGTTTATTCCACCCTGTACTAATGAATAAAATCTTTAAAGTATAAATTTACCATCTCTTGGGTATAACCGAGTATACCCAAAACCCGAACTCGAATTTAATTTAATACATTCGTGAAAAGTATATGCTGTACCCTTGAATCCGACGATTTTTTCAGTGGCGACCGCGATTAAGACTAAAACTAAACATCTTATATTCAAAGGACACCCACGACCACCAAAAGAAGCAAAGATTCATTGGCAGGTGGAATTATTAGAAATAAATCAAAATGGAATAGAAATAATTATGGCACAGTGATTTTATTTTATGCTATTTTTGAACAGAATTTATTTTTCTGAGTCATCAGATTCCAATAACACAACCAGCAAAAGTCGTTGTTCAAAATAAAACTTAAGACAGTGTGCTTCTTGGGCTAATATTATTCCAGAAATCAAGCGATGCGGAAGAGCCAGGAGGTGACAGAAAGTACCTTCCACTTATTACGTCAACATAACATGAAATACCACAAAGTAATTATGATGTAATCGCGAGGACAACCTTCGTCCCCGTGAAAGGAAAGAGAAAGAGGGTTTGGAGAATGAGCATAATTCATGAACGTTTTATTTTACCACAAAAAGATTATTTCCACAATCTTCCAAGAATATAATCGCAACAGATCCGTGAGTGAATAAAACAAATAACAAATATACACAAACAGATGTTTTTCTTGTTTAAATAAAAAAATAAAACATGTTTAAAAATAAACACTGGCTCTATTCCTGTAAAGTAAGCATAGGACTTTAATTATTAGCGTAACTAACAAGCACATGAAAATAAGTGAAATCTTAAAATGCACCAAAAAATTAAAGATTTCGAAATTTTCAGATTGACAGAATACAATCAATACTTGGTTAAATGTAGCTGCATACAAACGTATGCAAGATATGAACAAATGGATGGATCAATCAATTAACTAATTAGCCACACGACATAATATCATCTGGAATTTCACATTTTTCTAGGGAGAAGAAATAACGAAGAAATAAAAATCAACTTTCTCAGGCAGCATTGGGAACAATTTTTATATTCTTAGCGTATCTAACAGGACAGAGGAACAGTGTTAATTATCATAAAAAGCAAAAATTAGTTACGGACTCCGCTTCTGCAGGTAAATTAATTAATAATAAAAGTTAAATAAAGCAAAATGAATGAGGTAGCATGATGGGGATAGAGAAGGAAACAATACCAGGTTAGTAATTATTAATCATAATATACTAAATAAATCATCAAAAACATCAAAAACATCATCATGAAGGAGATCAGAAAAAGAAACAGAAAGATGAAATTGCGTTCAACCGGTCATTGGATGCAGATCCACAATAACCTTCTCGAAACTACTAAGCATTCCGATGGTCGGATAGAAGCCTCCTTTTGGTAAACCTATATCTCGTCTGCCGACGATTGTACCATTGCGAGTGAAAAACACCTATGAACAGAGTCCTGCATTAGTGGTGATACTTTTTTTGGGCTACCATACCTGAACCTTGACCCCTGCTGGCACATGAACTTTGACCGCTCCCTCCTCCTCCTCCTCTTCCTCTTCCTCGAGGGCCTCATCGTAAAAGTTACCCACCTCCGGGTTGAAGTCCTCAATGAAGTCGATTTCCTCTCTGTCTGAGAGCTCATCATCCGAGGGGGAGTCCACGTTGAAACGGAAATCCCGTGGGAACAAGATGCCACATCCCATCACGTCCCCTTTGTGACACTTTGGACCAAACACCTCACCAATGCCACGACCAACAAAAATTTTGCCATCGTCTAAAAACAAACAGGAAAAAAAAAACATTCATATCAAGTACAGCTTTTCGGGGAATGGGGGGTATCATACCTGCATGATACGCTATTGATCCTCTATCCCAACCAGGGTGCCTGTGTTTTGGGTAATTCTATTGAGAGATAAATATAAAACATATACAAGAGGTAAGCCCTGCCCTACCCTGCAGGTGAGGCCAATAGCGATGTAACAATTGTCTCCAGGATCAGAAATTTGTATTTCAAAATAATGGCTCCGGGTGTTCAGGGGCTGCTTCGCTTGAGCTAGGCCGATGTCCATGATGCTTTTGCCTCGGCCTACGTACTCCAAAGTCTGCGCGGAAAATTTAAAAGAATTAGTTTCAACGAGGTGACAACAAACACCGGTGCTGGGTACCTGCCCAGTGAGCTGCACGTCATGCAGTCTCCCCCAATCTTCCTCATAGCTGTCCACCGCCATGTGAGTGACGTCCTTCCAGTCCGTGTGCTCCATGAAGGTCACTGTTTCGCCCTCGGACGCCATGCCAAGCAGCGGGTGGAAGTTCTCCAGCTTCAACGGAACCAGAACCGATCCGATCTCCCGCCCGTTGACAGTGAAGAAAACCGGAACCACCCTCCCCCCGGCGTCAGTTTTGCGCTGATCGAAGCGAACGCCACACCCAATGCGATCGCCTGTCTTCCCCTTTGGACCGAAAGGAACTCCCTTCATGCTTCCCTCAAACAACCTACAATCAACCAACGTGAATCACAGCAACACAGATCAATGTCTCACCGTCCGTCGTTCAAATGGTACGCAACCGATCCGGCCATGATGCCTGGTTTGCAGTCCAGGGCGTATCCCGTGTGTCCGAGGCCCAGGGCTACGCGAAACATACAGAAGCAAAGAACACACAACTCAACGCTCACTCACAGATGCGAGATTTCTTCCCCGTGTCCGTCAGCTCAACTTCGTAGTAGCTGTGGCTTGGTGTCAGCGACCATTTCGACACAAACACGGCGACTTGGGGAGCGCGCTGCTCTGAAAATCTGAGGTAAAAAAAGAAAAAAAAAACATGTGGTGAATATTATTAATACAAAATTCAACTCAATATAATACTACCACAAAAATTACAACGCACATTAATAATTGTTCAGCTTTTAAAAGTTTTTTTTTTTCTGACGAAGGTAAGCTCACCTGAGGGTGTCATCACTGACGAGGATGTGCTGGCTGACGTAGAAAGCGACAGCAGGGTGACAACAAGGACGCTCACCCGCCAGCACCTGTTGCGTGACGAGAACGCGACGTCTGATGATGTCATTCATGATGAACGCACATTTGATAGGGTAGACACCTGTGAAGAGAGGTCATTACGCCCCTGTGACAATTACTCATGAGTTATGAATATGGATATCGTTAGATAAATTAGAACTCGTAACCCTCATGTTCATATAATTCAGTCATGATTATAATACAGTAAAAGCTCGTTACAACGACACTCATTACACTGACAAATTCACTTATCGACAGCTTTTTGGTCGAAACCGATCTGCCACAATGTTAAAAGCCCGATACACTGACAAAATTCACTGTTCCGACACTGACAGGCAAATCGCCAAACAAATGTGCCTTTAACATTGAAATCTAGCTCATTACAACGACAGGCCGTTGCCTTGAGGTCGCTCATGTTCAATGACACGCGACTGTCTCCGATGTTCACTGACCCACGACGAACGACTCACATAAATTAAAGTTTGATGTTATTGTTGCAATGTTTGCCAAAGCCTTGGTAAAAATACCAAAGATTCAATTCAATGGTTTGTTGGTAAACAGCTCAGATGAAAGGATTAAAGCTGTGAACGCCGACGCTGAACACAGAGAGTGAAATGCACATCTCCCGCTCAATTAAAGCAACGGATATGTAGCGGTCGCCTTTGTCGGCTTTCAAAGCGTTATTGTTTGTTTTGATTACAAAAGATAAAAAGAGTTTTGATCGTTGTTGATGATTGGAAAAATACTCCATGAATATTCAATGAACTCCGGCGACAGAGCAAGCGCTCGAGGTGTGAATTCACAGCTTTTGCTTATGAAAGAATAATGTTTGATTTCTTCAAGAAATAAATATGTAAGGCCTATAAACTATCCTTCAAATCCGTAAAATTGTTCTTCCTTGTTACAACACAGTATGCATGCTAGGTAACACTACATACAGAAAACCAATAGGCATTATGGAGTGACCATTATGACGGTCAGTCGGTGCGTTATGGGCCAAATTCATTACACTGACAAAATCGTTACAACGACCGATTTGGCTGAAACCAAACATGTCGTTGTAATGAGCTTTTACTGTATCTTGTGTAATAGAGTGTATATATTTATATCTTGTATATTCATACCGAGTCCTAATTATGAGCAGCATAATTTTGTAACCAACATGCAAATGTTAATGTTGCACTAAAATCAGAGAAATGTTATCACGTTACCAAAATGAATGCGAAACACATAGAAATACGTCTGATTAACAAGATCATTTAATCACTGCACTTCAGTCGAGTGTCAAACTGTTTCAGCGGTCAGCAGTCGGTAGCTTGGAATTTAAGGGGACTATTATAGGCTATTAATAGCATAAAGCACCAGCATGTCAAGTTTTCATTAAGCCGTTTGTATGGCTGAGTCCCCTAAAATCTGGCTTCAATTCTGACCGATCACGTGACCCATATAAGCATTCTAGACACTCCATTTCCAATATGGAAATCTCCTTCATCTCTACAGGCATATGTACCCATTAACCTAGTAGAGGGAAATGGGGGGTTCTCAGAACCGCACTGCAACACTCGTTAACAACAGGTACAGCTGGGGCGTTTCTCTCTCCGAACAGAAGTGTGGTGTTGGTTACTGTTTAGGACCAAGCCTTGGTCATGGATGACGTGCATGAGATATGAGACGAAATCTCGCTAGTCACACGGTGGAGTTAGCATGGTAGCATGGGTACAGCTGCAGCATACAACAAGCATTGCTTAATTGCTAATAATTGTCCAGATAAACATACAAGTGATGAAATCAAGTCTGGTGTAATTTGAGAGGAAGCATAGTCTACGCGACTACAGCGGGATTTAATCCTAACCAGTAACCAGGACCAGTGTTTTGGTTCTGAATTTGACCTAGATAAATGCCCTCGTGAGTCGTTGTTTCGCGGAGGGTCACGATGGCGAGCGGACAAGTTGAAGTTCTGAATGAAAAACAGGCCCTTGTAAAACTCGGATGACAGCAATTAACCGCATGAAACAACAATTCAGTTATGAAGACCGTCATCTTAACGATACAATCCCACCATTTTCGCTGCATAAATTGAGACCTAAATGACAATATTTATTACAAAAGCAAACAATTGCGACTTTCTGACCTGGTAACCCATTTCCAAGAGCAGTCTGTATCCTCAACTTTTGGAAAACGACGTAATCCTAAGATCACAACGTTCGCCTATTCTTTAACATTATGAAGTCATAACGTTCCTTCACATTGAGCCTTGAACTACTGAGACTGAGAGATGCTGTAATATTCTGATGTAAGCGTGGCCTGTGAATAGAAATTAATGCGCTCCACATAATCACAATTGAGTTTTTATATGTGTTAAATCCATTGTTAATCTGAGTGACGTTTTGTATGGATTGTATTGGATGATTTGGTACCGTCCCGTCAAGTGAGTGATAATATAGGTACTTATCCGTTAGCTACGTACAACATCACTAGCCCCTCATATGGGGCTTCGTGATTGGTCGAAACGCTCAGTGACGTCACAATAATCTCGATATTATTCTCTTCGGTAAATATCGCCAGTAAATGATCGATAAATCATTATAATCGATCTCGTTTAACACACAATGGACAAAAATTGGATCATAATACATATTAGTAGTTTTTCTGAAATTTTTGTAGCTTCATCATCTTTTTGCAGGGCTCGTCACATTTTCCGAGCTAACAGACTCCACTATCATTCAGTAGCGTGGTGTACATACACTATGATACAGTGACACCAGGGGCGTAGCCAGCACTGAATGTACGCTGGGGCACAGCCTTACATATGATGGACACTTTGTACTTCGATTTGTTTTCCCCTTCTTTATTGGTGTTGTGTATTAATGTCTAGTCCATGTTTCATTTCAAATATATTATTTTCTGTATTATTTTCTAGAATTATTATATTTATTGATTTCATTTCATTTTATATGACTCACAGAAAAAGCAGCACAGCGGGAAAGAGCTCATTGAAAAGTAGGAAGAGAAGCGAGGAGGGGTGTAGCAGTGTGGCGGGGACAGCACCCCTACCTGCTGTACCCGAAATGTAAGTTTTCACATTTCGAAGTCTCCTTTAATATTCGCTGGTGGGGAGCATCCCAGGAGCTGGCAGGATGCCGTCGACCTTTCGGATCCAGAAACAGGTGAATACGAGCACAGGGTGGTGGCCTACACAACCGTTCTTCGTTACTTCGAAAAGCACGACGATCTCCACTTTAACGAGAATTATTATTATCGGGTAAACGAGGGAATGAAGGCGGCAACGCGTTCTTATTATAATGTAAAGATTGCGTGCCAGAAAAAATTGGCATATTCCGAATTTTAAATAAATGTGATTATCATTTAAATTAATTTCCTTTTTTCATGGTTGTTAATTTTTTATCATTTGTGGTTATTTCTCATTGTACACCTGGGAGAAAGGAAGGTTGACACATTTAGACACATCAAAGAGGATATAGAATGGAAGATCAAGAAAAACAACATCGGATTTTCAAAGTGCGTCTGGATGGAGTAATTCCTATGAAGTGAGCCATGTTAAATAAGTAAACGAAACATACACCACGAAGAAGAAAACAAATAAATCTAAGTACAAAGTGTCCATCATATTTTTCAAAGTAAAAAAAAAAAAAAAAAAAAAAAAAAACGTCTCAGATTTTCAGTCTGGGTTTTTTACTCATCCTATAATCCTATAATTATTTTGTTATCCATTTCTATAGAAATGAGATTCTTTTGTGTGAAATTCTATAGAAATCGAGAATCATATATTATTACGAGCACTTCTGCTCATCCGCACAACTGCTCTTTTTTAGACATGGGAAATCCCATAGGAATAAATGCGCTCATTATCGATTTTTGAGTTTGAGTAACTCCCATGGAGTAAACCATCTTAAAAGAGTAACGAAACGTACTCCAAAAGGTACATGGTATACAACTCGCATGCGAGCGAGTAAATAAATTGATGCGCTTGTATTCCGCAACTGGCGTCGCTTCGATGCAGTTCACATTTTTCCCTGGTTATAGGACCGCCTAAGGTGACACGTATATCGATCTATGATCACAAGCGGTACATCAACTTGAAACGAGCAACCACTCAGGCGCTTTACAATCCTTTAAAATTTGCTATCCAGAAGACTTTTCAGTCGAGGCTTTTTTGAATAAGTACACGTAACGACTTGCAAACATGCAGTGCCAACTACCTAGGCCCTACCACTTTCCCAGTAACGTACGCTGATAATATATTCATAACTGGCAGTAACATTAATACAGGGGTCCCTACACTTTCCAGGGAGAGGGCCAGATAGTAAACACCAGAGTAGCCCGCGGGCCAAGGATAACAACCAACAGATAGAAATACATTTAATTCAAGATTTCCCCCATTTTTTGAGCATGCACAGGGTCCTCACGAGGCCAATATGAAATTGCTTATTGGTACCAAAACATAATATAGCAAGCGCCAGAAATGCGTAGCTAATATAAGGGAGGTCCAGGAGCATGTTGAGATGTTCCCCGGCAAAATTTTCTCAATTATTTGAGCTTAAAGATGACCTCTGGTTGTTTTGAACCAGTAACGGATGATAGAGGATGCATCCCACAAGACAAATACGCCTTTTGACTGACATATTTTTAGACAATACGCTTGCTGTGGGCTAATTCCTAGATACGTCGAATTTGAGAGGTTTAAAATCTCGCTTTCTTCTCGCGTTCGATTTCATACGGTCGTGACGGCATAAAAGTAATTCTCCTACTGTTAACAATGGGAGCCGTCGAGTGAGTAGATCTTTCAGCAGTTCTCATAAAAGAAATCTCGCACTCATCTCGTTTCAAGGTATTCTGCCTGAGCAGGAAATTCGTATTTTAATTTGTCTTGAATATCATTCATAGTTGACAAAAAAATTCAAAAACGGCCTCTCATCGCTCAATAAAGCCCACAGAACTGATTTAAAAAGGTTCCGAAATGAACAGAGGTCCTCTTTAAACATTCAAATTTGACACTCGATCAGAATGATTTAAATAAACACAACTATAACACTGCTATAAGGCTCTGGTGAGAACCCTGAATCAATGCATGTAAAACAAGGTGTTCATTATCAATGAGGAGATGTTTGGTTTCATTGAAAGCTTAATCAGGTCCGTGAGGGTGGCGCCATTTCAGCTGTGAACAGAGACTTCTGGCCAGCTTCATCCAGGTTGCTGCCTCGATCTCCATCTGCTGACATCTTCGAGGAAATGACGACCTGCCTGGCTTTCGATGAGGAGATTATTGTACTGATTGATTGTTGTACTGTACAAGTAATACTTACTGTACTGTAAATATACTATAGTACAGTATACCACAGGACAGTACCACAGGGCAGTACAATTTACATGATATACCATGGTATACTATGGTATACCATGTTATACCATGGGATTTTGAGACAAGTACAGTACCATGGCATACTATGGTATACGATACCATATGATATACCATATGGTATACCATGATACTGTACTTGTCCCAAAATTCCATTATGGTACCTTTACCATAGTAATACCATGGCATTTTGTTGTATGGGATAATTCATATTATTGTTATTATTATAAATTCATGCTGCGCAGTCGACAGAGAAACATTCGAGTCTAAAAATAGCCACGAATCGCGCGCAAAAAAAGCGAAAGGAAACAGCAAACGACTTTCATTTTCATTCATTGCAGACGACGGAACAACCAACATTCATTGCACTCTGACAACCACAGGTCTGCGGTCTGTTGGTTGGCACCGGGTTAGAATTTAATTGAACCTCTAAATGTTTTCAATTAATTACGGATGATAAAATAACATGAATCAATAAGTGCATACACTTGATTCTTCATATGATGAAATTGGTGCAACTATATAGTAGTCTCTAAAGTCCGTAAATTATATGTGGTAACTCATTATTTCTGATTTTCAACAGTTCTTTGATCATATTCACGTTGTTTGTTACTTCAATTTTCATTTCAGAAAAAAAAAAAAAAAAAAAAAAAAAAAAAAAAAAAAAACATATACTCGACGAAAAAACTATGAAAACGGCCAACATATATTGCCATATGGCATTCATGATTTGAACCCAATTCTGACATTTAGCATAAATTGCGAGCAAGAGAAAAAAACAAACAGATTTGCTCTTTCAACAGAGCCTCACAATCAAACGTTAAATATAAAAATCACAAAACCTGTTGATTGGTTGGTATTTAAAACTCATCGATCTGCTGAAATTGTAACGAATAGGCGAAGAAGGATTAAGCATCACTTCACACGTCGAGCTATTTTTTACTTAATCGATTAATCGATATTTTTATTTTGATCTATGAGCCACAACACCTGACGACGCTTAGTCCATGGTTGGAAATTCACGACTCCAGAAGTGGCTCCTCACGATGATCAGCGTCCTGCGAGTGTGTGTCATTGCAAACCTGATCGTGATGGTTTTATTCATCAGGATTCAATACTATGACGTCTCAGAAGTGAAGATTGAGAAAAACAAAGTGACGTCAGCACCAACCCAGCCTCTTGACCCACGCCCAGAAGAGATGCTTTACATAACAAGTTGGACGAATAAACAACCCAAACAGCCAATCTGGTGGTTAGAAGGCAGGGCGCCGTTCGAGAAGTGCGAGAACCTCGAACCCTGGATGAAATGTTCTTATAAGAGCTCTCCAAACGAAGCTGAGTTGCGAGAAAGTCATGCGGTACTATTCCACGCCAGACACGTCAGCAAAGCACCTGGTTGGCGTTCATTTGATCAGAAGTGGGTATTCTACGAATCGGAAGCTCCGACGAACGTCTGGAATTACGTCGATAAGAAATCTGACATTTGGAAGAAATTCAACATCACTGCAACTTTCACATCGGATTCAAATATTCCTCTTGAATTCCATCGCATGATATGCACACGCAAGGACACGTGGAAGCCTAGTAGCATTGACTACGCCGCGAGCAAGCGCAAGAAAGTCGCTTGGTTCGTTAGCCACTGTGACACCAGTAGCCGAAGAGAGCTGTACGCCAAAGCTCTGGCTAAATACATCGACATTGACATATTCGGAAAATGCGGAAATGATAGTGTTTGTTCGAGCTCAGGCCCGGTAAAGCGTAAGCCCACATCTTGTATGACCAATTTTATCAATGATTACAAATTTTATCTAAGCTTCGAGAACGCCTTCTGTCAGGAATACTATACAGAGAAATTACACGAGATAATTAAAGCTAATGTCATACCCATAGTGTTGGGTAAAGCGGACTATGCAAGTATTTTACCGAAGGAAACTTACATGGATATTCGGGATTATGAATCGCCAGCTGATTTAGGTCGACGTCTGACCTACTTGGATAAGAACGACAAATTGTACAACGCTCAACTCGAAGCCAGGACTGCATACAGCTGCAATGTTTTGTATTCCAACGAACACAGCTTTCAGTGCAAACTCTGCGAGTATCTTCATCGGCATCGTAGTGAAAGGCAACAAGTAATGGACGCTTCATCATTTTGGTCAGTGAAGCAAAGATGTCAGTCGCCCAAAGAGTTTTATCAGAACATTGCTGACGAAATTATTCGGAACATTACTTATCAATACCATCCCGAGGAATTCTTATAATAAATATAATGCTTACAATGACACGCTGACAAGGTTCCTCATACCAGTCGTCAAACCGAAAACTTTGCATCCAGATATCGAAATCGCTTGGCAAATGTCTAGTTATTTCATTTACAATTGCTCCGAGTACATGTTCAGAAAACATATATTTCATCGACTGCAACAAAAACTGCCACTGCTGACTGCTTCCGCAATTGTAACGTGCATAATTGACAGTCAGTGTCTTGCAATATCAATTTCAGAACCCGACGCCTGAGTCGGCCGAACCACCAAAGAGACTCAGAGAAAAGCTCTACTTGAACCAAAACCAACAGCGCATCAATGCACAGATCGGAGGTATGTCCAGCCGACATATTACGAACGCTGGTCATGGAGAACACATCGAAGTATTGGTGCAATACAAATTATAAATATTATGTGTGCAACCGTCGTATCAGTACGTGTAAGTGCGCCAACCACTGTCTAGTTTTATCCATTTGACAACTCAAGGATCGCAGATTTTAGTTTCACTTCACACTAAAGAAAAAAAAGAAAAAGAAAAAAAAAAAAAAAAAACCCTCAAATTATGTTTAAAGAAAAGTGGGCCTTGTTTTATTAGAAAGTACAAGGGGGTTGGGGGCAGTAGGTCGTGCAGCATGGCCAGGGAGAACATGAACTGTGGCCTCTTCGTGTCGGTGGCCAGACCATGAGCAGTTACGTCATTCCTCTCCAAGCTCATGATGATGGCAGCAGACATATTGATTCGGACAGTTAACCTCGTCACACAGTGAGTGAGTCCACAGTCTCAATGGCTTCTAGGTCAGCTGTCCTGACGGGCGATTAAAGTGAGTAATAATTGTATGTAAAATGTAAATCTATGGCCAATTATCTTGAAGGCTCTGAGGCCAGCAAAGCGCGTAAGCAATTGCTAATAATGAAATTTGAAGGTATGTACAATTAGTTATATTACAGATGATATTTACATGACCTAATCTGAAACACAAGGCGAAAAGCGAGACGAAGAGAAACGTATGACAGGGAGATCAATCGCTGTCAGAATAATTAACGCCACGCCGAAATGTACTGAGTAGCAATTAAACGATTACAATATGTGTACGTGGCGTAGCTAGGCGGGGGGGGGGGGGCTTGATCTCCGCTAAACGGAAAACATGTGCTTTGTTGTTGTGCAAAGATTACTGAATTAAGCTGCTTAATTAGGCCGAGTTTGGGGATCCCGTTCTTCTGTCTATACATGTATAAAAAACATCAAAAGTAATACACTGTTTACATACCCATGATGTCATTCATTCGTTCAGGAAAAGGACAT